>CM060918.1:665284051-665884051 GCA_030737875.1 Allium sativum | reverse complement strand
AGTTGATCTAGAGTTTTCAACAAAAATGATATACCAAATTTTATTATTTTGTTGAGCTAGAGTTATCAACCAAAATAATGAAATACCAAATTCTAACATTTTGTTGAACAAGAGTTTTAAACAAAAATGAAATACCAAATTTTATCATTTTGTTAAACTAGAGTTTTCAACAAAAAAAAAATTGAAATACCAAATTTTATCATTTTGTTGAACTAGAGTGTTCATCAAAAATGAAATACCGAATTTTATCTTTTTGTTGAACTAGAGTTTCCAACAAAAATGAAATACCAAATTTTATCATTTTATTGAACTAGAGTTTTCAACAAAAATGAAATACCAAATTTTTTCACTTTATTGAACTATATTTTTGAACAAAAAAGAAATACCAAATTTTATCATTTTGTTGAACTAGAGTATTCAACAAAAATGAAATACCAAATTTTATCCTTTTGTTGAATTAGAATTTTCGACCAAAATGAAATAAGCATTTTTGTCATTTTTTGAATTAGATTTTTCAACAAGAATGAAATACCATATTGTAACAACCCGGAATTTTGGAGCCAATTTAAAAATTTTATTTCAAGAAATTTTATTAGAAAATACGTTAGAGTTTAAAAAAATTTCGATTATTAAATGAAAATAAATAATAATAATAATAATAAATGTTTTTAAATAAAATTAAGACGTTGTTAATGAGATTTATAAATATATGTTGATAAGTTGATTTATAAATATATGTTGATAAGTGATTTATTAATAATATGTTGATAGGTCCGCTTTAATACTTTCCTTGCCTATTCAAAGTTTAATGTTTATCAATTAATAATTTTTTTCCTTTATATGAATAGTTGCATTCGTTTTCAATGCTTTCCCCTCATCGCTATTTTCTTAATGCAACATTCATGTCTTTTCTTAATTATATTAAATTTGTTTTTCTTTATTTATTAATTTATTTCCTTCCCTTATACATTCATGCATCTTGTTCTATTGACATGTTCTCCTTCCTTATCTTTTCATCCCCTTGTTTCCTTTCCCCTTCTGTTTCCCCATTATTATTTTTCTTCCAAAATCAAACAATACTCACATGTATATATTTTATTCCCTTATATATATATACTCTTATTTACATATAATTTATGAAAATCAATTAGAAAATCTTACAAAGAAACACATCTTCAGCAAATTAGATATGAAATTCTAATATAATAAATTGTGTAATTAAGAATACATAAATGTGAGCATAAAAATACATGTTAATAATAAATTCTCATTTTTATCGTGAATTAATAATGATCATTATTTGGTATAGAAAAAAAAAAAATTTAACAATAAAGATATATTTTTATTGTACATATAGAATGATCGTAGTATGGATAGAAAAATTATTTAACAAAAAGATTACATGTTTTATTTTCATATTTATGTAACAAAAGAAAGATTAAAATGACTACATTTTTTTTTTGTATGATAGAATGATTAAAAAGATTCGTGGCTTATAAATAAAAAAAATGTGTTTACATGAAAACTTTCATTTTTAATGCAAATAATGTGTGTAATTAAAAGGTAGATTTGAATTTGAAATTTTTAATGAATAAGGACAAAAGGATTTATGGCAATGAATGTAAACGAATTAATTACTAATTGCAAATCAGTGATTTACTAGTAAATGCCATAATAGATGCTCGTTAGTTATTTTTGACAAATGTGTCATTATAGCATGTAATCAAAGAGGATTTAAGGAAAATTAGAAATGAGAAACATGCCACCTCAGCCAATTTTCTTTATAACATACAAATATGGATAAATGAGCCTTTTGGAATAAAAGAGTAAAATAATATTAATATATGTATATCCTAATATACTAAACCCTAATTCATTTCATAACCGCCGCCTCCATCTTTCATCAATGGCCATTCAACTTGAATTTCAATCCCTCTTTTCTCTCCATTTACGCAATAAAATCACATCAAACCAAAACAAAAAAATCGAAGAAGAAAGTGAGCTCTACGATGTGGACGGTGGAGATCGAGTATGGGTTGGTGGATTGGGAGGATTCCTTCCTAGAAGTGGCGCCGTTCGGGCGCCAATTCCAAGGCAACGACAGCCGCGAGATGGACCCCACCGCAGGCGCAAGGAGGCGGTGCCAGGGTCTTCCACATGGTGGCGATAGATGGTGGTCCGGTTGCGAGATGGGAGGCGCGCAGGTGGCTTTCACAATCAAAGTTGGGTTCGTATTTGGTTAACAGGGAACGACGATAAGAAGAGGGAGAACGACAGAAACAATTTTGAACGCAAACAGAAATTCAAACCAATCAAGGTGAGAATTCTGATTTATAAATTAAATAAAATCTAATTATTGTTTTTGTTTTTAAAATTATGTTGTGAATGATTATGATTCTGATCTGTGATGTGATATGTAAATTTGTTGTTTGATAATTGGGTTGGATTATGTTGCTCACATTTTGTTAAATCCGACAAGGATACTTCTTTATTTCGTATTCGTGAACACAGATCTGATAAAGATCCTCCTTTTACCTAGATCTATGGAATTTAATATGGTTTGGTAATAAAGTTTTAATCTTTATTGTTGATTCTTAAACAATGAATTGATTTCAATGCAAAGGTCATATTTTTAACATCGAATAATTTAATACAAAAAGATACAATTTAAAATGTTTTACATTAAAAGGAGACAATTCTTACTGTCATTATTGTAGATTAAAAGGTTAACATAGATAAGAACCATTTTTGGTTGTCATTCTCTTTTTGTAAAAAAAAAACAAATTTTATTGTCATTTTTGTTTCAACAAAATATTACGTGTTTTGAATGTCATTTTTTTTCTACTAGAAGTATTACCATTTTTAGTGTCATTTAATAAGAAAAATAAAAGAACACATTATTTTGATTTGAAATAAAAAAAATACAAGATTTTGTCTTGAAACAAAGGAATACATTTTTGTCACTTGGAATGAAATAATATTTTCTAATAAATGTTACAGTAGAATAAAACCACATTTTGTGTTAAAAACATATTAGAGAAATAAAACAACATTTGTGTTAAAAACATATTAGAGAAATAAAACAACATTTGTGATAAAACATGTTAGAGAAATAAAATAACATTTTTTGTTAAAAATGTTTATTTAAAATAAAAATAACATTCGTGTTAGAATTGTTAGTTAGAATAAAAATAACATTCATTCAGAATTGTTAGTTAAAATTAAAATAACATTTTTGGGTCAAAACATAATTAGTGATTAAATTACATTTTTGGGTTAAAACTTGGTTAGTGAAATAGAAATAACATTTTTGATTTGAAATTTGTTATGTAAATAAAAACCACATTTTATTAGGAATGTGCTTTGCGAATTAAAATTAACATTTCTTGTTAATTAGATTTATGTTAAAACAAATTTGTCATTTAAGTTAGATTAAAACAAATTTGTCATTTATATTATATTAAAACAGATTTGTCATTTATGTTTTATTAGAATAAATTTGTCATTAATGTTATATTAGAACAAAATGTGTCATTTTGCCATTAATGTTATGTTGGAACAAAATTTGTCATTAATGCTATGTTAGAATCACGCCATGTTAGAATAAAGATATCAATTTGTTTTTAAAAAATATCATATTAGAATAATGTCATGTTAAAAATGTCGTCTATGCTAAAATCATGTTTAACCAATTAGAATTGACGATTATAATTGTCATGTTATATAAATTAGAAAACAAAGAAAAATGTTAACATATGAAATATTCTTTTATATGATATTAGAGAACGTAGAAAAGTGTTAACATAAAAAAATAATACTATTTTATATGTTATTAGAACACATAGAAATGGTAAACAAATAAAAATCCTTTTTACTTGTCATTAGAGTACATAAGAAAAAGATATGGAAATAAAGGGATAATATTAGTTGAAAACAAATGTACAATTTGTCAAAATAAAAGGGTTAAAAATAAAAACTACATTTTTGTTAAATAAAAGAATTAAAAACAATTTTGTCAAATTAGAATCGTTGAGACCAAAATGAACATTTTGACAAATTAGAATAGTCGAATTAGAAAAGTGCATTTATTTACATTTTAGTTATAAATCAAGACATAGAAATAAAAAGGGACATCTTTATTGACATTTTTTAGATGTAGATAAAAAGAATAAAAATAAAAGAATAAATAGGTGAGTAGGATTTATTTACATTTTCTTATGTAAATAAAATAAAGAACAAAATTTGATGTTACATTTATCAGGTAAACAAGATATAAAAGATAAAAGAAAAATAATATGCTTAACCCAAGGTTGGATTGAGTTGTGATGTAACCTGACTGGACCCGCCCGGCTGTCCAGTAATCACAACAATACCTATCCAATGTGGGAGGTTAAAGCATATTCGTATTTTCTAAATTTACATTTTATATATGTAAATTACTACAAATATTTAGTGTAAATTAAATAAAACATAGAAAAGGAAGACATTTATTTACATTAGACAAATAAAAGATTAAATAAAAAATCACATTTTTATATGTAATTAAAGAACATAATTTTACATTTTAAATAAAATTACATTTATATGAAATCAAGATTATAAGAATAAATATGTGAGTAAGGATTATTTACATTTTCTTTTATAAATAAAAAGAATAAATTATGTGGATAAGAATTATTTACATTTTCTTATGTAAATAAAAAAGGATAAAAAGAATAATTAGGTAAATAAGAATTATTTGCATTTTCCTATAAATAGAATAAAAAGAGCAAATATGTGATTAAGAATTATTTACATTTTTCTATGTAAATAAATAGAATAAAAAGGGACAAATATTTGGATAGGATCTATTTACACTTTCTAAATAAGATAAAAGTAAACATTTATTTAAATTTAGTGTAAATAAATAAAATAAAAGTAAAAGATACATTTATTTACATTTAGAGTAAATAAATATAGAAAGAGAAGAATATATTTATTTACATTTAGGTAAATAAACAAGATAGGATAAGAATACATTTATTTACATTTAGGTAAATAAATAGGAAAAAGAAAAAGATTACAATTTATTTACTTTTAGTATAAATAAAATAAAAGATAGATAGAGTATAATTTATTTACAATCAATGTAAATAAAAACAGAATAGAAATAAAGATTATATTTCTATCGTCATTTTATATGCGATAAAAAGAATAGACTTTTATAGTTGAAATCACCAAACGATTTTTATTTATATATATAAATATAAATATAAAATTTAAGGAAACGCGCGCGGCAGTTCGTGTATCGACAATCGTAACTTCAAACGGTTATACCGTAAGATCCGACCGTCGGATTTTCCCAAAACTGGATCCGTTAGGACCGCTTTGGGAAGACCTACCCAACAATATAAACTTCATCAAAATCCAACGGTTAAATTCCAAGATATGTGTAAATCAAATTTGGTTGAAAGCAACTCCAGGGTCGCTTATTGACCCGAAGCGTCGTTTAATTGATTTAAGCTATTTTTATATATATATAAAAATAGCGATAAACCGTTATTAAATACTATTAACGATATAAAATGATTTTAAACTATATATATGCGAGGATCATTTGAAAAGTCCGAGTTCAATCTCATTTCAAATGATTATACGATGTTTTAAGTCGAAGATTTGAAGACGGTGATTTAAGACCGACGATCTTCACATCAAATGGATAAGTTACCATTGACGCCCATGATTGGAGTAGCTACCTTGAAGGGGCTTCAATGGTGGCCGTCCGGACTATTGTTGATTGTTCGGAATTGGTTTTCGCTCAGACCCAGAGCATAAGCTAGTAAATGGATGCATGTCTGACATTGAATTTCGTTCCATGTGAATTACATCGATTTCTGTTAATTTATGTCTGTTTGGTGGTGGAGGATTTATTCTCTACTTAACACCCTGGTATTGAGACGACCCGATTTCCCGTTCTCACGGAAACAAGGTTATCTTTTGGAATATAACACAGAAACATTTAATAGCAGAACATAATTAAATAAATACACCAGAATGAACAACAAAATATACTGGATAAAAGTAATCATCAGAGTTACACAGTATACAGGATCTTACTTAGTACAAATACAGTTCAGCTATACATAAATGTCTACAGCGGAAATAAACAAAATATGTACAATAGGAGCTGAACAGCATAAAAAGAAATAAATGATAGAATCCATCTTCAGCTCCAGCTATCCAGAAAGAAGCAGCTAAACCTGAATACAAGGCTGCCCGTGTAGAAAAAGGGGCACCCGAGTTTGAAAGTGAAACAAACTACGAGTCAGTCATGGGACTGGTATGAGAAATCCACTCAACACATATATAATTGGCTAATCACAGGACCACGCCACTTTCGTGGAACGGGTTTACTCCATTGGATTGCCAGTGCTTTAAAACAAATCTTTCTTTTTAACATCGATATGCTTTTTATAAAAATGAAACCGTTATAAGACTCAGTTCCCATCACACAATGCAACGCAAGCCGGAGGATAGAGTTTTACCTTATAACGGTCAAAATATGATTGATACGAATAAAACAAAGGCATTTGATATTATTACTAGTGTTTATATGTTTTGAAAACAATTTCAAATCATAACTATCAATCATAGACGGCATGGGTACCATATATCATGTCGCCATATATATATACAATCAAAACCGCACGATCACGTATTTGGAAATTGGATTTCCGTCATGAACCAAGGCAAAAGATAGTCCTTACCGAATTCGTGACTCTCTAGCCCGAGCCACAGGACCCAGACTCAGGTGGGCCCTTGGAGCGACAGGGCCGGTCCACCGATGTAGATTAAAATGCCTGAACAATACGTTTCCCCGCCCTTTGGGGCGTAAAACGAGCCAACGAATGACTCCATCGGACCCGGATCGTCCGATCAAACCGAGGCGCCTCGCAACAGCAACAACCACATAGGTGAAAAGTATATAAATGTCAGGGCTGGTAGGTCACTGACACCACCCTAGCTAGAAAGAAACGCATGCCCTCCCTGAGGTCCTTCCTCCCGTTTTAGGTTCCTACCGGGGTGTGAGGCTCGCGAATTCACGTTATACACAAAGCTACGCCACACAGGCGGTGCTTTGATCATCACCACAAGACTTTGCTTTTCAACAGAAGCCCTGATCACTGCATCTTAGCATGCCACACAGAATAAATCCTATGTCAGACACACAGTCCATTTACAAGTCCGTTCTGGGTCTGAACGAAACCGGAGGCACTAAATACCTCGCAAACCCTTCGATCAACACGTACGTCTGAACGATCACCACTCATTATCCATATTTCGGGATGCCTCCCAATCAGGACCTCGGTTACCATCCAAACGAGGTGAAGATCTCCGGTCTTCGACCATCGTCTTCATCTTCGAATTTCAATCGTCGGTCGATTATTCGAAATGAGAATTAACTCGGCCTTTTCAAATAATTCACGTATATTTAGAATTTCAAATCGATTTATTTCAATGGTTAAATTATTCGACAACACCAATTGTGTTCTTTAATATAGTTTTCACACCAAACACATTCAACCATCAAACATCACATAAATCAAGCAAATTCAGTTTATTTCCATTCCATATCGCTTACGATATTTTATAACTATTTATCGCTATTTTAATTTATTTTAAAATAGCCATTTTATTCAAAACGACGCTTCGGGCCATAAGGCGGCCGTGGCGCTGTTTTTCTTCAGATTTGATTTACACATATCTGAAAATCTAACCGTTGGATCTTCACAAAATTTACATCATTAGAAAGGTCTTTTCAAAACGAACCCAACGGTTCCAGTTTCGGGAAAATCCGACGGTCGGATCTCCCGGTACAATCGTTTGAATTTTCGATTTCAAAATACGAACTGCAGCGTCGTTATTCGATTAAATATAATTCTATTTATATTAATATATAAATAAAATCGATTCTGGCGCTGTTTTTCTTCAAATTTGAATTAAACATTCCGGACAATCCAACCGTTGGATTTTTACAAGGTTGGTGCCGTTGGAAAGATTATTCCAAGGCGAACCCGACGGTTGAGGTTTCGGGAAAATCCAATGGTCGGATTTCCCGTACTAGTCGTTTGAAATTACGGTTTCGAAATACGAACTGCACGGCTTCGTTTCGTTTTAATTTTATTTATATTTATATAGTTATATAAATATAGTTCATTCAACGATTTCAATATCGTTTTTACTTCAAAAATTTTTCTAACTCCTTAAATTTTGGAAAAATTTCGCCATAACCTCCCCTGCACCGGGAGCGTCGGGAAATCGCAAATAGCGTCCCGGTCCTTCTAATCTCAAAAAGAAAAAGAAAAAGCCAAGCGGCTAGCCAACAGGCTCAAAATCATCACCCAAACAAATCAGTAAATGTGTACCTATTTGTCGGGCACAAATTTTATTCCTCTTCTCTAGCCCCTTTTGCTATAACCTGTTCAATGAATATTGCATGTACATATATATACAGTTCATATCATTTTTCATTTTCTATTCAACTTCATATTTGATTTCTATTTGGTTTAAAAACTCCATTCATTCTAATGTTACATAAATAGGTGCAAATCATTTCATTAGCTAATTAATGAATATTTCAACTCATATATGTTTATTCTGAACAAGTGGTTAGTTTTAACACTTCACATTTCAACGATTTATGCATACAATAAAAATGTGATTTTTATTGTAAAACGATTTATTTCAAAACACTATTTTTCTATATAGTTCATATAGTCGATAAAAGGTGACTTTTATTATCAAACAATTTATTTCAAATTATGAAAACCATTCAACACATGAATTTCTAAACAACGAATGAATATCAATTCAACACATGAATGTTTTCTATAGTTTTTATATATAGATAAAAATGTGATTTTTATTATCGAACAATTTATTTCAAAATATGAATACCATTCAACACATGAATTTCTAAACAACGAATGAATATCAATTCAACACATGAATGTTTTCAATAGTTTTTAGATATAGATAAAAATGTGATTTTTATTATCTAACAGTTTATTTCAAAATATGAATACCATTCAACACATGAATTTCTAAACAACGAATGAATATCAATTCAACACATGAATGTTTTCAATAGTTTTTATATATCGATAAAAATGTGATTTTTATTATCGAACTATTTATTTCAAAATATGAATACCATTCAACACATGAATTTCTAAACAACGAATGAATATCAATTCAACACATGAATGTTTTCAATAGTTTTTAGATATCGATAAAAATGTGATTTTTATTATCGAACTATTTATTTCAAAATATGAATACCATTCAACACATGAATTTCTAAACAACGAATGAATATCAATTCAACACATGAATGTTTTCTATAGTTTTAAGCATATGAAAATAATTCAAACACACAAATATTATTCAAAATTTCGGCAGCATAACGGCAGGGTAGTTACACCGGCACCGTCCCTAGTACGGCTCCTCGCTCTACCTTAAAACCTCGCGGTTTTTGACAATGGGAAACATGCATCTAGTTCGCACGCAGGCGGCATGTATATATTTATTTCATTTCCACAAACTAATCCTAAGTGGTTTCAACCAAATATTTCACAACCACAAACGGGTATTTTTCAACCACAATCAACCAATATCAATCGCAAACAATCCCAAACAACCATTCGTTATCAACCAATTATCACAACAATTTCAATCAATAAATATCGTCCATGGTTTGTGGACGAGGGGCGTATATATATATATATAGATATATAGATATTTATATATAGCTATTCACTTTCATTTTCAACACATATATATATAATTTTTAAATCAGAAATCTCACCAATAGCTATCCAACTTCACGACTCTTCTTAATAGAAATCTTCGCCTATTTGTCGCTTTCACTCGTATTCTCTGCATGAGTAAAAATAGAATTTTTACTATGCTATTCAATATATAAAAATCGAATTTCGACTTCGCTATTCAATATATAAAAATATGATTTTTATTTTTGCTTTTCAACATATAAAAATATGTTTTTTTCAACATATAAAAATATGATTTTTATTTTTGCTTTTCAACATATAAAAATATGTTTTTTCAACATATAAAAATATGATTTTTATTTTTGCTAGTTCCAACCTTTTTCTACTAAAAGATTAAACCTTTTTCCTATTTTAAAGTTCAAAATAAAATTAGTTTTTCTCTTTTATAAAAAGGCAGTTTTTATTTTCTTTTCAAAACAGTTTTTCTTTTAAATTTATTCAGTTTTAAACTACTTTTAAAAATATTCAGTTTTTATACTTTTTTTTTTAAAACAAAACAGTTTTAATCTTTAAAACATTTCAGTTTTTACTTTTATAAAAAATCTGTTTTTACTTTTATAAAAAATCTGTTTTAACTTTTATAAACTTTCAGTTTTAATACTTAAAACCCTTTCAGTTTTTTTTTTCTTTTTTTTTTTTTTTTACTTTAACCATAAAACAGTTCTAATCCTGTTTTTATAAAATAAAAATAAAATAAAATAATAAAATAAATACTTACAGAAAAAGAAAGGGGGGCGTTTCACCGATCGTCGGAGGCAGGAGGCAAGGCTTCGAGGGTGGCGCGGCTTCTTCGCAGACGTCGGAGGTGGCTTCAAGGGCGGCTCGGGGTTCGAACAGGGAGGCGGTCTTCGATTGGAGGAGGCGCGATACGTCGAAAAGGGGAAGGAGAGGGATTGGCGCGTGGGGGGGCTCGTCTTTGTCGGCGGCGTTCGCCTGAGGGGGGGGGGGCGGCTTCGAATCGATCTAGGTTTTGTTTTTTTTTTTTTTCTTTTTTTTTCTCTGTATAAATCGAAACGGAAAAATAAAAGGGGGGGGGCCAAGCAGAAGATAAGGGGAGGGAGGGAATTTAAAATATTATATATTTTTTTTTTTTTTTAATTATTCAAAAAGTTGACTTTTACTTACGACCTCGAAACGAGGCCCACCGCCTGTCGTCCATAGCGTTTTACCCCCATTCCGAACACAATGGGATATGTATCGCAAGCTGGTTTGATCATTACAATCGGTTTCTTTTTGAATTTACATTTAAATCACTATATTGAATTTTAAACGCACATTTCAAATTACCGGGGTCACATACTAACTAGAAAAATTCCAGAAAAATATTTTCTAGCTTCGTATTGACGATACGGTCCTAACAAAACTAGTTTCGTCTAATTCTGAGGCCGTTTGAAAAATGGCCAATTTCCATTCGATTAAAATCGACAAAAACTGGTCAAACGCGTTTTCTTTTGCCACGCTCACATATTGATTCGAAAAATTATGAAATTTGAAACCTAGCAATAACTTGACACTGCGGACCCAACAAAAGTGGTTTCGTCGAAATCCGAGGTCATCTGCAAAATTGCTATTTTTAAGGGCCTTATATATATAAAAATATATATAAATTCCACAGCGACTATTTCTAATTTTAAACTGGACATATCTTATCATTTCTAAGATGAAATCCCAGTTTGTTAACTTCGTTATAAAGATATAGTTATACAGATTCAAATATTTCTTGTTTCGTTCAATTCTGACTTATATTGAATTCTGTATATTCATTTGAAATTAGAAATCGAATTTTCGAACTACCGCGCTATTTTCAATTCTATATATAATTATAATTAATTATATTTGTTTTCAAATGTCGATTCAACTCAGTTTTCATCGCCATTACTTAAAATATTTATTTTAAATATTTAAAATCCATTATTTTAGCCAATTAAAAATTTTTAAATTGGTTCAGATTTTCTGGGTCGTTACAATCTCCCCCACTTAAAACTTTTCGTCCCCGAAAAGGAATAAAGTCGAAAGTGGTTTGATATCTCTACAATCCCACAATACAACAACCAATTTGTTTTTAATATTCTGAGTATAGAATAAACAATGCACATCCATGGGAAGAAAATAGCAACAGAATAGAGAATTAAATGGTAATGCGAAGTAGGGTAAATGTACCTTGCACCAGAGTCAATCAGAGATATCTACTCGGCATCTAGGATAAGCTTTCTGAATGCTCTCCTCCGTTTCCCAAGTACAATCTCGCGGATCTCCACTCCATTGCACTTTGACTAAGTGAACCTTCTTGTTCCTCAGCTCTTTGGTTTCTTTGCCGATAATCTTTAGCGGCTCTCGCCTCACAGCTAATTCTGGAGTAATTTCAATATCCTGCTGAGCTGCTTCTTCCACGATCAAGTTTGGATCATGAACGTGCTTTCGAAGTTGAGATATATGAAATACATCATGCACTCCAGGCAACCAGTCAGGCAGTTCAATCCTATAAGCGAGAGTTCCAATCCGTTCCAGAATAGGAAACGGACCAATGAATTTGGGTGCTAACTTTCCAGTTTTACCGAACCGGATAACTCCTCTCATCGGCGATACTTTCAAATATACATAGTCGCCAACTTCAAAAGATATATCTCTTCTTCTTTTATCGGCGTAGCTCTTTTGTCGACTTTGAGCGGCGAGTAATCGCTTCTTAATAAAATCGACTTTGTCGGCAGCTTCTCGAATCATATCAGGGCCCAACACAAGTCTATTTCCAGGCTCGACCCAACAAGCAGGAGATCGGCAAGGTCTACCATACAATGCTTCGAATGGCGACATTGTCAGACTCGCCTGGTAGCTGTTGTTATAAGAGAATTCAGCCAAATGTAGATGGTCTTCCCATGATCCACCGAAATCTATAATACAAGCCCGCAATAGATCTTCTAAAATGCGATTCACCCTCTCAGTCTGACCGTCTGTCTGAGGATGATAAGCGGTGCTCAAGTTTAACTTCGTTCCCAGCTCGACTTGAAATGCTTCCCAGAATTTACTAGTGAATATTGTATCTCTATCACTTACTATACTGAGCGGCACTCCATGCAGTCTAACTATTTCCCTGAAATAAGTCTGCGCCAGACTCTGAGCAGTTTTGTTTGATCTGACAGGTATGAAATGGGCGGTCTTCGTGAAGCGATCTACGATCACCCAAATACTGTCATTTCCCTTTCTGGTTCTGGGCAAACCATCAATGAAATCCATAGAAATATGTTCCCACTTCCAGCCAGGAACTTCCAGCGGTTGTAATAATCCAGCCAATTTCTGTTGGTCGCTTTTAACTAGCTGGCAAGTAGGGCATCGGCTGACATATAAAGAAATGTCCCTTTTCATCGACTTCCACCAGAAAGTGCGTTTGATGTCATTATACATTTTGTTTACTCCCGGATGGATACTGAGTTTTGACTTGTGGCATTCATCCAGTACTTCCTTTCGAAGTTCAGGAATGTTAGGAACGCATATTCGACCTTTGAGCCTTAGAATCCCCTCATTATCAACTTGAAAACTCGAGGGTTCGCCTCGTTGAATTATCCTTCTGATCTTCTGAATGAAGTGATCATCCTCCTGAAGAGCAGATATCTTATCTAGTAATGAAGTCGTGATAATAAAACTGGCGATCATTACATTCTTTCTGCTTAACGCATCGGCCACGACATTGGCTTTTCCTGGAGTATATATAATTTCGAAGTCATATGCTGCAAGAAACTCCAGCCAACGCTGTTGCCTCAGATTCAAGTCCTTCTGAGTGAACAGATACTTTAACGACTGGTGGTCTGTAAACAGTTCAAACCTCTCGCCCAGAAGATAGTGTCTCCAGATTTTCAAAGAGAATATGATAGCCAATAACTCAAGATCATGAGTTACGTAGTTCTTCTCGTGTGGCTTCAGTTGACGGCTAGCATAAGCAATTACTTGGCCTCTTTGCATTAACACTGCTCCAAGGCCTTCTCTAGAAGCATCAGTCCAGACTTTTAGATCCTGGTTGCCATCAATGATGGTTAACACTGGAGCTGTTGTTAATCTTAACTTTAGCTCTTCAAAAGCCTCCTCACTCTCTTCAGTCCATTTGAACTTAGAATGCTTCTTTGTAAGCTTCGTTAAGTGGCCAGATATCTTCGAAAAGTCTTTAATGAACTTCCGGTAATAACTAGCCAATCCGAGAAAACTGCGGACTTCAGTGGGAGTACTGGGCTGTTTCCAATTCTGAATAGCTGTGATTTTGCTTGGATCCACAGCGATTCCATCTTTCGATACGACATGGCCCAGAAATTTTACTTCATCTTGCCAGAATATACATTTGGAAAATTTGGCTTTCAATACATTCCTTCTGAGGATTTCAAGAACCTGTTCCAGATGTTTTTCATGTTTGGCCTTAGATTTAGAGAAGATTAGAATATCGTCAATGAAAACCAGAACGAATTTATTCAGAACCCCTCTGAACACTCTATTCGTCAGATCGACGAAATAAGCTGGAGCGTTACATAAGCCGAACGGCATTACTAACCACTCGTAGAATAAGTCGGGGCCTCTGAACGCTGTCATTGGAACACACTCTTCGGCAATTCGAAGTTGATGGAAGCCTGTAGCTAGGTCCATTCGTGAAAATACTTGTGCTCCATTTAATCTATCCAACAAATCATCAATCCGCGGCAATGGATATTTGTTCTTTATTGTCTGTTTGTTCAGATCCCGATAATCCACACATAGACGTAGAGTACCGTCAGATTTCGGGACAAACACCACTGCTGCTCCCCAATCAGAGAAACTAGGCCTGATCAGACCTTTCCATACTAGCTGTCGTGTTTGATTGTCTAATTCCTCCTTCTCTTTCAAGGACATTCTTCGAATAGCGTGAACTACCGGCCTTGCATTGGGAACTAAAGCAATCTTGAAATCTATTTCTCTCTGCGGAGGTAAGCGAACAACTTCCTCGAACACATCCGCATAGTTCTTGACGACAGGAATATCTTTAATGAGGTCAGGAATATTCTCAATGATTTCAGGGATATTTTCTATTTGAGCTGGAGAAACATCGAGAGCTGACCAGAAATCTTTTCTATTTGAAGTCGGACCTTCACATGGTATGGTTATATAATTCCCCGATTGGGCCTTTGCTTTAACCACTCTCTCGGCGCATTTAACTTCAGCTTCATATTTGGTTAGCCAATCCAATCCCAGAATAAGATCGAATTCATTAAAATTCATGATGATAGAGACAATGGGGAATTTATAGCAAGAAAAAGAGACGGGCACTGCACAAATCCAACTGAGATTGATGGAACCTCCAACTGGATTCTGAACAGTCATGGGCTCTTTGAGCTTTTTCAAATTCAAATCCAACTTCTTGACTGCACTCTTTGCAATAAAGCTTCGTGACGCGCCAGTGTCAAACAGTACTTTAACTGGGATGTTTTTGACATTGAGCGTGCCTTCTAAAACATCAGACCTTTCCTGAGTAGACGAGGAGGCAGGTACTTCTACCACTTCATTTACATTTACTTCTTTAGGTTTCTGAGGTAGCGGGCAGTTTTTCGCAATATGACCGGCCTGGTGGCACTTATGGCATCCTCTTTTCTCTTGAAGCCTCCCTCTGGATTTAGACCCATCCTTAACTTGTTTCTTTAAAGATCTGCAACTTATCGACAAATGTCCTTTCTTATTGCAGTTAGAGCAAATAGCTGTTGTCACTGGTTCTTTCCCAGATTCAGCCCTTTTTCTCTTGGCACTGGGCTTCTTATTGACCTCAGACATTGCACTTGCCTCGGGATAATCAGTTTCCGACTCTGTTTTATCACTAGAACAGACTTCTTCCTCGTCGCGTAACATTCCTTTCTTATGAAGATCTTCATATTGATAAGCCATGTAAATCATCTCTGGAAAAGGAAGCTTCACATGCCCTAATACTTTATTCTGGTATTTTCTTTGAAGTCCATGAATAAATCTCAGATTTTTCCTCTTTGGGTTTTGAATTAGATGAGGAGCAAAGTGAGCAAGTTCGTTGAATTTCTTATGATATTCGGGAATGGTCATATCACCTTGTATCAAATAAGAAAATTCATCACATAATCTCTCGGTCGCTTCGGGAGGAGTAAACCTTTCTAAGAAAATCACTTTGAATCTGTCCCAGGTGATATCACCTTCTGGATTATTCTCTATAACCGAATCCCACCAGAATAAAGCTTCATCTTTGAGGGCCCAGGAGGCCAGTAATCTTTTCTGGTTATCCCTCAGCTTTAATGCTTCAAAGATTTTCTCAGCCGAACGAATCCAAGCTTGTGTCTTCATAATAGATTCTTCACCAGAGAACGGTATTCCACCCATATTTCGATATTTGATTAATAGGGCCTCAATATCCGGTTCTGCATTCCTTCTGTTTCTGACACTCATTTTTTCTAGTACTTCTGCAAATGGCAGATCAAGTGTCAGGTCACAGAAAAGGTATTTTAAAATATAGAAACACATACTTCAAATGTAAATGTGTCTATCAAGGTGTAATTTCATTCTGCTTTACTCATACTAGGATATTACTGATCCTATCTGTATAGAGTTACCCGTCCTAGAACACTACTGGTTCTATTTCTGACGAGTTCGTTCAAATGTTATATTCCAGAACTAAGCTTAACCAAAGCTCTGATACCACGTTGAGACGACCCGATTTCCCGTTCTCACGGAAACAAGGTTATCTTTTGGAATATAACACAGAAACATTTAATAGCAGAACATAATTAAATAAATACACCAGAATGAACAACAAAATATACTGGATAAAAGTAATCATCAGAGTTACACAGTATACAGGATCTTACTTAGTACAAATACAGTTCAGCTATACATAAATGTCTACAGCGGAAATAAACAAAATATGTACAATAGGAGCTGAACAGCATAAAAAGAAATAAATGATAGAATCCATCTTCAGCTCCAGCTATCCAGAAAGAAGCAGCTAAACCTGAATACAAGGCTGCCCGTGTAGAAAAAGGGGCACCCGAGTTTGAAAGTGAAACAAACTACGAGTCAGTCATGGGACTGGTATGAGAAATCCACTCAACACATATATAATTGGCTAATCACAGGACCACGCCACTTTCGTGGAACGGGTTTACTCCATTGGATTGCCAGTGCTTTAAAACAAATCTTTCTTTTTAACATCGATATGCTTTTTATAAAAATGAAACCGTTATAAGACTCAGTTCCCATCACACAATGCAACGCAAGCCGGAGGATAGAGTTTTACCTTATAACGGTCAAAATATGATTGATACGAATAAAACAAAGGCATTTGATATTATTACTAGTGTTTATATGTTTTGAAAACAATTTCAAATCATAACTATCAATCATAGACGGCATGGGTACCATATATCATGTCGCCATATATATATACAATCAAAACCGCACGATCACGTATTTGGAAATTGGATTTCCGTCATGAACCAAGGCAAAAGATAGTCCTTACCGAATTCGTGACTCTCTAGCCCGAGCCACAGGACCCAGACTTAGGTGGGCCCTTGGAGCGACAGGGCCGGTCCACCGATGTGGATTAAAATGCCTGAACAATACGTTTCCCCGCCCTTTGGGGCGTAAAACGAGCCAACGAATGACTCCATCGGACCCGGATCGTCCGATCAAACCGAGGCGCCTCGCAACAGCAACAACCACATAGGTGAAAAGTATATAAATGTCAGGGCTGGTAGGTCACTGACACCACCCTAGCTAGAAAGAAACGCATGCCCTCCCTGAGGTCCTTCCTCCCGTTTTAGGTTCCTACCGGGGTGTGAGGCTCGCGAATTCACGTTATACACAAAGCTACGCCACACAGGCGGTGCTTTGATCATCACCACAAGACTTTGCTTTTCAACAGAAGCCCTGATCACTGCATCTTAGCATACCACACAGAATAAATCCTATGTCAGACACACAGTCCATTTACAAGTCCGTTCTGGGTCTGAACGAAACCGGAGGCACTAAATACCTCGCAAACCCTTCGATCAACACGTACGTCTGAACGATCACCACTCATTATCCATATTTCGGGATGCCTCCCAATCAGGACCTCGGTTACCATCCAAACGAGGTGAAGATCTCCGGTCTTCGACCATCGTCTTCATCTTCGAATTTCAATCGTCGGTCGATTATTCGAAATGAGAATTAACTCGGCCTTTTCAAATAATTCACGTATATTTAGAATTTCAAATCGATTTATTTCAATGGTTAAATTATTCGACAACACCAATTGTGTTCTTTAATATAGTTTTCACTCCAAACACATTCAACCATCAAACATCACATAAATCAAGCAAATTCAGTTTATTTCCATTCCATATCGCTTACGATATTTTATAACTATTTATCGCTATTTTAATTTATTTTAAAATAGCCATTTTATTCAAAACGACGCTTCGGGCCATAAGGCGGCCGTGGCGCTGTTTTTCTTCAGATTTGATTTACACATATCTGAAAATCTAACCGTTGGATCTTCACAAAATTTACATCATTAGAAAGGTCTTTTCAAAACGAACCCAACGGTTCCAGTTTCGGGAAAATCCGACGGTCGGATCTCCCGGTACAATCGTTTGAATTTTCGATTTCAAAATACGAACTGCAGCGTCGTTATTCGATTAAATATAATTCTATTTATATTTATATATAAATAAAATCGATTCTGGCGCTGTTTTTCTTCAAATTTGAATTAAACATTCCGGACAATCCAACCGTTGGATTTTTACAAGGTTGGTGCCGTTGGAAAGATTATTCCAAGGCGAACCCGACGGTTGAGGTTTCGGGAAAATCCAATGGTCGGATTTCCCGTACTAGTCGTTTGAAATTACGGTTTCGAAATACGAACTGCACGGCTTCGTTTCGTTTTAATTTTATTTATATTTATATAGTTATATAAATATAGTTCATTCAACGATTTCAATATCGTTTTTACTTCAAAAATTTTTCTAACTCCTTAAATTTTGGAAAAATTTCGCCATAACCTCCCCTGCACCGGGAGCGTCGGGAAATCGCAAATAGCGTCCCGGTCCTTCTAATCTCAAAAAGAAAAAGAAAAAGCCAAGCGGCTAGCCAACAGGCTCAAAATCATCACCCAAACAAATCAGTAAATGTGTACCTATTTGTCGGGCACAAATTTTATTCCTCTTCTCTAGCCCCTTTTGCTATAACCTGTTCAATGAATATTGCATGTACATATATATACAGTTCATATCATTTTTCATTTTCTATTCAACTTCATATTTGATTTCTATTTGGTTTAAAAACTCCATTCATTCTAATGTTACATAAATAGGTGCAAATCATTTCATTAGCTAATTAATGAATATTTCAACTCATATATGTTTATTCTGAACAAGTGGTTAGTTTTAACACTTCACATTTCAACGATTTATGCATACAATAAAAATGTGATTTTTATTGTAAAACGATTTATTTCAAAACACTATTTTTCTATATAGTTCATATAGTCGATAAAAGGTGATTTTTATTATCAAACAATTTATTTCAAATTATGAAAACCATTCAACACATGAATTTCTAAACAACGAATGAATATCAATTCAACACATGAATGTTTTCTATAGTTTTTATATATAGATAAAAATGTGATTTTTATTATCGAACAATTTATTTCAAAATATGAATACCATTCAACACATGAATTTCTAAACAACGAATGAATATCAATTCAACACATGAATGTTTTCAATAGTTTTTAGATATAGATAAAAATGTGATTTTTATTATCTAACAGTTTATTTCAAAATATGAATACCATTCAACACATGAATTTCTAAACAACGAATGAATATCAATTCAACACATGAATGTTTTCAATAGTTTTTATATATCGATAAAAATGTGATTTTTATTATCGAACTATTTATTTCAAAATATGAATACCATTCAACACATGAATTTCTAAACAACGAATGAATATCAATTCAACACATGAATGTTTTCAATAGTTTTTAGATATCGATAAAAATGTGATTTTTATTATCGAACTATTTATTTCAAAATATGAATACCATTCAACACATGAATTTCTAAACAACGAATGAATATCAATTCAACACATGAATGTTTTCTATAGTTTTAAGCATATGAAAATAATTCAAACACACAAATATTATTCAAAATTTCGGCAGCATAACGGCAGGGTAGTTACACCGGCACCGTCCCTAGTACGGCTCCTCGCTCTACCTTAAAACCTCGCGGTTTTTGACAATGGGAAACATGCATCTAGTTCGCACGCAGGCGGCATGTATATATTTATTTCATTTCCACAAACTAATCCTAAGTGGTTTCAACCAAATATTTCACAACCACAAACGGGTATTTTTCAACCACAATCAACCAATATCAATCGCAAACAATCCCAAACAACCATTCGTTATCAACCAATTATCACAACAATTTCAATCAATAAATATCGTCCATGGTTTGTGGACGAGGGGCGTATATATATATATAGATATATAGATATTTATATATAGCTATTCACTTTCATTTTCAACACATATATATATAATTTTTAAATCAGAAATCTCACCAATAGCTATCCAACTTCACGACTCTTCTTAATAGAAATCTTCGCCTATTTGTCGCTTTCACTCGTATTCTCTGCATGAGTAAAAATAGAATTTTTACTATGCTATTCAATATATAAAAATCGAATTTCGACTTCGCTATTCAATATATAAAAATATGATTTTTATTTTTGCTTTTCAACATATAAAAATATGTTTTTTTCAACATATAAAAATATGATTTTTATTTTTGCTTTTCAACATATAAAAATATGTTTTTTCAACATATAAAAATATGATTTTTATTTTTGCTAGTTCCAACCTTTTTCTACTAAAAGATTAAACCTTTTTCCTATTTTAAAGTTCAAAATAAAATCAGTTTTTCTCTTTTATAAAAAGGCAGTTTTTATTTTCTTTTCAAAACAGTTTTTCTTTTAAATTTATTCAGTTTTAAACTACTTTTAAAAATATTCAGTTTTTATACTTTTTTTTTTAAAACAAAACAGTTTTAATCTTTAAAACATTTCAGTTTTTACTTTTATAAAAAATCTGTTTTTACTTTTATAAAAAATCTGTTTTAACTTTTATAAACTTTCAGTTTTAATACTTAAAACCCTTTCAGTTTTTTTTTCTTTATTTTTTTTTTTTTTTTACTTTAACCATAAAACAGTTCTAATCCTGTTTTTATAAAATAAAAATAAAATAAAATAATAAAATAAATACTTACAGAAAAAGAAAGGGGGGCGTTTCACCGATCGTCGGAGGCAGGAGGCAAGGCTTCGAGGGTGGCGCGGCTTCTTCGCAGACGTCGGAGGTGGCTTCAAGGGCGGCTCGGGGTTCGAACAGGGAGGCGGTCTTCGATTGGAGGAGGCGCGATACGTCGAAAAGGGGAAGGAGAGGGATTGGCGCGTGGGGGGGCTCGTCTTTGTCGGCGGCGTTCGCCTGAGGGGGGGGCGGCTTCGAATCGATCTAGGTTTTGTTTTTTTTTTTTTTCTTTTTTTTTCTCTGTATAAATCGAAACGGAAAAATAAAAGGGGGGGGCCAAGCAGAAGATAAGGGGAGGGAGGGAATTTAAAATATTATATATATATATATTTTTTTTTTTAATTATTCAAAAAGTTGACTTTTACTTACGACCTCGAAACGAGGCCCACCGGCTGTCGTCCATAGCGTTTTACCCCCATTCCGAACACAATGGGATATGTATCGCAAGCTGGTTTGATCATTACAATCGGTTTCTTTTTGAATTTACATTTAAATCACTATATTGAATTTTAAACGCACATTTCAAATTACCGGGGTCACATACTAACTAGAAAAATTCCAGAAAAATATTTTCTAGCTTCGTATTGACGATACGGTCCTAACAAAACTAGTTTCGTCTAATTCTGAGGCCGTTTGAAAAATGGCCAATTTCCATTCGATTAAAATCGACAAAAACTGGTCAAACGCGTTTTCTTTTGCCACGCTCACATATTGATTCGAAAAATTATGAAATTTGAAACCTAGCAATAACTTGACACTGCGGACCCAACAAAAGTGGTTTCGTCGAAATCCGAGGTCATCTGCAAAATTGCTATTTTTAAGGGCCTTATATATATAAAAATATATATAAATTCCACAGCGACTATTTCTAATTTTAAACTGGACATATCTTATCATTTCTAAGATGAAATCCCAGTTTGTTAACTTCGTTATAAAGATATAGTTATACAGATTCAAATATTTCTTGTTTCGTTCAATTCTGACTTATATTGAATTCTGTATATTCATTTGAAATTAGAAATCGAATTTTCGAACTACCGCGCTATTTTCAATTCTATATATAATTATAATTAATTATATTTGTTTTCAAATGTCGATTCAACTCAGTTTTCATCGCCATTACTTAAAATATTTATTTTAAATATTTAAAATCCATTATTTTAGCCAATTAAAAATTTTTAAATTGGTTCAGATTTTCTGGGTCGTTACAGGTATATATTAATAGTGATTGATCGCATGGCGTGAATTGTCAATGTGGCACGCCAAGATGCAATTGATCAAGGCTTTTGTTGAAAAGCAGGGCCTTGTGGGATGATCAAAGCATAGCCTATTCTGAAATAGCTTTGTGTATATCGTGACTTCGCGAGCCCCACACCCAGGTATGAGTCAAAAACGGGATATGGACCGTAGGGAGTGCACACGTTTCTTTCTAGCTAGAGTGGTGTCAGCGACCTACCAGCCCTGACATTTTACTTATGTGGATGATGGATTTTGAGGCGCCTCGGATTTTTATAGGCCGATAGTGGTCATATTATAGGTTCAAAGGAACCGGGAAACGTGTGTTCAGGCATAACCAATCCACTGCCAATAGGCGGGGACCGGCCCTACTGCTCCAAGGGTTCACTGCGGGGGATCCTGAGGTATTTGATAGAGTGTCTCGAATCGGAGAGGAGCTTACCCCTAGCCTCGACTCATGATGGAAATCCAATTTCCAATACGACCTTGCGGTTTTGATTGTAGAACTAGTATGGCGACATAGTAGGATGGGGTACTATGCCATCTATGATTGATACATTATGATTTAAATGTTTATTATATATATACCCATATATATATACACACTAATAATAATAATACCGTTTTCACGTATCAAGCATCTTTTGACCATTATAAGGTAAAACCCTATCCTCTGGTGTGCGTTGCATTGTGTGATGGGACCTGGGTCTTATAATGGTTTCATTTTTCTAAAAAGCATTGCGTTGTTTAACGATTTACTTTATTTTATGCACTGGCAATCCAATGGAGTAAACCCGTTACGCGTTAGCGGCGTGGTCCTCTGATTAGCCTTATTATTAGATAAGTTAAGTTAAGATTTCTCATACCAGTCCCATGACTGACCTGTGGTTTGTTTCACTGGCAAACTCGGGTGCCCTTATTTTCCACACGGGCAGTCGAGTAGCTTTTGCAGATCTATTTACAGGATCCTGGTTTACAGCTGAAGCGGTATTCGGAAAGCTCTGTATCCGTGTATTCCTTTCGGTTGTATATTGTATTATTTTTCCGCTGCCATTTAAATGTAATTTAAATCTCTAATATTGTATTTCCAATGTATATTATTCTTTCGTACTCTGTTATATTCTTGTACTCTAATGTAATTGTTGTAATCAGCAATATAATGTTCTTCAGTTTGTGTTCTGATGTGTGTTGTTCTCAAAGCAATCCAGTCTTTCCTTTACTGGGAAGTTTGGGTCGTTACAGTTGGTATCTGAGCTGGTTAGAGAATGTGATAGGGGGTTCTCGCTTGGCTGTTTGGTGGCGAGCAGGAGACTCTTACCCCTACACATCCCAATGGGAAGATTGGGTTGGTTGTTGCAGTCGAGAGGCTGGCCGTAAAATCAGTTCTGAGGTATCACTGTATGTCACGGTGGGAGGTTAGCCCACTGCCTGATGGTTGCAAAGCCTAGGGCCGTTACAGTTGGTATCAGAGCTTTGGTTTACAGAGCTCGAGAACAAGACACATTAGAACCGAACGAAAGAATTCATTAGATATTGGATTAGTAATATCCAATAAGAATAACTCGTTAGAGATAGGATCAGTAGTATCCTAGAACGAGTGTGAAGAGTATTATTTTCTTTAAAACAAAAATGAAAACAAATTTAGTTTTGAAAATTTTATCTTAAAATACGTATTTGAGTATATTATTATTTTAATGTGGACAATCGAGTATATAAAGATTTCGAATATACGAGTAATTAACGGATATTCAAAGATTTAATATACTGGATAGATATAGAATCACACTCTAGTCGCCCGGAGATAATTCTGATGATCGGTGCACCATCACCAGTATTTATGTTCGAGTCTAGAAAGTGGGATTTCTATATATTTCCATTGACTGGTATGAGAACCAAAACTTAGTTAGGACACATTGCTGAGATTTGCACTAAAATATGATTTTTGACCATATATAAAAGTTATACATATTTGAAAAGTTAATCACCTAATTGATTGCTGGTTGTGAGGTTTGATAATTAGTTTCACTAATTAAAATATTAGAATTAATTAAAAAAATAAATAAAAAAATAAAAGTTGAGTTAGTTAGTTAAACAAATTTTAACTTAGTTCCTTTTCGAGGACGAAAAGATTTTAAGTGGGGGAGATTGTAACAACCCGGAATTTTGGAGCCAATTTAAAAAAATTATTTTAAGAAATTTTATTAGAAAATACGTTAGAATTTAAAAAAAATCCATTATTAAATAAAAATAAATAATAATAAATGTTTTTAAATAAAATTAAGACGTTGTTAATGAGATTTATAAATATATGTTGATAAGTTGATTTATAAATATATGTTGATAAGTGATTTATTAATAATATGTTGATAGGTCCGCTTTAATACTTTCCTTGCCTATTCAAAGTTTAATGTTCATCAATTAATATTTTTTTTTCTTTATATGAATAGTTGCATTCGTTTTCAATGCTTTCCCCTCATCGCTATTTTCTTAATGCAACATTCATGTCTTTTCTTAATTATATTAAATTTGTTTTTCTTTATTTATTAATTTATTTCCTCCCCTTTTACATTCATGCATCTTGTTCTATTGACATGTTCTCCTACCTTATCTTTTCATCCCCTTGTTTCCTTTCCCCTTCTGTTTCCCCATTATTATTTTTCTTCCAAAATCAAACAATACTCACATATATATATTTTATTCCCTTATATATATACTCTTGTTTACATATAATTTATGAAAATCAATTAGAAAATCTTACAAAGAAAGACATCTTCAGCAAATTAGATATGAAATTCTAATATAATAAATTGTTTAATTAAGAATACATAAATGTGAGCAGAAAAATACATGTTAATAATAAATTCTCATTTTTATCGTGAATTAATAATGATCATTATTGGGTATAGAAAAAAAAATTGTTTAACAATAAAGATATATTTTTATTATACATATAGAATGATCATAGTATGGATAGAAAAATTATTTAACAAAAAGATTACATGTTTTTTTTTCATATTTATGTAACAAAAGAAAGATTAAAATGACTACATTTTTTTTGTATGATAGAATGATTAAAAAGTTTCGTGGCTTACAAATAAAAATAATGTGTTTACATAAAAAGTTGCATTTTTAATGCAAATAATGTGTGAAATTAAAAGGTAGATTTGAATTTGAAATTTTTAATGAATAAGGACAAAAGGATTTATGGCAATGAATGTAAACGAATTAATTACTAATTGCAAATCAGTGATTTACTAGTAATTGCCATAATAGATGCTCGTTAGTTATTTTTGACAAATGTGTCATTACAGCATGTAATCAAAGAGGATTTAAGGAACTAGAAATGAGAAACATGCCACCTCAGCCAATTTTCTTTATAACATACAAATATGGATAAATGAGCCTTTTGGAATAAAAGAATAAAATAATATTAATATATATATATCCTAATATACTAAACACTAATTCATTTCATAACCGCCGCCTCCATCTTTCATCAATGGCCATTCAACTCTGAATTTCAATCCCTCTTTTCTCTCCATTTACGCAATAAAATCACATCAAACCAAAACAAAAAAATCGAAGAAGAAAGTGAGCTCTACGATGTGGACGGTGGAGATCGAGTATGGGTTGGTGGATTGGGAGGATTCCTTCCTAGAAGCGGCGCCTTTAGGGCGCCAATTCCGAGGCAACAACAGCCGCGAGATGGACCCCACCGCAGGCGCAAGGAGGCGGTGCCAGGGTCTTCCTCATGGTGGCCCGGTTGCGAGATGGGAGGCGCGCAGGTGGCTTTCACAATCAAAGTTGGGTTCGTATTTGGTTAACAGGGAACGGCGATAAGAAGAGGGAGAACGACAGAAACAATTTTGAAAGCGAACAGAAATTCAAACCAATCAAGGTGAGAATTCGGATTTATAAATTAAATAAAATCTAATTATTGTTTTTGTTTTTAAAATTATGTTGTGAATGATTATGATTCTGATCTGTGATGTGATATGTAAATTTGTTGTTTGATAATTGGATTGGATTATGATGCTCACATTTTGTTAGATCCGACAAGGATACTTCTTTATTTCGTATTCGTGAACATAGATCTGATAAAGATCCTCCTTTTACCTAGATCTATGGAATTCAATATGGTTTGGTAATAAAGTTTTAATCTTTATTGTTGATTCTTAAACAATGAATTGATTTCAATGCAAAGGTCATATTTTTAACATCGAATAATTTACATACAAAAAGATACAATTTATAATGTTTTACATTAAAAGGAGACAATTCTTACTGTCATTATGTAGATTAAAAGGTTAACATAGATAAGAACCATTTTTGGTTGTCATTGTCTTTTTTTAAAAAAAAAAACTAATTTTATTGTCATTTTTGTTTCAATAAAATATTTCGTGTTTTGAATGTCATTTTGTTTCTACTAGAAGTATTACCATTTTTAGTGTCATTTAATAAGAAAAATAAAAGAACACATTATTTTGATTGGAAATAAAAAAATACAAGATTTTGTCTTGAAACAAAGGAGTACATTTTTATCACTTGAAATGAAATAATATTTTCTAATAAATGTTACAGTAGAATAAAACCACATTTTGTGTTAAAAACATATTAGAGAAATAAAACAACATTTGTGTTAAAAACATATTAGAGAAATAAAACAACATTTGCGATAAAACATGTTAGAGAAATAAAATAACATTTTTCGTTAAAAATGTTTATTTAAAATAAAAATAACATTCGTGTTAGAATTGTTAGTTAGAATAAAAATAACATTCGTTTAGAATTGTTAGTTAAAATTAAAATAACATTTTTGGGTCAAAACTTAATTAGTGATTAAAATAACATTTTTGGGTTAAAACTTGGTTAGTGAAATAGAAATAACATTTTTGATTTGAAATTTGTTATGTAAATAAAAACCACATTTTATTAGGAATGTGCTTTGCGAATTAAAATTAACATTTTTTGTTAATTAGATTTATGTTAAAACAAATTTGTCATTTAAGTTAGATTAAAACAAATTTGTCATTTATATTATATTAAAACAGATTTGTCATTTATGTTATATTAGAATAAATTTGTCATTAATGTTATATTAGAACAAAATGTGTCATTTTGCCATTAATGTTATGTTGTAACAAAATTTGTCATTAATGCTATGTTAGAATCACGCCATGTTAGAATAAAGATATCAATTTGTTTTAAAAAAATATCATATTAGAATAATGTCATGTTAAAAATGTCGTCTATGCTAAAATCATGTTTAACCAATTAGAATTGACGATTATAATTGTCATGTTATATAAATTATAAAACAAAGAAAAATGTTAACATATGAAATATTCTTTTATATGATAATAGAGAACGTAGAAAAGTGTTAACATAAAAAAAATACTATTTTATATGTTATTAGAACACATAGAAATGGTAAACAAATAAAAATCCTTTTTACTTGTCATTAGAGTATATAAGAAAAAGATATGGAAATAAAGGGATAATATTAGTTGAAAACAAATGTATAATTGGTCAAAATAAAAGGGTTAAAAATAAAATCTACATTTTTGTTAAATGAAAGAATTAAAAACAATTTTTTCAAATTAGAATCGTTGAGACCAAAATGAACATTTTGACAAATTAGAATAGTCGAATTAGAAAAGTGCATTTATTTACATTTTAGATATAAATCAAGACATAGAAATAAAAAGGGACATCTTTATTTACATTTTTTTTAGATGTAGATAAAAAGAATAAAAATAAAAGAACAAATAGGTGAGTAGGATTTATTTACATTTTCTTATGTAAATAAAATAAAGAACAAAATTTGATGTTACATTTATCAGGTAAACAAGATATAAAAGATAAAAGAAAAATAATATGCTTAACCCGAGGTTGGATTGATTTGTGATGTAAACCTGCCCGGACCCGCCCGGCTGTCCAGTAATCACAACAATACCTATCCAATGTGGGAGGTTAAAGCATATTCCTATTTTCTAAATTTACATTTTATATATGTAAATTACTACAAATATTTAGTGTAAATTAAATAAAACATAGAAAAGGAAGACATTTATTGACATTAGACAAATAAAAGATTAAATAAAAATCACATTTTTATATGTAATTAAAGAACATATTTTTACATTTTAAATAATATTACATTTCTATGAAATCAAGATTATAAGAATAAATATGTGAGTAAGGATTATTTACATTTTCTTTTGTAAATAAAAAGAATAAATTATGTTGATAAGAATTATTTACATTTTCTTATGTAAATAAAAAAGGATCAAAAGAATAATTAGGTAAATAAGAATTATTTGCATTTTCCTATAAATAGAATAAAAAGAGCAAATATGTGATTAAGAATTATTTACATTTTCCTATGTAAATAAATAGAATAAAAAGGGACAAATATGTGGATAGGATCTATTTACACTTTCTAAATAAGATAAAAGTAAACATTTATTTACATTTAGTGTAAATAAATAAAATAAAAGTAAAAGATACATTTATTTACATTTAGAGTAAATAAATATAGAAAGAGAAGAATATATTTATTTACATTTAGGTAAATAAACAAGATAGGATAAGAATACATTTATTTACATTTAGGTAAATAAATAGGAAAAAGAAAAAGATTACAATTTATTTACATTTAGTATAAATAAAATAAAAGATAGATAGAGTATAATTTATTTACAGTCAATGTAAATAAAAACAGAATAGAAATAAAGATTATATTTCTATCGTCATTTTATATGCGATAAAAAGAATAGACTTTTATAGTTGAAATCGCCAAACGATTTATATTTATATATATAAATATAAATATAAAATTAAGGAAACGCCCGTGGCAGTTCGCGTATCGACAATCGTAACTTCAAACGGTTATACTGAAAGATCCGACCGTCGGATTTTCCCAAAACTAGATCCGTTAGGAGCTTTGTGAAGACCTTCCCAACAATATAAACTTCATCAAAATCCAACGGTTAAATTCCATGATATGTGTAAATAAAATTTGGTTGAAAACAACTCCAGGGTCGCTTATTGACCCGAAGCGTCGTTTAATTGATTTAAGCTATTTTTATATATATAAAAATAGCGATAAACCGTTATTAAATACTATTAACGATATAAAATGATTTTAAACTATATATATGCGAGGATCATTTGAAAAGTCCGAGTTCAATCTCATTTCAAATGATTATACGAAGTTTTAAGTCGAAGATTTGAAGACGGTGATTTAAGACCGACGATCTTCACATCGAATGGATAAGTTACCATTGACGCCCATGATTGGAGTAGCTACTGTTAGACCCAAATGTGGTTCTAACACCCAAATTGATTAGAAACAAGATAAAGTAAAGCAGAAATAAAAAAGAACACACAAGGTTTATAGTGGTTCGGCGAAGAAATGCCTACGTCCACTTAGTTTTCACTATATTCAGTAATTCAATTACAAATACAATGTAAGATTCGCTCGCAACTCACTTTTGTTCACTCAGAAAGATAAAAACAGGAAATGACAGATGGTTTGGATTTTCCGGGAGTGAAGGAATTCGAATGATGGAAGTACTTGGATTCTCAAAAGTGCTGAAAAAGATCCTTCTCTTTGTCTCTAGTTGGGGTATTTATAGGTGTGAATTTGCCTGAGATGCAATCCGGGTCGGAACACGTGTCATCCATCGCACTCTCTTCGGGTTCGGATGGGCTATCAAGCGTACAACGCATCAATGAGATGGACGTTAGGGGTAGGAATTGGTCACATCCGGTCCGGTTCTCCAGGCGACTTTGTAGGAGAGTAACAGGGAACATGGGCTCGGATCGGAGACGCATAGACAAGGGGGTCGGATCGGGATATCCGATCCGAACCGGATTGGCTTGGGCGCGACGTTCTCTTCTTCTCCAATCTGCTCCGCTCCGATCCATTTTCGTGGCAAACAGGTGGCTTTGCGATCCAATTGAGATTCAGTTGCCCTCCGATCTGATCAGACATGCCTCACCAATTTACCCAATAGGAGCCCCCCGATCCGAACAGGGGACTCTTCCCGACCCGAACCGAAGATTTGCTCTGATCCGATCCGAACAGCTGCTGCTATCTAATCTAGATTGTAGAGTCTCCTTCCGATCCGAACCGGAGTCTTATAACTTGAAATACTTTTCAATGGTTGGTTTCTTGACTTTGTGTTGCCTAGTTCACAAAGTAGGCTAACATTTTGCCCCCTCAAAGGATGCTTTCGTTGTACAAAGCGTGCTTTGATGTCGTTTAACCAGAATTGTCAAGAGTAATGCACAGATTTCTGTTCGGTTCGGCGTCCGACCCGAACACATTTTCTTCATTCCTGAGCAAATTTGGGAACTTATCTCGCCATGTGATGCTTCTTGCAGGCATGTTCCCCTTTTACTCTCATTCTTTCCAATTCGAGTCGGATGCTAAATCAACGTGTGAAGTTTCCATTCGGTTCGGATTCCGATCCGAAGCGTGTCTGTGGATTTATTTCATAGACATTGGGCCTTCGGAGAGAGTCGTGCTACTGGGCTTCCACTCCGGTCCGAGCGGGTGAGACAAAATAGGGAGACGAGGAGTCAACACTATTCTCTATATAAACCCATCACTGCCTTCATTCCTTCCTTCTTCGTTTCTATCGCCGCTCGGACCTAAGCCTTGAAAATATCAGAAACTCGAACATTCTCAAACTATTTCCTGTAGATTTCCCGAATTAAACATATAGGTAGCTTTTCTAATCTCAAATAATCTTGTTGTAACCGTTCTCGATTTCAATTAGCGTTGGGTTAGGATGGTTTGGCCATAAGCATCACTCGAATCCTCCGCCGCTGCTGGTGGATGCGCCATTGCTTCGAGGCGTTGCGAGGCTGAAGAGGGTGAATATTTGCTCTTAACGGCGGCGTTGGTGATAAAGTGGACTTGTCTGTGAATAGATAGGAAAAGAGGAAAGAGATGAAGAGTGGGATGACAAGCTGGAGTCGGTTCGGGTGGAAGACGAAGGAGCAAAAAGGAAAAGGACGTAAAGGGGATCGGCTCGGGTTTCGCTCTTTAGAAAGATGGAAAGGAAAGAAAAGGTCGGTTCGGGTCGGAAAAATGAACGGGATAGGAGGTTGAAGCAAACGGACCGGTTAGGTGGTGCTGGTTCGGTTCGGATCGGGCTACCTGATCCGAACAGACCAGTCCTGCTTCCGAACCCGTTGCTCCCCTTGTCTTGAACTGACCATGCTTTAGTGAGGCACCCGAACCGACTGTTATCTGTGCTTGTGTCGAGCTAGTCATCATATGCATATCCGAACCGATCCGAACATATTGAACTTGACACATAAAGACCACCCAACTAATTCAACTAACACTTATTCTAGACGAATATGCCTTGCGGACAGTTAGGATAGTGCCTTGTGAACACAGACGAGAATTAAGAACAATTCTGACTATCACCTTCTTTTTAAAGCTTCGTCTTACATTGCTGCACTCTTATTTTGCACTTCCCGCATTTGTTGCACACACTTTAGTTCACACACATACACAAAAAGGGGACACGGGATAATTCACTTTAATCCGTGCTATTGCTTCTTCAATAGTTCCATGACAATGAGGCCCAGACGCTCTTCTCGTCTAGCTGAGAGGAAAGAAGCTCCAGAAACTTCCCACAAAACCACTCTCGAGGATATATCTTCTTCATCTGACTCAGAATGGGACAGCGAGGGTCCGGATTACGGAGTTGGTCATCGGGAAAGTGATGAAATGTCTTCAGAAAATGAAGTTTCCCTAGGCTTTGAGGAGGAAGGAGGGATTGGTGACAACCGAGCACCCGATGAATTCAACTCAGCCATTATATTGGAGTCACCTCCAGATTCCGTAGAATCAACAATTGACAACGACCGACTCGTGAGAATTTGCTTGAAGTATGGAATAATGAAGAGAGACACTCTAGTGCCCTCACGTTCTGACCGTCCCCATAACCCTCCAGAAGGATATATGACGGTCACTCGTCTGATGTGCATGGTTGGCGCCATTCCTCCATTCTCGCCTTTCATCGTCGACTTCTTAAGACAAATGCGGATTGCCCCCATGCAGCTGCATCCCAATTCATACGCCTATCTGCATACCTTATTCATAGCATATCGCGAAATTCTAGGCTTGGAGCTTACATTTGACGATGTTCATTTCTTCTATAATTTCAAACACCGGACTAGAGAAACCCCTTCTTTCTGTTACTTTGAGTCGGTCCCAAAGAGGAAGATAATCTCTACGCCGTTTAGCAGCAAGGCTGGAGATTCCAGACTGGAGTGGTTCTATATAAAGCAACAGCCTGGATGTGCCAGAAGATGGACAAAATCAAGTAAAGCACTGATTTTCTGACCCTGGACTCTATACACTTGAATCATCACCCTGACCTGTTTTTCCTTTTTATTTGCAGTCGATAATCCCAAACAGGTATCAGACCAAGTGTTCTTTGATCGAATGCACCGTCTCCTCAATGGCGACCAAAAATTCCTTACTATTGACGAGGTTCTTAAAGATGAGTACCTTCATTCTCACGGACTGCTATCCGTCTACCGTAGCATCGGTCATGGGACAGTCCCTTATGCATATATTCCTCCAGTGGAAACAGTTCCAGAAATAGGTGAAGGCTCGGGAATTCCTGCAGCTTCTCTTCAAACTTCACCCTCTCCCTCTTCCACTCAAGATGATGAACTGGCTAATCTGGCCAAAAAACATCGTGAAGGATATATTGCCCCCGAGGAAACTACCTCGGTAGACAAATCAAAATCTCCCCAAGGGTCGCCACTTCACGCTTCCGAAGGGGATGTTCCTAGCGCCGACGAGCACATATTTCAGGGTTTGGGGGATCTCCCTTTACCCGAGACTATATACACTTCGGAAGATTTCAGAAAGGACCCTCTAGTCTTCACTTCTTCTGAAGAGACTACTCCTGCTAAGGCCAAAGAGCCTACCCGCACCACTTTAGCTTCAGACTCGGGTTGGTTGGGGGGACACGTACACCACATAGGATGCACTTTGCACCGTAGCACTAGCATTCATTGCACTTCTTTTTCCATGGATCCGCTGATTCTAAACTTCATTTAACTTATCGTGCAGGTACAATGTCTCGATCCTCTTATGACATAAGAAAGCTTCGCCGCAGCATGTCTAATCCTCCCCAGGATGCCGAATATAACCGCCGGGATGACCGCGGCAGGGAGGAAAGGAGACCCTATGATCCTTACCGATCTCGATCCTCACGCTCCCGCTCACCAGCTCGACCGGAACAGGAAAAATACAAAAGCTATCAAGGTCTTAGAGAGGAGGATAGACCACAATCTAGGGATTCCACTTCCTCCCATGAAAAGCGAAGCAGAGAGAAAACACCTCCAAAGGAGACTGGGTCTAGAAGTAAGCAAAAAGTCCCTGCTACTAAGCGACCTCGGACAGACAAGGGTTCTACAGAATCTTCTTCGGGAAGGGACGCTGAACTAACAATCCTAGCCCCTCCTCCACCAGATGCGGGAACCGCCGTAAGGCTGGCATACTTAAAGGAGCAATTTCCCGAGCACTATTTCGAGACTCTGACCTTTCTACCTTCCCTCGAACCTATTTCTTCTAATTGGGCAGAGGAGGCCAGAGCAAAGATTGATTTGGTGGAAAAACAATATACCGAAATGTTCAAGTATTCCCGCACTCTCTCTAGAATCATTCGCACGCTAATGACAAATGTTGACTCAATGCACAAAACTGCAGAGGAAGATGCTAAGGCCCTAAAAACCTTAGGAAAAAATTTAGAAGATACTCAAGCTCAACTAGCTATTGCTCAGAAGAACGCTTCTAACTTCAAACAACAGTTTGAAGACATGCAAAAGCGCTATCATGATTTGCTAGAATCCCACACTCAGGAACGTTCCGAGTTGAAGAAGCAAGCTGACGAAGCCAAATCAGAGGCTGCTAAGACACGTCTCGCTTACGCTGAGCTTGAGCATAAGAACGCCGAGTTAGCGAAAAGGAGTGCTGAGTTAGAAAAGAAAAACGCCGACTTGGCTTCAAAATTGTTAGAGGCGGAAAACAGAGCTGCTCTGGCTGAGGGCAACGTTGAATGTGCTATTAAATCTGCGGAGGAAACCCGCAAGCAATTGTCTGATGCGGAGGCTGAAATTCAAGGTTTCGGGGAGCTAATGATCGAATTCTTCGCGCACATTATTCGTCGCCGAAACATTTCCTGGATCGAGGACTATCCATCCACTTTGGTTCATGTGTGGAATCAAATCGTTGAGTGGGAAAAAGAAGAGCTTAAGGTCGATTCCCTCGACGAAGATAAGTTGATGGAGAAGTACTTGAGAGACGACGAACCGGAGCGCCTAGCTGTAGGTCGCCGTCTAATTGCTGAGGCCATGGAAGAAGAGAGGCGGAAGTCCAAACAGAAAACCATTCCTGAAGCTGGCTCCTCTTCTTCTGCTCCTATAACTCCTGAAGTGGAAGGGTATGATCCCGAAAACCCGGGAATTCCCCGATCAGCTTTACTATCTCCCATTCCTGAAATAACTCCAGAGGTAGTAGTCACCCCTGCTGAGAAGTCTTCATAAGGTATCCCTGTCTTTTCTCCTCAACTTGTCAGGGCTACTACTACCTTTGGCTACATGATTGAACGTTCAATGAGAAATCCTTTGCTCTCGCCTGAGTTGATAACCGATGTTTCTCATTTTGTAGGCGTTGAATCCTCCGCGAAGACAGATGTAGTTCAAGGAGCTACCACTGGGACAAAGCCCGCTGATAGGGTCAATGAAGGAGAAGACAAGGCTGCTTCCATAGATTTGGGGGAAAGAAGTGAATCAACTAAGGTGACTACTCCCCATGACGAAGAAATGATTGCAGCTTTAAAAGACGACGGAGGAGACGAGGGGCATGATGAGGAACCAGAAGTTACAATAACCGGGGAGTCGAAAAGCGCTGAGGACATTACCCTGGCTGCCATGAAGGCTGATCAAGACAAGCGCTTGCAACTAAAGGCTGAAGAATTAGACCCTGAGGTCCTCAAGCCCCTTGCAGTTGTGGATGCAGGTTCAAGGTTAGTGGTTAAGCTCTCAACTAGATCTATCACCGAAGAACTTGCTAAAAAATCTTCTTTTGATTCCAGTGCCCAGCCCTCCGGGAAGAAGTCTGCCGGCTCCAGTGCTACACCTTCAGGGAAAAAGAAATCAAAGCGAATTTTAACTGAAGCAGAGAGGGAAGCAAAGGATGCGGAAAGAGCTGCCAAGAAATCGAAGGCTCATCCCAAACCCAAATAGTGGGTTCTCCTGTGTCCTTTTAGCATCTTTGTAAATCAATAAGTGCTGCCACAGCAGCAGCTCCCGCACTTTCTTTTTTAGTCATTTCCCTGTACAAATTTATTCATTTGTAAATAAAAATAATTCACTTTCTGCAATGTTTATTTGTTAGCAGTTCTGCACTTATGTAAAAATGCATATCTATAGTTATGAAACAAAGTTGTGGAGAGGGGAGATATGTGTATATATATGTGTCCCCAGTCAATCTCCATAAGTTATTCAGTGCTTAACCATGCAATCTGAATATTCCCGATTCTCTAACGGGATAGCATTTCCTGTATCACCAACTCCTGTTGTTTTTCCTGGCATTCCTTTTATACTCTCTCTCATTCTCTCGAGAGTTACAGTTCGAGTTCAGCTATTTGTTTATTCCCCGGTCGTTCAACGGGAAAAGATTTCTTTCTCGGCGCTCGGTCAGGGACGCCTTTATACTCTCTTTCTCTCTGGAAAGTTAGAGTTCGGAGTTGAACCTCTTTCTCAGCGCTCAGTCGGAGACGCTTTTATACTCTCTCTCTTTCTCTGGAGAGTTAGAGTTAGAAATAGAATTTCTTTCTCAGCGCTCAGTCGGAGACGCTTTTATACTCTCTCTCTTTCTCTGGAGAGTTAGAGTTAGAATGTCGTTTTCTCATTCTTTCACGTCCTATCGCACAAATAATCATTGTGCTTCTCTTTATGTCCAGACTGTTTTCAACCTTCTTTAGGCTCTCAGTTGTCCTGTATTTTATAATCACAACAGAACAACTAATGAATGTAAATGCATAAAAGTAAATAACACACAATATTTTTATAGTGGTTCGGCTAAGTCATAGCCTACATCCACTTTATAGTTCTTTATTCATATCGCCGGATTTTCCCAAGGCAAGTCGTGCCTTATTACAGAGTTTACAGGAAGAACAGCAAAAAGTATAGCATTTCTAATCCAAATATCGCATTAAGTGTTGAGCATTCCATGCTCGAGGGACTTCTTCGCCATCTACGGTCGTTAACTTGAATGTTCCCTTATCAAGTTTCCGTTGGATGACAAAGGGTCCTTCCCATTTTGGGCCGAGGTGAGGAAGAGATGGAAAAACTCTCTTTAGCACCAAATCTCCTGGTTCAAAAGTTCTGAGGCGAACTTTTTTGTCATAATAGTGTTCCATCTGATGCCGATGTCTTGCTGCACGCAAGTCTGCTTCGTCTCTTTTCTCTTCGACTTCATCAAGAGACTCAAGTAAAAGTGCTCGATTCGTCATCGGGTCATAATATGTCACCCTGTCGGAAGGAACTTCCAGCTCAACTGGAATTACTGCTTCTGAACCAAAGGAGAGGGAGAAAGGGGTATGACCAGTAGCCGTTTTAAACGTTGTTCGATATGCCCACAAAGCTAGGGGCAATTCATCAACCCATTTTGCCTTTGCACGCTCTAATCGCTTTTTGAGGATGGATTTTATTACCTTGTTTATTGCCTCTACTTGTCCATTAGATTGTGGATAGGCAACTGCAGTATATCGTTTATCTATCTTATATTTCTGGCAAAAATTTCTGAATTCAGTGCTATCAAATTGGGTCCCGTTGTCGGTAATAATTGTCCTTGGGATTCCGAATCGGCATATAATATTTCGGACCACAAAACTTATCACCTTTCTTGTGGTGATCTTAGTCAAGGGTTCAGCTTCCACCCACTTCGTGAAATAATCCACGGCTACTATGGCATACTTAGCTCCCCCTTTAGCAATTGGTAAAACTCCAATGATATCGATTCCCCATGTGGCGAATGGCCAAGGACTCACCATCGATTTAAGCTGGGTTGATGGTGCCCTGGGGATTTTGGCGAATCTCTGGCACTTATCGCAGCGTCGTGAATAATCAGCTGCATCCTTGTTGATCGTAGGCCAGAAGTATCCGTACCGCAATATTTTCTTTGCTAAAGTTTGACCTCCTGTATGATCTCCACACTCACCTTCGTGTACTTCCCTCAGTACACGCTTGATGTCGTCGTGTGCGATACATCGTAACAGGGGCATAGAAAATCCTTGTCTATAGAGGGTATCGTCTTGCATAACATATCTGGCAGCTTTGCGAACTACAGCTCTCTTCTCACTCTTCTTCGACGGGAGAGTCCCATTCTTAAGAAAACTCTTGATTGGAGTCATCCATGACTCCTTCTCTGGTTCCGCTTCAAGAACGAATTCAATTTCCATTGACTCAAAGCTTGGCGATTCCAATGTTTCAATTGGAATTATCTCAGTCCCTTCTGGACTGTCGGAACTAGCCAACTTTGCTAGTCTATCCGCTTTCTGGTTTTCTACTCTGGGAATATGTGTTATGTTGTACCGCTCTAAACTATTTAATAGCTCTTTCACTTTCTTGAGGTAAGCGACAAGTCGAGGTCCTCGAGCCGCGAATTCCTCTCGCACTTGACAAACAACAATCTTAGAGTCACAAAATATGTCCATCATTTTTACTCCGAGGTCTTTAGCGAGTTTCAGCCCGGCAATCAGGGCTTCATACTCAGAGTCATTGTTTGTTGCCGAAAATTCTAATCGCAGGGCGTAATATAACGACCGTCCCTCCGGAGTGACTAAGACAATTCCAGCTCCGGATCTTCGGTCATTTTTAGCTCCATCAGTATATAGTCTCCACGGACTCATCTCTAGCTTATCCTCAGATTTGACCACTTGGTCATTGATTATTTCTTCTTCTGGAATGGTGAACTCCGCAATAAAGTCTGCTAGAGCTTGCCCCCTGATTGACTTTCGTGGTTGAAAATTCAAATCAAACTGGCTTAGTTCTATGTTCCATTTAATCAATCTTCCCAACGCTTCGGTTCTCTGCAACACTTGTCTTAACGGCTGATCGGTGTATATGGTTATTGGATGGGCTTGGAAGTAGTGACGAAGCTTTCGGGATGCAATCAGGAGGCTATAAGCAAGCTTCTCGATCTTTGGGTAGTTGCGCTCTGCCGCTGCTAATTTCTTACTCACATAGTATACGGGCCTTTGTACTTTATCTTCTTCTCGAACCAGAACTGTGCTGACAGCGTGAGCCGAGACTGCTAGATAAACAAATAGTTCTTCATGGTCTACGGGCTTTGATAAGATTGGCGGTTTTTCTAACAGTTCTAACAGATTTTGAAAAGCCTCGACACAATCGGGAGTCCACTGGAAGTTCTTCTTTCCCCTTTTTATCAAATCAAAAAATGGAACACATTTATCGGTGGCTTTGGAGATGAATCTACTTAACGCCGCTACCTTCCCTGCCAGACTTTGGACGTCTTTAATTTTCCTTGGTTCTTTGATATTTCTAATCGCCGTTATCTGGCTAGGGTTGATCTCAATTCCTCGGGAACTCACAATGAAGCCGAGGAACTTTCCCGACGCCACTCCAAATGAACATTTTAAAGGATTCAATTTCATATGGTATTTTCGCAAGATACCAAACATTTCTGCTAAGTCTTGCGTATGACTGGGGGACTGCTTTGATTTAACAAGCATATCGTCCACATAAACTTCCATAGTTTTTCCTATTTGATCATAAAACATCCTATTTACCAACCGCTGATAAGTAGCTCCAGCATTTTTTAATCCGAACGGCATTACAACATAACAATATAATCCCAAATTCGTAATGAAACTTGTATGCTCTTGATCTGGCACATGCATAGGAATTTGATTGTATCCAGAGTATGCATCCATGAAAGAGAGAAGTTCATGACCTGCTGTCGAATCTACAAGCTGGTCAATCCTGGGAAGTGGGAAACTATCTTTTGGACAAGCCTTATTTAAATCTGAAAAGTCAATACAAGTTCGCCACTTTCCGTTTGGATTCTTTACCAAGACAGGATTCGATATCCAGTCGGGATAAGTCGAATCTCGAATAAATCCATTTTGCTTCAATTTCTCCACTTCTTCTCTGAGGGCAGCCGACCTCTCTGGGCCCAGCGTGCGTCTCTTTTGCTTCACAGGCGGATGCTTCAGATTTACATTTAATTTGTGACTGATAATGGAAGGTGATATCCCACACATGTCAGCATGGGTCCAGGCGAACACATCTAAGTTTGCCTTCAAGAAGTCCGTCAGTTCTTCAGCACGGCGTGGATCCAATTGGGAACCGATCTTCAAAACTTTCGTTGGATCAGCTTTATCAACAGGAATTTCTACTGTCGTTTCATTAGGAGTTGCATTCCTAGCCTCTGGTTCCTCGTCTTTTCTAGGATCCAGGCCTTCAGGCGTTCCTTTTCGCAAGTCCCTTGGGTTCAACCTCTCTAATTGCTATGCCGAGTCCCCCTTTGAGGGAGATGAGGCATCCTTATTCTCAGCATTAACTCCTTTCATCAACATCTTCAGTTCGGCCACATAGCAGGCCCGTCCAGAAACCTGATCCCCTCTTATTACTCCAGTCCCGGCTTCGGTTGGGAACTTTAGTAACAAGCACCAAGGGGCGATACAAATTCTAAACTCAGCGAGGGCAGGCCTCCCTAAAAATGCGTTATATGGCGAATCTACGTCCAGTACTACAAACTGAAGCATTCGCACTCTTCTACGTTCTCCTTGCCCTAGGGTCACAGGCAACTCTATATATCCCATAGGAGCTGTCGTCGCTCCGTTGAAACCTCTAATCCATCCTTCACAAGGTTTCAGATCTTCAGGCTCAAGCTTCATCTGATCAAATGACTTCTTGAACAAAATATTAACGGAACTTCCGTTGTCTACTAATACCTTATGGACCAACGCCGGCCCAATAGCGGTAGTAATAACCAACGGATCATTGGTGGGAGATTGTATTCCCGTGTTGTCTCGGCTGCGAAACACCACGTCATCGAACATGGTTTTTTGTTGTTTGATGGGGGTGACATCTTCCAACTCGTCACCTTCATTCACATCTAGATGTTTGGCAGCATTCACATATTGGTCCATTGACCTAAAGCTTCGGATTGCCGGGTGGGGTCCGCCTACTATGGAGTTGATGACGATTCCTTTTCCTTTCTGCTGCGCGGTAGGCTTAGGAGCAGGTAGGATTTGCTTTGGAGCCTGCTCTCCTTGCCCCCTATCCCTCGGGGCAACCTTGTACTCATCCAACTTTCCCTCACGCAGCAGCTTTTCAATTACATCCCTCAAATGTCGACACTCATTGGTCGAATGTCCATGCGTTCCGTGAAACAAGCAAAATTTCCCTGTCGCCATTTCTTTCTCGGTCGAATCACGAGGTGGCGGTCTTTTGTATTGCAACACATTATACGTGTCCAGGTAAATATTTTCCAACGTGTCATTCAATGGTGTGTAGTTCTCGTAGTTCTGGAATCGGGGCCTTTTGTTTGGGTCGCTTCCCCTATTTCTGTTTCTCCTATTACCGCTCGAATTACGGTTGTTGTTGTTTCCCCCGCTTCCAGTATTGCTGTTTCCACCCTTATTTCCTACATTTACTTCAACCTTGCCAGAACTTTCCCCAGACTGCTTCACTGCAATATTACTCTGCACATTCTCCTTTGAAGCTGTCTCAGACTTTCTCTTCCGGTTTGCCCGGGCCTCCTCTCGTCTTAGATAAATATCGGCTTTTTCGTAGAATATTGCCCTTGTGGGGGGTGTCTTCCCAGAAAGGTAGTCTCCAAACTCAGATTCGGGATCGACTCCTTCCTTCAATGCCATCAGAATAGTGGGCTCATGCGGGTCACTGACCTCAGTTACAGCTTGGTTAAAACGATCTAAATATGCCCTTAAAGATTCTCCTGGTGCCTGTTTGATCCTCGACAATTCAATAACGCTCTTGGACTTTCGAGCATGTAGTCGGAACTGGTTCATGAAACGCTCACTTAGTTCTTTGTAATTAGAAATTGAACGAGGAGGAAGTCGGGTAAACCAAAATAAAGCCACATCTTCTAGGTAGATTGGGAACGCTTTGCATTTTACTTCATCGGGGGCAGCAGCTGCATTCATAAGCCACGAATACCGCATCAAGTGCTGCCCTGGATCAGTCCTTCCGTTATATTTATCCATCTGTGGCAAATTAAAGCGTCGGGGGAACTGGAAGTCTAGGATGTCGTCAGTGAACGGAGTATGGCTTCGCTCTATGCCGTAGTCTTCATTTGTATAATTCCGGCTTTCGGACATAATTCGACGAACCATCGCCTGCACATCGGCACTAGTTAGGGGCTGCTCAGGTTCCCTAGCCCTAGTGTCCGAGTTCCTCCGGGGCTCTTGCTCGGGAGACACCCTTCTTCTTCGAGCTGCCTCTGCTCGATTCCTTTCCCCGCGTTCCCGGTCGATCTCGGGAAGAGGGGACTGGAGTCTTTGCCCCCGAGATGGGCTATCGTTTCTTAATGCTCGTGCGATATCCTCGCGAGATCCCAAAGATCCAAACGTTAGCTGCTCCACGTTCTGAGGTCGTTCGAGTGGCCTTCGCTCACGGGGCCTCTCTTCCTCAGAAGATGAAGATTGGTCTACTGGTGTATGACGAACTGGCGACGGAGTTCTTTGCCGGCGGAGCTCACTGATTTCCCGACTCATGAGCCTCATATTTTCCTGCATCATGAGGTTGGTACGCTCATGAACTCTCATAGCTTCCCTCGTGCTCTCAAGCATATCAAGCAAGCGCGAGAAATCTCCTTGAGTGATGGGAGCAGATGGATTGGCCTGGTCTCCAACCCTGGCAGCTGGAATTGGAGCATTCGCGGGGACTCGAGTAGATGTTCCAGCTTCACCAAGCATCGGGTCGGATCTGAGGTAGGAAGTCGGGTCGGATCGGAGCTGGGGTGCCTGTTCGGATCGGTGTGCAGCGAGCAAGTCGGGTCGGTTCAGACTGGGGGAGTGCACTGCTTCAGAGTCTCCAACCCGGATCGGATCGGAACTTTCCCCTTGCTGTCGGTTCGGATTTCCTGCATTGATTCTTCCTGCTGCTGAACTCTGCCCCCTAGACCTTGTTACAACAGCATGCTGCTGATCTTCACTAGCTCCATTTCCTTGAACAGACTGGACTTCCTTGCCTTTTCCTCTGGCCATGAGTCTTTGACAATTACTTCAACGAATGTAAGAAAGTGGAGACACTTATGGATTCACTTCTTTGAACTCAACGGTCCAAAAAGTAGAAAGAGATCCTGGAAAATAAAGAATTTAGATGAGGATTCTCAGTGAAAGCACCAAAATGTTAGACCCAAATGTGGTTCTAACACCCAAATTGATTAGAAACAAGATAAAGTAAAGCAGAAATAAAAAAGAACACACAAGGTTTATAGTGGTTCGGCGAAGAAATGCCTACGTCCACTTAGTTTTCACTATATTCAGTAATTCAATTACAAATACAATGTAAGATTCGCTCGCAACTCACTTTTGTTCACTCAGAAAGATAAAAACAGGAAATGACAGATGGTTTGGATTTTCCGGGAGTGAAGGAATTCGAATGATGGAAGTACTTGGATTCTCAAAAGTGCTGAAAAAGATCCTTCTCTTTGTCTCTAGTTGGGGTATTTATAGGTGTGAATTTGCCTGAGATGCAATCCGGGTCGGAACACGTGTCATCCATCGCACTCTCTTCGGGTTCGGATGGGCTATCAAGCGTACAACGCATCAATGAGATGGACGTTAGGGGTAGGAATTGGTCACATCCGGTCCGGTTCTCCAGGCGACTTTGTAGGAGAGTAACAGGGAACATGGGCTCGGATCGGAGACGCATAGACAAGGGGGTCGGATCGGGATATCCGATCCGAACCGGATTGGCTTGGGCGCGACGTTCTCTTCTTCTCCAATCTGCTCCGCTCCGATCCATTTTCGTGGCAAACAGGTGGCTTTGCGATCCAATTGAGATTCAGTTGCCCTCCGATCTGATCAGACATGCCTCACCAATTTACCCAATAGGAGCCCCCCGATCCGAACAGGGGACTCTTCCCGACCCGAACCGAAGATTTGCTCTGATCCGATCCGAACAGCTGCTGCTATCTAATCTAGATTGTAGAGTCTCCTTCCGATCCGAACCGGAGTCTTATAACTTGAAATACTTTTCAATGGTTGGTTTCTTGACTTTGTGTTGCCTAGTTCACAAAGTAGGCTAACAGCTACCTTGAAGGGGCTTCAGTGGTGGCCGTCCGGACTATTGTTGATTGTTCGGAATTGGTTTTCGCTCAGACCCAGAGCATAAGCTAGTAAATGGATGCGTGTTTGACATTGAATTTCGTTCCATGTGAATTACATCGATTTCTGTTAATTTATATCTGTTTGGTGGTGGAGGATTTATTCTCTACTTAACACCCTGGTATATATTACTAGTGATTGATCGCATGGCGTGAATTGTCAATGTGGCACGCCAAGATGCAATTGATCAAGGATTTTGTTGAAAAGAAGGGCCTTGTGGGATGATCAAAGCATAGCCTATTACGGCATAGCTTTGTGTATATCGTGACTTCGCGAGCCTCACACCCCGGTATGAGTCAAAAACGGGATATGGACCATACGGAGTGCACACGTTTCTTTCTAGCTAGAGTGGTGTCAGCGACCTACCAGCCCTGACATTTTACTTATGTGGATGATGGATTTTGAGGCGCCTCGGATTTTTATAGCCCGATAGTGGTCATATTATAGGTTCAAAGGAACCGGGAAACGTGAGTTCAGGCATAACCAACCCACTGCCAATAGGCGGGGACCGGCCCTACCGCTCCAAGGATTCACTGCGGGGGATCCTGAGGCATTTGCTAGAGTGTCTCGAATCGGAGAGGATCTTGCCTCTAGCCTCGACTCATGATGGAAATCCAATTTCCAATACGACCTTGCGGTTTTGATTGTAGAACTAGTATGGCGACATAGTTGGATGGGGTACTATGCCGTCTATGATTGATACATTATGATTTAAATGTTAATTATATATATACCCATATATATACACACTAATAATAATAATAATATCGTTTTCACGTATCAAGCATCTTTTGACCATTATAAGATAAAACCCTATCCTCTGGTGTGCGTTGCATTGTGTGATGGGACCTGGGTCTTATAATGGTTTCATTTTTCTAAAAAGCATTGCGTTGTTTAACGATTTACTTTATTTTATGCACTGGCAATCCAATGGAGTAAACCCGTTCCGCGTTAGCGGCGTGGTCCTGTGATTAGCATTATTATTAGATAAGTTAAGTTAAGATTTCTCATACTAGTCCCATGACTGACCTGTAGTTTGTTTCACTGGCAAACTCGGGTGCCCTTATTTTCCACACAGGCTGTCGAGTAGCTTTTGCAGATCTATTTACACGATCCTGGTTTACAGCTGAAGCGGTATTCGGAAAGCTCTGTATCCTTGTATTCCTTTCGGTTGTATATTGTATTATTTTTCCGCTGCCATTTAAATGTAATTTAAATCTCTAATATTGTATTTCCAATGTATATTATTCTTTCGTACTCTGTTATATTCATGTACTCTAATGTAATTGTTGTAATCAGCAATAAAATGTTCTTCAGTTTGTGTTCTGATGTGTGTTGTTCTCAAAGCAATCCAGTCTTTCCTTTACTGGGAAGTTTGGGTCGTTACACATATTTTATCATTTTTTTGAACTATAGTTTTCAACAAAAATGAAATGCCAAATTTTGACATTTTATTGAATCAAAATTTTCTACAAAAATGAAATATCAATTTCTATCATTTTGTTGAAAAACATGTTTACATTAAAAGTTCACATTTTTAATGTAATGTTAGAAACCAGAAAAATGTTCATGTTTTAAAATAAAAACATGTTTACATTATAATTTTACATTTTTAATGTAATGTTAGAAAACTAGAAAAATGTTCATGTTTTAAAATAAAAAACATGCTTACATTAAAAATCCACATTTTTAATGTAATGCAAGAAAATAGAGGAGTGTTCATGTTTTAAAATAAAAACATGTTTGCATTAAAAATTCACATTTTTAATGTAATATTAGAAAACTAGAAAAATGTTGATGTTTTAAAATAAAAACATGTTTACATTAAAAATTCACATTTTTAATCTAATGTTAGAAAACTAGAAAAATTTCCACATTTTAAAATAAAAAAACATGCTTGCGTTAAAAATCCACATTTTTAATATAATGTAAGAAAATAGAGGAATGTTCTTGTTTTGAAATAAAAACATGTTTACATTAAAAATCCCCATTTTTAACGTAATTTAAGAAACTAGGAAAAGTGTTCATGTTAAATATAGAAACATGATAACATTAAAAACCTTATTTTTAATGTAATGAGTGAATCACTAGAAAATGTTCATCTTAACATAAAAACATGTTAACATTAAAAATATCATTATTATAAAAAGAATGATCCATATGAAAATTGTTCATATTAGAATAAAAGTGCTGAAAACAATAAAAATCATATTTTTAATGTAAAGTTTGATTCATTAGAAATATTGACTGTTTGAATAAAAATGTTGAAACATTAAGAATTCCATTTTTAATGTAAAAGTGATTTATTAGAAAACATATATTAGAAGATATAAAAATGTTAACAATCATATTTTTAACATGCTAGAAAACATATGTTAGAAATTAGAAAAGTGTTAAAAACCTTATTTTTAACATTGCTAAAAAAAATACTTGTTAGAAAATATTTGTATGTTAAAAATATTATTTTTAACATGCTAGAAAAGAGAAAAATGAAAACATCGCTTTTACACATTTTGTCAACATAGAATTGTTAACAAAATGAAACCATCAAAATCTACATTAGAATTTGTATATAAATCTAGGTGACATTTTTATCGCCAAAATATACATTAGAATCTGTGTATAGATCTAGTGACATTTTTATCGCCAAAACGTGCATTAGGAAAATGTAGAAAATGTCATAAAAATGAATTATATTTTATTTGGCATGTTAAACACGTTTGTGGAATCATCGAATGATTTATATATATATATATATATATATATTAAAATTAAACGAATCACGTGCGGTAGTTCTCGTTTCAGAATTGTAAATTTAAACGATTATACCGAAAGATCCGACCGTCGGATTTTCCCAAAACTGGAACCATTAGGACCACTTTGGGAAGATCTTTCCAACATTATAAATTTTGTTAAAATCGAACGGTTAGATTTTGAGATAAGTGTAAATCAAATTTTGATAAAAACAGCGCCAGGGTCGCCTATTGACCCGAAGCGTCGTTAAATTAAATTGAGCTATTTTTATATAAATAAAAATAGCGATAAATCGTTATTAAATAATATTAGCGATATGAAATGGTTTTAAATTATATATATGCGAGAATTATTTGAAAAGACCGAGTTCAATCTCATTTCAAATATTTATAGGACGATTTAAATCAAAGATATTAAGGACGGTGATTGAAGACCACCGATCTTCACATCGAATGGATAACTGTTGATGCACTACATTGGTTAGCTCCCAGTAAAGGGTTAAAGTGGTGGTTATTCGAACGTACTTGTTGTTTTTCCGGATAAGCGAGCACCTCTCTTTCGTATTGGACATACGGGAAGAGGAATAAGGTGACTCCGGTTTCGTTAAGACCTAGAACGGACTTGTAAATGGATGTGTATCTAACATTGGGTTTCATTCCATGTAAATTGAATTCTATTTAATATATATCTGATTGGTGGCATAGAATTTATTCTCTTGCTCAACACCCTTCTCCTAGACGCATGAGCTCAGAGGTTATATATTGGTAGTTATCGATCGCATGGCATGAATTGTCAATATGGCATGCCAAGATGCAATTGATCGAGGCTTTTGTTGAAAAGCAGAGCTTCGTGGATGATGATAAAAGCATAGCCTATTTCGGCATAGCTTTGTGTATAGCGTTACCTCCCGAGCCTTACTCCCCGGTATGAGTCAAAATCGGGATAAGGACCGTCGGGAGTGCACACGTTTCTTTCTAGCTAGAAGTGGTGTCAGCATTTACAAGCCCTGACATTTTTACTTATGTTGATGATGGATTATGAGGTACCTCGGATTTATTGGTCGATAGTGAAGAAATTATAGGTTCAATAGGGCTGGGAAGCATGTGTTCAGGAATTTCCAATCCACTAAAGTATTTGTGGACCAGCACTACAACGTCCAAGGGTTCGCCAGCGTCCGAATCCTGATGCATTGCTAGAGTGTCCTGAATCGGTGAGGAGCCATCCCTAGCCTCGACTCATGATAGAAACCATATTTCCAATACGACATTACGGTTTTTATTGTAAACCTATATATGGCGACATAGTAGGATGGGGCACTTTGCCGTCTAGGATTGATACATTTACTTTGAAGTATTTTTAAAACTGATTAGACACAAATAATAATATTAAAATATTATTTTCTACGTATCAAGCATGTTTGATCATTATAAGGTAAATCTCTGTCCTTCGGTTTGCGTTGCATTGTGTGATGGGACTTGAGTCTTATAATGATTTCATTTTTCTAAAAGGCATTGCGTTCTTTTGAATAAAATTTATTAAACTTATGAATTGGCAATCCAATGGAGTAAACCTGTTCCGCGTTAGTGGCGTGGTCCTGTTATTAGCCACATTGTTAGATAAGTTAGGAAAGATTTCTCATACCAGTCCCATGACTGATTCGTAGTTTGTTACACTTTGCAAACTCGGGTGTCCTCTTCTCACACGAGCAGCCAAGTGACAGGTCCAGGTATTTACGCACATATGTTGGATTGGAGCATACTTGTGAGTTGAAGATGAAGATCACTTTATCTTTTATTTCTGCTTTTGAGATATTTAGACATCCTTTATTTATGATGTACTTAATGAAGTTTTAGACTTGTTTTCTTTTTGTTGAGACTTATATTTTCTAAGCTATATCCTGTAACTGTGCTATTCTGATGTTGTGATGTTTATGACATTTCTATTTCTGCTGTAATGATTTGTGTGTTATGATGATATCTGAGATCTGCTATTGTTGTAATTATGTTGTATTCCAATTATTATCCATGCTTTCGTAAAACAGAAGTTTGGGGTCGTCAAAGTTGGTATCATAGCTAAAGGTTAACCTTAGCTTCGGGGTATAACATTTTAAAACAATTCGTCTAGACAGAATCAACAGTATTCCAAGGCGAGTAGCTCATTAGAGATAGGATTAGTAATGTCCTAGAATGAGCATAGCAGAATAGCACATATTAATCAGTCATTGCGTCATTATCATCTTTCCATATGTCTCTGCTTTTACCTTCTCTTTTAAAATTATCATTTCTATTAGTCTTACTCTTTCCTTGATGGTACAGAACTAACTAGAAAATGAGCACTAGAACGAGAGCTAGAGCCCGAGGCAGAAGTGGGCAAGAGGACCAGCAAGAGATGAGACTCCCACTGCTCAGAGGTAGCCCACTCACGAGGCTGTAACACCACCACCTCCACCCCCATAGCCTTTTGACTTGGACAAGGTGGCCAAGATGTTCAGGAATTTATGGGGCATATCATTCACCGGGCGAGAGACAATTATATAAGCGTAGGCTAGGCTCAAAAATTGCGAGAAAATATTTGGAGGGATGGAATTAGAAGACCACCGCAAGCGCTTTTTGGCATCGTGGTCATTAAAGGATGAGGCTGAAAATTGGTGGAATACTGTCATTATTGGCAATAATGAGGCTGACATGTCTTGGGCCAGATTCAAGGAACTTTTCAATGAGAAGTTTATTCCTCCGCAGGAAGTAGAGTGTCTCCACGATCAATTTGCCAACTTGTAGCAAGGAGATATGACTGTCTCAAAATATGTGCGGAAGTTTGAAGAACTCTCACGCTATGCTCCATAATTGATTCGGGACCCAGTCCAGAAGAACAAAAGATTCATTAAAGGCCTTTTGAAGAAATATCTTAACAGAGTCACAACATACATTAAGCTCCCATTTAATGAGGTGATCGAGATGGCTTGTCGCTATGAGGACAATGACAGAAATTCGTAGCAAGATCGGGAGAAAAATTAGAATAATAATAAAAGGAAGCAAGCTGACAAGAAACCAGAGGCGGGCAATTCTTCTACCGCCATGCCTCAAGGAAGAAAAAGCGACAAATACAAGGTGAATTGCTTCAATTGTCAGAAGATGGGGAACTTTGACTACGAATGCCGGGCTCCAAAAAGGTCAAGGATAAATGAGTCAGGGCACAGCCAGAATTCTCGCCACAACAAGGAATGCTTTAATTGCAACAAGAAAGGGCATATTATCAAGAATTGCCCACTACTGAAGAAATCTGAGGTGGCTCATGTGTACGATGGAGCGGCTGCACCAGCTTCTTCCGAGGGAGTAGGTAAACTCGATGTTTTAGGTGGTACTCTTAATATTAAGAACATTCCTATTACAGTATTGTTTGACACTGGTGCATCACGAAGTTTTATCTCTAATGATACAATCAAAAATTTAAAAATGAAACCAAGAAAACTTAAAGAATTGATTAGAGCCCATAGTCCGATTGGAGGTTCTCTTTTTCTTGATCAGTATTGTAGAGTGCCTATTTGTTATTCTCGCTACCAGTTTCCTTTTGATCTGATCTTTATGAATTTTTCTGGATATGCTGTTATTCTTGGGATGGGTTGGGGAAAAAATATGAGGCGGAGGACAAATGTGCAGAAAGAATTGTCAAAGTTGGAACTAAGCTCGGAGATATATTTATACCATGTCACAGCTCAGCCACATATAGGAAAGAATTCTGGTCTTCTCCAGAAGTCACTTCTACATCTATTAAGGACATTTCTATCGTCGAAGATTATGCGGATGTGTTTGAAGAAGTTGATAGCTTATCTCCACGCAGAGAAATCGACTTCAGGATTGACTTAGTTCTGAATGCAAGCCTAGTTGTGCATCCAATTCAGAGAATGACGCCGAAAGAAAAAGAGGAGTTGAGCAATCAAAATAAACAGCTTTTGTGGAAGGGTCCGATCAGACCTAGCTTCTCAAATTGGGGTGCAGTACGGGTGTTTGTCCCGAAGTCAGACGGTACCCTCAGGCTATGTGTGGACTACCATGACCTCAATAAGCAAACGCTGAAAAATAAATATCTGTTGCCATGTATTGATGATCTATTGGATATCTTGAATGGAGCACAAGTATTCTCTAGGATGGACCTAGCTACAGGCTTTCATCAATTGCGCATTGCCGAAGAATGTGTTCCTTTGACTGCTTTTAGAGGGCCAGACTTATTATATGAATGGCCAACAATGCCCTTCAGCTTATGTAACGCACCAACATACTTTGTCAATCTGATGAATAGAATATTCCGAGATGTTTTAAATAAATTCATGCTGGTTTTCATCAATGACATCCTAATCTTTTCTAAATCCACTAATGAGCACGAAAAGCATCTGAAAGAAGTCTTGGAGATTTTGCGAAGTAATGTGTTGAAAGCCAAATTCTCTACATGTAAATTCTAGAAAGATGAGATAAATACCTTGGCCATGTTGTATCAAAGAAAGGCATTTCAGTAGACGCAGGAATGTTCTCCGCCGTCCAAGATTGGAAGCAGCCAAGCACTCCTACAGAAGTCCGAAGTTTTTAGGATTGGCTGGCTATTATTGGAAATTCGTTAAAGATCTTTCGAAACTACCTTGTCCATCGACGAAGCTGACTAAGAAGCATACAAAGTTCATTTGGACACCCGAATGTGAGGCAGCTTTCCAAGAGCTGAAATTGAGGTTGACCACTGCTCCCGTGTTTACCATTATTGATGGCAACCAAGATTTGACAATTTATACTCATGCTTCTATAGAAGGTTATTCCTTTTATCTAAAAAACACGTCAGAGATGACATTTTTAATGATAAATCTTATTTAACATGTTATCCTTTTTATCAATTTAAGGTATTGGTGCGGTGTTAATGCAAAGGGGCAAAGTAATTGCTTATGCTAGCCGCCAGTTGAAATCGCATGAGAAAAAATACCCCACTCATGATCTTGAGTTGATGGCCATCGTATTTGCTTTAAAGATATGGCAGCACTATCTTTTGGGTGAGAAGTTCGAATTGTATACTGATCACAAATCCTTGAAGTATCTGCTCACCCAAAGAGATTTGAATTTGAGGCAGTAATGTTGGTTAGAATTTCTTGCGGCCAATGATCTGGACATACTATATACTCCAGGGAAAGCCAATGTTGTAGCCGATGCACTCAGCCGGAAGAATGCGGCCAGCACCAATCTCATCATCGCCAGTCTTATCATTACGCCTATATTAATGGATAAGATCTCTACTCTTCAAAAAGATGATAAATTTATTCAGATGATTAGCGAGCGAGTTCGAAATGGCTAAGCTTCTAGCTTTCAGATTGACAGCAAGAGGACTCTTAGATTGCAAGGGCGAATATGTGTGCCAGATGTTCCTGATCTTAAAAGAGAAGTTATGGATGAATGTCGCAAATCTAAACTCAACATCCATCCAAGAGTAAGCAAGATGTATCACGATCTTAAGTGCACATTCTGGTGGAAGGCGATGAAGATAGACATTTCTATATATGTTGCTAGATGTTCCACCTTTCAGCAAGCCAAAAGTGATCAACAGAAGCTTGCAGGATTGTTGCAACCGCTAGAGGTTGCAAGTTGGAAGTGGGACCAAATTTCTATGGACTTTATTGATGGCTTGCCCCGAACTAGAAAAGGGAATCACAATAAATGGGTGATTGTAGATCGTTTCACAAAGACTACCCATTTTATTCCTATTAGATCTAAAAGAACAGCTCGTAGTCTGGCGCAGCTTTACTTCAGAGAGATTGTCAGACTACATGGAGTTCCCAGTAGCATCGTTAGTGACCGCGATCCGATATTTTCTAGCAAATTCTAGGAAGCATTTCAGGAGGAGCTTGGGACCAAGTTGAATCTAAGCACCACTTATCATCCTTAGACAGATGACCAGACTAAGAGGGTGAACCGCATATTAGAAGACTTGCTGCGAGCATGCATTCTTGATTTCAGTGGGTCATGGGAAGATCACTTGCACTTGGTTGATTTCTCTTATAATAACAGTTACTAAGCAAGCGTGCAGATGCCACCATTTGAAGCATTATATGGCAGGCTATGCAGATCTCCGCATGTTAGGTGGAACCAGGCAATCGATTAGTATTGGGTCTCGACATGATTCGTGAAGCATCAGATAAAGTTGATTTTATTAAGAAGCGACTACTGGCTGCTCAAAGCTGATAGAAGAGCTATGCAGATTCACGAAGAAGGGATTTAGAATTCCCTATTGGCGATCATGTATACTTGAGGTTTTCCCCACTGAGAGGTGTAATTCGTTTTAGGAAGACTGGGAAGTTGGCACCGAGATTCATTGGTCCATTTCCTATTCTCGAAAGGATTGGAACTCTAGCTTAGAGGGTGTAGTTGCCTGACAGGTTGCCAGGGGTTCGTGACGTATTCCATGTGTCTCAATTCCGAAAGCATGTTCATGATCCAGACTTTATTGTGGAGGAAGCAGCACAACAAGATTTGGAGATAACCGCGAGCTTAGCAGTGAGAAGGGATCTAGTGAAAATTGTTGGCAAAGAGACCCGAGTTCTGAGGAACAAGAGTATCCACTTAGTCAAAGTGCAGTGGAGCGGGATCCTAGAGACTGTACAAGGGAGACTGAGGATAACATCAGACAGGCTTATCCCAAGTGCAGAGTGGACATCTCCGAGTAACTCTTGTGTTGACATACATTTACAATATGTTGCATTTTCCGTTTTGTTTCCTACTTTGATATTGTTTCCTTTTCGAGGACGAATATCCTTTAAGTGGGGGACATAGTAACAAACTGGAAAATTAGAACCAATTTAAAAATCTTATTTTGGCTATTATAATGAATTTTGAATTGTTAAAATAATTTATTTTAAATAATAATGATTTGAAATTTATTTAAATCGAAGTTAGAACGAATATATTTATTTTAATTTTAAAAGGAATCAAAAATAGCACGGTAGTTCGGAAATTTGAATCTGAGCTTCGACTGAATGCACAAGATTAAAAATAATTCAGATTTTCATGAAACCAAACGTATTTAAATCCGTTTAAAAATATCTTTCCAATGAATCCGTAAAAAAAAATTCATAGCAGGAATAAAAAGCTATGGCCAGTTGAATACTCAGAATAGTTGCTCTGGAATATAGTATAATTTATAGCCTATATAAGTGACCATTATACAAACGACCTCTGTTTTCGACAAAACCATTTTTGTGGGATCTGGAATGTCAAATTATTGCTAAGTTTAATTTTCCAAAAATTTTGGAATTAATATGTGAGCGTGGTAAATTAAACAGCGTTCAATAATTTTTATTGAATTTAATCGACCGTTAAAAAGGCCATTTTTCAAATGGTCTCCAAATTCCCCGAAATTACTTTAGTTAGGACCGTATCGTCAAAACAAGGATAAATTTATTTATCGGGATTTTTCGGAGTCCGTATGTGGCCCCGGTAAATTTAAATGTACGATCGAATTAATTAAATAAATGATATAAATTTTAAATTAAAGAAAACAGACTAAAGACGATCTTTTGGGCTGACGGGACTTATCCCATTATGACCGGAACTGGGCAATTAGGTAGGAACAACTTCTGTTAGGCTAAAATTGGAGCTACTGAGATATAACGGGTTTATTTATAAAAATTAGTGATTAAATAATATAAATATACAATAATCCTTAACCAAAAACCCTAATACCCATCATTACACAGCCGCCATCTCTATCGATTTCATGGCAGAAAAGCTTCCTCCTTCCCTCCTCTAATTCTCTCAATCCATTCACTGAAAACCACTCCTACTTTTGACATTATCGAGGTGCTTCTCCTCCCCTTCGCATCCATATGGCTAATGGCACCTGAAACCGCACCATTCAATCACACCAACACTCCGAAGTGCCACGGGTTCGACCGTCGTCGCCTCCTCTAAGGCTAATCACGCCTCACGTGGTGGGTCCCACTAGTGCGCGTCGCTCCCCTCTCCGGCGTGGTAGTCCCCAATTGTTGCGAAGCTTGATGAATTGGATCGAAACTCCAACCCTAGGATCGAAATAATTTGAAAACCCATCGGCCTAAAACCTGTAGAAGAAGAAGAGGTGGATTTAAATTATATTATTTATTTAATTTAATTTTAAAACATTATTTATACAAATAAATCTGTATCTCACTCATATGAACTCGAAATTGAACAATTTCATAACCGTTGTGATTGTGAGTCCGAGATCTTCATTTCCGGACTAACTAGAACAAATTCTTAGCAGATCAGATTTTCGCCAAAAATTCAGATCTGAATTATATAGGATTTACAGTGCAGTGAGAATTCTATTTTATTTCTTCTTCTTAAATAATTAAATTTAATTATGGTGGTATTACCACCAATCCCCTGTTAAATTGTAATTATTATGATACGTGATTTGATATGTGATTGTTGTGCCATGTAGATCGATATTATATTATTATAAAATTGTTACAAACATGTAGATCGATATTGTCTTATTATAAAATTGTCACAAACAAGTAGATCGATATTGTCTTATTATAAAATTGTCACAAACATGTAGATTGATATTGTGTTATTATAAAATTGTCACAAACATGTAGATTGATATTGCGTTATTATATAATTGTCACAAACATGTATATCGATATTGTGTTATATAAAATTGTTACAAGCATGTAGATCCATATTGTGTTATTATAAAATTGTCACAAACATGTAGATTATTATTATTTAAATAAAATTGTCACAAACATGTGGATAATTTTTATTTAAATAATATTGTCATAACAAAAAAATGAACATTTTGGTTGAAATTAAATAATCAAAACAAAAATGACATTTTTGTAAAGTAGATTTGTTTCAAAGCGCAAATTACATTTTTGTCAACAAAACAAAAATAATGAAATATCACTTATTGGTAATTTTGTTGAATTAGAATTTTCAACAAAAATGAAATATACATTTTGTCATTTTGATGAACTAGAGTTTTCAAAAAAAAAATTGAAATTAACATTTTTGTCATTTTGTTGAATTAGAATTTTCAACAAAAATGAAATACCAAATTTAACAATTTTGTTGTACTAGAATTTTCAACAAAAATTAAATACTAAATTTTATCATTTTGTTGAACTAGAGTTTTCAAAAAAAATGAAATAATAAATTTTATCATTTTATTGAACTAGAGTTTTCAACAAAAATGCAATACCAAATTTTATCATTTTGTTGAATTAGGATTTTAAACAAAAATGAAATAAACATTTTTGTCATTTTGTTGAATTAGAGTTTTCAACAAAAATGAAATACCAAATTTTATCATTTTGTTGAGCTAGAGTTTTCAACAAAAAAATGAAATACCAAATTTTATCTTTTTGTTGAACTAGAGTTTTAAACAAAAATGAAATACCAAATTTTATCATTTTGTTGAACGAGAGTTTTCAACAAAACAAAAAAAATTGAGATACCAAATTTTATCATTTTTGTTGAACTAGAGTTTTCAACAAAATTGAAATACCAAATTTTATTATTTTGTTGAAATAGAGTTTCCAACAAAATAAAATACCAAATTTTATCATTTTGTTGAAATAGAGTTCTCAACAAAAATGAAATACCAAATTTTATCGTTTTGTTGAACTAGAGTTTTCAACAAAAGTGAAATACCAAATTTTATCATTTTGTTGAATTAGAATTTTCCACAAAAATGAAATAAACATTTTTGTCATTTTGTTGAATTCGAGTTTTCAACAAAAATGATATAACAAATTTTATCATTTTGCTAAACTAGAGTTTTCAACAAAAATGAAATACCAAATTTTGTCATTTTGTTGAATTAGAACTTTTTACAAAAATGAAATATCAATTTCTATCATTTTGTTGAATTAGAATAAAAATAGAAAAACATGCTTACATTAAAAATTCACATTTTTAATGTAATGTTAGAAACTAGAAAAATGTTCATGTTTTAAAATAAAAACATGTTTACATTAAAAATTCACATTTTTGATGTAATGTTAGAAAACTAGAAAAATGTTCATGTTTTAAAATAAAAAAAACATGCTTACATTAAAAATCCTCATTTTTAATGTAATGTAAGAAAATAGAGGAATGTTGATGTTTTATAATAAAAACATGTTTACATTAAAAATTCACATTTTTAATGTAATGTTAGAAAACTAGAAAAATTTTCATGTTTTAAAATAAAAACATGTTTAAATTTAAAATTCACATTTTTAATGTAATGTTAGAAAACTAGAAAAATGTTCATGTTTAAAAAAAAACATGCTTACATTAAAAATCCCCATTTTTAATGTAATGTAAGAACATAGAGGAATGTTCATGTTTTGAAATAAAAACACGTTTACATTAAAAATCCACATTTTTAACATAATGTAAGAAACTAGGAAAAGTGTTCATGTTAAATATAAAAACATGATACCATTAAAAACCTTATTTTTATTGTGAATGAATCACTAGAAAATGTTCATTTTGCAACAAAAGCATGTCAACATTAAAAATCTCATTTTTATAAAAAGAATGATTCATTTGAAAATTGTTCATATTAGAATAAAAGTGTTGAAAACATTAAAAATCGTATTTTTAATGTAAAATTTGATTCATTAGAAATATTTACTGTTTGAATAAAAATGTTGAAACATTAAGAATTCCATTTTTAATGTAAAAGTGATTTATTAGAAAACATTTGTCAGAAGATATAAATATGTTAACAATCATATTTTTAACATTTTAGAAAACATATGTTAGAAATTATAAAATTGTTAAAAACATTATTTTTAACATTGCTAAAAAAACACTTGTTAGAAAATATTTATATGTTAAAAATATTATTTTTAACATGCTAGAAAAGAGGAAAATGAAAACATCGCTTTTATACATTTTGTCAACATAGAATTGTTAACAAAATGAAACCATCAAAATATACATTAGAATTTGTATATAAATCTAGGTGACATTTTGATCGCCAAAATATACATTAGAATTTGTGTATAAATATAGTGACATTTTTATCACCAAAACGTACATTAGGAAAATGTAGAAAATGTCATGAAAATTAATTATATTTTATTTGGCATGTTAAACACGTTTGTGTAATCATCGAATGATATATATATATATATATAAATTAATTAAAATTAAATGAATCGCGCGAGGTAGCTCGCATTTCGAAATCATAACTTTAAACGGTTATACCGAAATCCGACCGTCGGATTTTCCCAAAACTGGAACCATTAGGACCGCTTTGGGAAGATCTTTCCAACGATATAAATTTTGTTAAAATCCAACGGTTAAATTTCGATATAAGTTTGAATCAAATTTTGATAAAAACAGTGCCAGGGTCGCCTATTGACCCGAAGCGTCGTTAAATTAAATTGAGCTATTTTTATAAAAACAAAAATAGCGATAAATCGTTATTAAATAATATTAACGAAATGAAATGGTTTTAAATTAGATATATGCGAGAATTATTTGAAAAGACCGAGTTCAATCTCATTTCAAATAATTATACGGCGATTTAAATCAAAGATATTAAAGACGGTGATTAAAGACTGGGGAACTTCACATCGAATGTATAACACCCCTAAGTCCCACATCGTGGAAGCCTATGTGAAATGGGTACTTATATAGTAGAGCCTCTCTCTTACTAATGCCGATGCCTTTTGAGAAACAAAACTCCACACCTATACAATGACTAATTTGTGGACAATATCTTGCGTAAACAGGGGTGTGGGCTATTACAGTTGTATAAGAGCCAATACCCAGCTGGAATTGTGGCTCCTGTCCGGACCACAACGCCTGGGTAAGGTGTTTGTGAGCAAGCGGGGACGTTAGGCTCGGTAGAAGGGGAGAATGTAACACCCCTAAGTCCCACATCGTGGAAGTCTATGTGAAGTGGGTACTTATATAGTAGAGCCCATCTCTTACTAACGCCGAAGGCTTTTGAGAAACAAAACCCCACACCTATATGGTGGCTAAGTTGGGGACAATATCTTGCGTGAATGGCGGTGTGGGCTGTTACAGATTGTGTTCGTGAATGGGGGTGTGGGTTGTTACAGTGGTATCAGAGCCAATACCCAACCGGAATTGTGGCGCCTGTCCAGACCACAGCGTCTGGGTGAGGTGTTTGTGAGCCAATGGGGACGTTGGGCTCTGTAGGAGGGGAGAATGTAACACCCTTAAATCTCACATCATGGAAGCCTGTGTTAAGTGGGTACTTATATAGTAGACCCCATCTCATACTAACGCCGAGGCCTTTTGAGAAACCAAACCCCACACCTATACGGTGGCTAAGTTGGGGACAATATCTTGCGTAAATGGGGGTGTGGGATGTTAAAAATTTAAAATTAAATTGGTTGCAAAATTCCGGGCTGTTACAATCTTCCCCACTTAAAATCTTTTCATCCTCGAAAAGGAACGGAGCTGAAAGTTGTTTAATTAACTAACTCAACTTTTATTCTTTTATTGGTTTTAATAATTTTATTAGTTAAACTAATATTCACACAGCACAACCATCAATCAATTAGTTGATTAGCTTTAAAAATGTGTATAACTTTTATATATTCAAAAATCATATTATCCAAAATCGCATTATATATAATTACAAATACGTTAATTAAAAACTTGTTACTCTCAACTAGTTCTAGGGCATTTCTAACCCCATCTCTAATGAGTTTTTCTCATTCTAGGATACTACTGATCCTATCTCTAATGATTATTCTTATATAGGATTTTACTAATCCTATCTCTGATGAATCTTTTGTTCAGTTATAACGAGTTGTACCCCAAAGATTTGAGCTAATCAGAGTTCTGATACCAACTGTAAGGACTCGGATTTTGCCTGGACCTAATCATTCGCAAAATCGACTAAGACCGTTCAACACCCGAATACGCTAACTTTGGGAATACAACACATCAGAACAAATAACAAAAGAATTTTATAATCATTATAACAATGTTACATCAGAGTACAGAATATCAAAGTACATCGAATAAGTAATACAGCGGAAGATAATTTACAATGAATTTAATACAGTGCTGCGGAACAAATAAACTAATCATAGCGAAAGACTATCAATGCCCTGGACACAGCTTTAAGCTTTGATCCAGATTCCTGCTCAATATATTTGCAAAATAAGCTACTCGACTGCCCGTGTGGAAAATATGGGCACTTGAGTTTGCAAGTGAAACAAACTACGGGTCAGTCATGGGACTGTGTAACACCCCACCTCCGTTAAGGTCACTCGCAAAGGGAAGGCCTTAACTTCGGTACAGCATTTTTGGCATAAGTTGCATAAAAATTACAAGACATACAAATAAAGCAGCGGAAAATAAATAACCTTTATTGATTAAAAACAGCTTGTACAAAGATTGTTTTACAACACCAATACTTATTACAACAAAGCATCTATCTTGTTTAAAATAAAGAAGCATAAACTGACAATGATATTCCCCAATAAAGCATGAGCCAGCCATAGCAGTAGAAAATGGAGTTCAAAGCAATGCGTCAAGGAATCTTCAAGCTCGGAAAGAGTAACGGTCCAAAATGAGCTGAGCTATTCCCTCCTTGGCTACCTAGGGGGGAACGGAAGGGAAGAGGTGAAAACAAACTAGGTCAAACATAAGTCTGGTAAGTCCTGTTATACTTTAGCATGTAAACAAGAAAAGGACTATGACATGAACAAACTGAACTTAGAACCATACCATAGAGATTAAATAATCCTAAAACAAGACAAAGTAAGATTAACGAAATTGGCTATCGCATCCACTTCTATTTTTCTGCACCCACTAAGGACTGTTTCAACCAACATTGGATGTTCATGATAAAATGATCCCCTTTTTATTGTATGCAGTCCCTTATCCATCGAGTGTTACCTAGATCCAACTAGGGTTTACTTATCGAACGCTTCCTAGATTCAACCAGGGTTTACGCTACCCAGGGCCACTGGGGTTTATACTTCCTATTGAACGCTTCTCAGATTCAGGGTTTACGCGACGTAGGTCCAACTAGGGATTATGCTACCTATCGAATGATGCCCCATAGTCAGGGACACACTACCCAGAGTGGTATATGCTCCTAGACTTTCCCCACGTATGTGCGACCCGAGTCCCGTGGCAAGGCTAATCAAGAAATACAGAACTCAGTCGGTAACTTTCAGATATCTGCCGATTGCAGATGCTAAGGTCTGCTTTTACAGTGGCTATGGTCCCACTAGACCCCTCCTTCAACTAACAAATGAAAGGCACCCAAGAAAAACAAGAATGAGAACTATACGCAAGCCCTCTATGCCCCCACAAACCTATTGGCCAAACCTCACCCATAACTAGATAACAAGTATATGGTCTGTTGGAATTCTCCGCCTTTCCGCTTTACGTACTCGATTGAATCAAGATGGTAGGTAGACGACGAGTTGCTATCATAGGGCAAAAACTGTTCTCGCCGAATCACACTGGTCCATCCTAGTCTTTAGGTTTCCTTATTATTGCAACCAAGGCGTACCCTTGGCTCTTCTAATGCATTCCTTAACCTCTGTGAGCCCAGGAGGATCATCACAGCCTCAAAAAGGGATAATAAGATTACCCTCACGTCCCCTCGAAGCCTCGTGCTTCGTAACCCAGTTCGTTGGAGCCTTCTTCATGATCAGATGGACATTCGCTCCTCCTCATATTCTATTTGGTTTTCTTGACTAAGGTTTACTACTTAGTCCTCTTAACTAAGGTTTACTACTTAGTTTCCTGAATCGTTCATTTTCTTAACTAAGGTTTACAACTTAGTCCGCTTAACTAAGATTTACTACTTAGTTTTCTTTGTCATTATTAACTTAGTTCTTTTAACTAAGGTTTGTTACTTAGTTCCCATCAACTATGATTTATCATTGAATTCAAACGTGACTTAAGTTCTCTTTTATCAAGTGATGGTGCACCGGTGTTTCCCCACATTTCCTGCCTTACGTTATATCTTAAGTCATAACTTTCCCATTTTTCCTTTCTTTGATGTTGTTGTATTTGTTAAGTGTCACCAATCAATTCAAGTTAACTTAACCCACCTACTAGTCGTGTTACCTTGGTTAAGTGTTGCCTTGTTGTGTTAACTTAACCCTTTCACAAATCATGTTATATGGGTTAAGTGTTGCCCTCTCGTGTTAACTTAACCCTTCCCATACATCATGTTATATATATATATATATTGGTTTAGAATATCCTCTTTTGTTACTTAACCCTACCACACGTCATGTTATATATTCATTAAGTGTTTCTTATTAACTTAACCCTAGTCATTCATGTTATATTGGTTAAGTGTTCCTATGGACTTAACCCTCCCATTCTTGCTTAGCTGTTCCTTAGCTTTAATTTATTTATTAAAGTACCAACCTCTCACATTAGATAGGTATTGTTGTGGTTGCTGGATCTGCCGGGCGGGTACGGGCAGTCTTACACCACAACTCAATATAACCTCGGGTTTATCGGGCTTAATAGCTAACCTCTCACATTAGATAGGTATTGTTGTGGTTGCTGGATGTGCCGGGCGGGTCCGGGCAGTCTTACACCACAACTCAATCTAACCTCGGGTTAGCCATATTTGTCTTTTACAAAATTTACATATTTTTACTTTTCATGTTTATATGTAAATTACGGCCCACTTTCCTTCTGAATCATATACATAATACCATTTTCATGACACTATTCATTTACATGCTTATGTGACAACATGCCAATTACATTTAATTTCATGTTTTCCCCAACGTTAGCCCCATTGTATGTTCGCAAAATTACATATAGTGTTAGGCTCGATATTTAGCCTAACTCATAAAAATGGGAAAAGCATAGAGCATGTAATATTTCAACAGCATAAAAAATGTGACATATAAATTTGTGCACGTGATAATAAACTTGCATGAATCATAAGCATGTGAAAATTACATAGATCTACACAAACTAGACTTGGGCATGTAAGGGTGAACTTGCATGGGATTGGATCTACTTAACATAGATCTAAACATGTAAGGTTGTAGATCTAAATATATAAGGTTGTACGAACATTATTTAGCCTAACAATTTGTGTGCAACATAGCGTAAGGGAACCACCAAGTTTCTAACCATGATAGATTAATTCACAATATGATAGGTTCTTATAAATTTTGTGGAATCATGTCATACAACTTGCATACAATAAAAATATAATCTTGACATATAAATATATGTATAAATTGACGTGGCATGTAAGTGTGAGTAAATTAGATATACTAATCACCATTGCGAGAACTAGCATATATCCAAATTACATACCCATGAACATATACAGATCTAGATTGCATACCCAAGAACATATGTAGATCTAAATTGGATCTAACACAAAAATATGTAACTTACATTAAATTAACATATATAGATCTAACTTTGATCTAACCTATAAACATGTTTAAATTAACATATATGGATCTAACTTAGATTTATCACATAAACATTTTTAAATTAACATATACAGACTTAATCATAAAGTCATGTGAATTTAGACATATAGGATTATGTGAACATAGCTTAGCCTCATGACCTTGCATATGGCATAACTTAGGAAAATCAACTAACATGATGGCTTCATGTAAACATATAAAAACCACAAACATACTATATGAGAACATCAATCCCAATTAGTTTCATCACAAGAACATGACATAGGGAAATTACAAAATATGATAATTTCATGTAAATATATATATATATATATATAAGTATCATCTAGTAGTTTCGACACATGAATATAACATAGGAAAATCACATGAATAAACATGAATCCACATAGATAAACTAATAGGCACCATTCTAATATCAGTTTCTTACAAGCCATGACTTCCAATTAATGTTTAAATCGATAATATAATTGTACTTACAAAATATAGGCAAGTCTTGTTTTCCTCAAAATCTGTTTTCTGAAGCTGAATAGCTTTCCTTTGATGCAGATTAGTCGTTCTTTTAATTTAGATTTGATTCACTTCATAGCTTTCTAGTTTTCTTTTTAATTGAAAGAGAATTGTGGCTATCCTAGGTTGAGTATGGCAATATGATGGCTCTTGGAATGAATTAGTGTGATTTAGGGTTGAGGATTAAGGGTCTTTTTACAGGATTTTAAGTTAATTAGAGCTGTTAGATCATCTTAAAGTTAATCAAGACCATTCTTACCAAGAGAAGCCAACCAGGAGGTGCCACACAAGCCCTAATGACTCAACACACGCAGAAAATCGTCCAACTCCTGACCAGGCTGACCCAGGGTAGGTCGACCTCCAGGTCGATCCCCTCGTCGACCTGGGTCCTGGGCGGGGAATTTCCCGCCCAGCCCGGGTGTGTGTTCTGAATTGGAATTTCGAATCTGTTTTATTTATTTTGGAATTTCTGAAAATTTTGAAGGCCATTACTTCATCATACGGAGTCCGATTTAAGCAAACTCGGACTCTATCTCAAGTAGAATTCTGAGACGAACGCAATGGCGTAACCTGTCTCCCTTAATTATTCTTCTAAAAATTAACTATACTTTAATTTGTGAAGCTTAGTGTTACATAATTACGGGGTGTTACATTCTCCCCCTCCCCGTTTAAAGGATTTCGTCCCCGAAATCTTCAAGTTAGGAAGAATGTGTCCTACCATCCAATCATTCATCTACTCAACCATTCAATCACAGGCATCCATTGTCCTTAAGAAGATTTCTAATGCTTTCATAATCATATGCATAGTGTGTGTCTATGTCCTTATTTAATAAAAATTCAGGCGGTCTACTGATTCAGTTGACCTCCTTAATGCAAATCATGTCAGTGCCATGCGTCCAATATGTATGCAATCCTAATGATACATATCGTTTCTATATAAGTGCACAACCATTCACTCAAATTCAACGTCCACAGGATAACACATCAAGTTTAATCCATAAACAAATACATATATGCAAACGCAATATGAAAGTGACTGAGCTGATCTAGTGCCTAATGTGTGTATATACATCCATGATCAACCACTTGCAAACACTTGAAACGATCAATCACAACATATTTCAAACACATGTTTACATCCATTGGATTCTACCTAAGGATCGAAGATATGAATTGGAGGATATATCTTAAAAGATAAAGACTAGTATAGACTTAACAGAAAAGGAGGAATCAAGGGTATTCCCTCAAAAAGATATGGGTAGGCTGCGTGTATCTTGTCCTCAGTCCCCCAAGTTGTGTCCTCTTCGACGTCACTCCATTGAATTTTAACAAGCTTGACTTCACGGTTGTGTAACTTCTTGACCCCCAATCCAAGGATGCATGTAGGAGCTCGTCTAATCGTGGCATCTTGTTCTACTTCCACTTCCCTAAGCATGCTCGGCTCCACTAATTCCGCGGTATCATGTAAACGCTTCTTCAAGGATTGTCTTCCCCGAGCTTTAGTCTTGCAAAGTCTATTTCACGCCTTGAGGGTAAACACCGAACTTCATCAAAGGTGTCATTAAACTCACGGTCCACGCGAACAGGTTTCAAATCATCGATGAATACGTAAGGAGATTCTAGGTAGTTAAGCCAAATAGAATTCAAAGGATTACATGAGATTTCAAGAGTATTACCGAAGTTAACTACTCTCTTTTCATGATTACTAGTTAACCATTCCATGGCTAGAATCAACCCATAAGCACTACACATAAACTCAATACTCAATACTTAATATGGCTATTCTCAAATCCTTTCCAAAGATAAACGAGCCAAACCACAAATTGGATTTGAGACACTAATGGGATCTTCTACTATATTAAGGTGCAGATACTCAACTAAGGAAGAAGATATACACGAATGTGAAGCGCTAAAATCAAAAAGAGTACTAATAGGATGGTCAAAAAGAAAAACTAGTCTTTTCAACAGAAACTTTACTGCCTCTCTCTTAGGTATGCTGGTGGTGAGAGTATGCACTTGTCCTCTTGAAAATCCTGTCCTCCGTTCTTGCCCTTGTCCTCAATCATATGACCCGCTATACCATTGTAAAGATACTTCCTCTTGTCTTAGGTTTTACTATTCTTTCCTTCTTTGTGAACCAAGTCCATATTCATGAGTTTTCTCATCCTTGGGTTGTACTCCTTAGCCAAACTCCCTCATTCTCAACTTTACCATCCTTGTGTTACATGTTGACAGGCCTCTCGAAAGTTGCCTCTATCGCACCGAAAACCCCACATAGCTTGAAAGAAAATTAGCCGTAGGTGAAACTACTAAGGCTACTTCGCCCTTTGACAAGTGTCGTAGTCTCATCAAGCCTACGGAACCATGCCGCGATGAGGTTACCTCCCAGAAAGCCAGGAGCCCCGGAGACTGAAGAAAGAAGGAAACAAGGATTCAAATAGAGGGTCAAGAAATAGTGCATATGGCTTTGAGGAATATGCCCTTAAAAAAAACTTTTCCTTTGAAAATGCTTCTTTTAAAACCGTTTGAAAATAATTTTTCAAATCTTTTATCTGATCTGGTAACCTTCAGCTCTGATACCAAGTGTAACACCCCACATCCATTAAGGTCACTCACAAAGGGAATGCCTCAACTTCAGTGGAGCATTTTTGGTACAAGTTGCAGAAAAATTACAAGACAGACAAATAAAGCAGCGGAAAATAAATAACCTTTATTGATTAAAAACAGCTTATACAAAAATTGTTTTACAACACCAATACTTATCACAACAAAGCATCTGTCTTGTTTAAAACAAAGAAACATAAACTGACAATGATATTCCCCAATAAAGCATGAGCCAGCCATAGCAGTAGAAAATGGTGTTCAAAGCAATGCGTCAAAGAATCTTCAAGCTCGGAAAGGGCAATGGTCCAAAATGAGCTGAGCTATTCCCTTCCTGGCTACCTGGGGGGAAACAGAAGGGAAGAGGCGAAAACAAACTAGGTCAGACATAAGTCTGGTGATTCCAGTTATACTTCAGCATGTAAACAAGAAAAGGACTATAACATGAACAAACTGAACTTAGAACCATACCATAGTGATAAGATAATCCTAAAACAAGACAAGGTAAGATTAACGGAATTGGCTACCGCATCCGCTTCTATTTCTCTGCACCCACTAAGGACTATTTCAACTAGCATCGTGTGTTCATGATAAAATGATCCCCTTTTTATTGTGTATGCAGTCCCTTATCCATCGAGTGTTACCTAGATCCAACTAGGGTTTACTTATCGAACGCTTCCTAGATTCAACCAGGGTTTACGCTACCCAAAGCCACTGGGGTTTATACTACCTATTGAACACTTCTCGGATTCAGGGTTTACGCGACCTAGGTCCAATTAGGGATTATGCAACCAATCGAACGATGCCCCCTAGTCTAGGACACAATATCCAGAGCGATATATGTTCCTAGACTTTCCCCACATATGTGTCATGAATCGTTTGTCGATGTCTAGATGCACATGTCTTCTATATGTGTGACCGGAGTCCCGTGGCAGGGCAAATCAAGAAACACGGAACTCGATTGGGAGCTTTCAGATATCTGTCGATTGCAGATGCTAAGGTCTACTTTTACAGTGGCTATGGTCCCACTAGACCCCTCCCTCAACTACCAAATGAAAGGCATCCAAGAAAAACAAGAACGAGAACTATACGCAGGCCCTCTACGCCCACACAAACCTATTGGCCAAACCTCGCCCATTACTAGATAGCAATTATATGGTCTGTTGGAGTTCTATGCCTTTCCGCTTTACGTACTCGATTGACTCAAGATGGTAGGTAGAAGATGAGTTGTTATCACAGGGAAAAATCTGGTCTCGCCGAATCACGCTGGTCCATCCTAGTCTTTTGGTTGCCATATTATTGCAACCAAGGCATACCCTTGGTTCTTCTAATGCAGACCTTAACCTCTGTGAGCTCAGGAGGATCATCTGCACCCTCATCGAGGGATACCAAGAGTACACTTACGTCCCCTCAAAGTCGTGTGCTTCGTAACCCAGTTCGTTGGAGCCTTCTTCACGATCAGATGGATGTTTGTTCCTCCTCGTATTCTACTTGGTTTTCTTAACTAAGGTTTACTGCTTAGTCCTCTTAACTAAGGTTTACTACTTAGTTTCCTGAATCGTTCGTTTTCTTAACTAAGGTTTACAACTTAGTCCTCCTAACTACGGTTTACTACTTAGTTCTCTTTCTCGTTATTCACTTAGTTCTTTTAACTAAGGTTTGTTACTTAGTTCCCATCAACTAAGATTTATCATTGAATTCAAACATGACTTAAGTTCTCTTTTATCAAGTGATGGCGCACGGGTGTTTCCCCATATTTCCTGCCTTACGTTATATCTTAAGTCATAACTTTCCCATTTTTCCTTGCTTTGAAGTTGTTGTATTGGTTAAGTGTCATCAATCAATTCAGGTTAACTTAACCCACCTACTAGTCGTGCTACCTTGGTTAAGTGTTGCCTTCATGTGTTAACTTAACCCTTTCACAAATCATGCTATATGGGTTAATTGTTGCCCTCTCGTTTTAACTTAACCCTTCCCATACATCATGTTATATATATATATTGGTTAAGTATATCCTCTTGTGTTACTTAACCCTACCGCACGTCATGTTATATATTGGTTAAGCACTTCTTATTAACTTAACCCTAGTCATTCATGTTATATTGGTTAAGTGTTCCTATGGACTTAACCCCCCCATTCTTGCTTAACTGTTCCTTAGCTTTAATTTATTTATCAAAGCACCAACCTCTCACATTAGATAGGTATTGTTGTGGTCACCGGATGTGCCTGGCGGGTCCAGGCAGTCTTACACCACAACTCAATCTAACCTCGGGTTTATCGGGCTTAATGGCTAACCTCTCACATTAGATAGGTATTGTTGTGGTTGATGTATGTGCCGGGCAGGTCCGGGCAGTCTTACACCACAACTCAATCTAACCTCGGGTTAGCCATATTTGTCTTTTAAAAATTTACATATTTTTACTTTTCATGTTTATATGTAAATTATGGCCCACTTTCCTTCTGAATCATATACATAATCTTTGGTATATAAATTATACCATTTTCGTAACACTATTCATTTACATGCTTATGTGACAACATGCCAATTACATTTAATTTCATGTTTTCCTCAACATTGCCCCCATTGTACGTTCACAAAATTACATATAGTGTTAGGCTCGATATTTAGCCTAACTCATAAAAACGGGAAAAGCATAGAGCATGTAATATTTCAACAGCATAAAAAAATGCGACATATAAATTTGGCATATGATAATAAACTTGCTTGAATCATAAGCATGTGAACTTTACATAGATCTACACAAACTAGATTTGGGCATGTAAGGATGAACTTGCATGGGATTGGGTCTACTTAACATAGATCTAAACATGTAAGGTTGTAGATCTAAATATATAAGGTCGTACGAACATTATTTAGCCTAACAACTTGTGTTAAACATAGCATAAGGGAATCATCCAGTTTCTAACCGTGATAAATTAATTCACAACATGATAGGTTCTTATGAATTTTGTGGAATCATGTCATACAACTTACATCCGATAAAAATACAATTTTGACATATAAATATATGTATAAACTTGACGTGGCATGTAAGTGTGAATAAATTAGATCTACTAATCACCATTGCGAGAACTAGCATAGATCCAAATTACATACCCACGAACATATACAGATCTAGATTGCATACCCATGAACATATGTAGATCTAAATTGGATCTAACATAAAAATATGTAACTTGCATTAAATTAACATATATAGATCTAACTTGGATCTAACCTATAAACATGTTTAAATTAACATATATGGATCTAACTTTGATTTATCACATAAACATGTTTAAATTAACATATATAGATTTAATCATAAAGTCATGTGAATTTAGACATATAGGATTATGTGAACATAGCTTAGCCTCATGAACTTGCATATGGCATAACTTAGGAAAATCAACTAACATGATGGCTTCAGGTAAACATATAAAAACCACAAACATACTACATGAGAACATCAATCCCAATTAGTTTCATCACAAGAATATGACATAGGGAAATTATAAAACATGATAATTTATTGTAAATATGTAACGACCCGGAAAAAGTCGATCTTGATTATCCGATATACAACACATATGGAACATCAAGAGTCAAAAATACCGGTAGTTAATAAAAGAAATTAGAGGGTGAGAATAGATAAGATTGAAACTTAGAATAGAAGAAGAAGAAGAACACAACATTAGAGTAATACGAGTCTCACAGTGGAACAAACAACATATAATAGATAACATATCCTTTCCATGTTTGTAAACAATTTAAAATCTCCCAGGATTTTAAAATTCTCATATATTCAATCCAAACTCATTTACCAACACCTTTCCAATTTCCTAAAATTTTAAATTCCAAATTCTGATTTAAATTCAGATTTAATTATTTTCGATTTCATATATTTCACTTATATGAATTCTGATCGATGATTTACATAACCGTTTCACTTTTCAGAATCTTACTCGATTATAATCACAACCAATATATCCAATATATTATAATTCCAATATCCATACTTTGTTTATATCAAAATATAATTTGGGTAAAATTATTTTCATTTAACCTCTTTTCAAAACAATCGTGTCGACCCATCATATTCGAGTGTTTAGAAACCCTTATAGATATTGTGGTACCCCACCATCGACCAGAATCCATAATCAACTCAACCAATAAATATACTCAATATAAAGCCATTTATATCAAATAACAAATATGTTCACTCGTATAAATACACTCAAACTCAATCTAGGGTATTACTAACCCCATCTCTACTGAGTCACGCCACAGAGCAAAAGTAAATCACTCAACTTAAGCTCTTATACTAACTGTAATGACCCGAAAAAAGTCGATCTTGATTATCCGATATACAACACATATCGAACATCAAGAGTCGAAAATACCGGTAGTTAATGGAAGAAATTAGAGCGTGAGAATAGATAGGATAGAAATTAGAATAGAAGAAGAAGAAGAACACAACATCAGAGTAACAGAATCTCACAGCTTAATGAACAACATATAATAGATAACATATCCTTGAAATAAAATCAGCATATGTATACAATAACAATATCTGAGTACAACACTTACAACACAGCGAAAATAACTATAGCTATATAATCCTGAAGCCTCCTGCTCCAAGCTCTTCCAGTATATCATCTGTAAATCCTGACTACTTGACTGCCCGTACAAAATTGGGCACCCAAGAGTTTAGGGAACAAAACATAATAAAATCCGGGTCAGTCATGGGACTGGTATAAGTAAAATAGTTTAAAATAGTTTGAATATGTAAACGGTATCTCATAAGACCACGCTGTATAACGAAACGGGTTTTTCCCTTGTGAGAATCCAAATTATCTTTATATCAAAAACCTTTTGATATTATAATAATGTCTATCAACCACAATATAATAATCATCTAGTAGAAACGCTTTCATCTCACGTTCTACATATATAGTATACAATAAAAACCGCAAGCACGTATTGGGTAATGGATTTCCAACTATGACAAGGTATGGAACCACCTTTCACTAGTGTACCTCTAGAGAGGAATACAGTGGGTTCAACAAGAACATCTTGCAACCCGGCCACACATGACCAACCACTCATTTAGCTTGAGTGTATCAAATATATATCGCCAACGGTTGGGATCAGGAACCATTTCCCGAATGGGATAGCATCAACAACATATTTATAGAAATAAATGAAACTCTAGATCAGGTGATTATACACCCTAATAGGTGCGACCTACACAGCCATGCTGCCTGCCCGACTTTTGTCATTTACCGGATGTGAGGCTAGAAGCTACGCTTATCTTTTACATGTCACATCTTCATTCACTTAGAATCTCACATCGTCATACCTGCCAAATCACAAATTGATTTCCCCAAAAATACCACGGGTATACATCTAAGAGAAACGAATTTCTCCGCCACCAAACGTGAATACGTTTGAAGAGATCAACTTACGCGATCTATTAGATATACTCTGTCAGACCTTCTTCCATATAAGTTGTCCTGGGACTGGACAAACCGAAGGCACTATTCAGTACAACCATCTTAGGCAATCTTTACTTAAGATTTATACAACAGCCCTTGCACTTTACTCCGTCTTCAATATATTCAGCATACTGGATTCGCAACGCTTATGCCAATACGGAGTGGTTCTTTGGATAATAATCCAACCGGTCTCTCCATATTAACAATGTTAAAATGGTCGAAAACTTTGATAGTCGGTGAGTTAACTATCGAAGAAAAACATGTCTGTGTACACACAACGATCTTATTTCCAAATGGAATTATCGATCCAATCATCGAATATATATATATATATATATACATATATATATATATCCTCATTTTCTATGTTTAGAAAATATACGGTATTAGCACTGGAAAACATTTCCATGGCTTAATTACGTATCACTATTCTTCCACATCTATCAGACTCTAACTATAAACTAACAAGAGAACAACTTCCTAAGTATAAACCTCGAAGGCCGAAACCAACATCAGATCGATACTCAGGAAACCATTCAACTTATTAATCTCTAGTTAGTTTCCAATTTCTGTTTAACTCCATTTCGATTAACTCTAATTTAATAACTCTATTTGCTTAACTCTTATTCGAATAACTAATATTTGATTTACTCTAGTTACTTAACTCTTATTCGAATAACGAATATTCGATTTAACTCCATTTGCTTAACTCTAGATCGCAGCGATCACAATGGTTACGCTTGATTCCCTCAGGAAACATCTGACTGCCGTAGGCTATCTGCAGCCCTGCGAATTACGCTTCCATTCGTGCAAAATGGCAACTTATCCTGAATAACTATGTTTGACTAACTCTATTCGACTAACCATGTTCGACTAACTAAATTTGATTAAGTCTTTTATATCTCGCCAACTTCCTTTTTTTATAAATCCTGTTTATTTTCCCAATAAAAATTCCTTTTATGATTCTATTTACTTCCTAAATAAATAACCCTTTATTATATTTATTTTCTAAATAAATATTTCCCTTATTCTATTTATTCCCTAAATAAATATTTCCTTTATAACTCTTTTGATTTTATAATTAATTTCTTTTATAAAAATCCTTTTTCCTTTTATATATAAATCCATCGTTTTTGTATAAATAATTTATTTTCAAAATCTACTTTGAAAATCTCCTTTCTATTTCCCAGTATTTCTTATGGTATTTAATATACCAAACCACAAAGATCGATATCATTTAAACACACAAAATCAAACAGATTATATATCACGTTATATATTACAATATATGAACAGAACAATATTATAAATATTGAGGAGTCCAATTGGACCCTCCAACCTGTTTCCCTACATCACAGATGTTAACAAGACGAATATAAAATATTCTATTAAACAGAATCAATATTCGATTTACGATATATATATATATATATATCGTTATCTATACTTTCAACTAATACACAAGAAATTCAACCAAACAGTTAATACATAACAATCAATCATCATTTATCAGTTCTAAATATATGTTATAAAAATAGAACTGTTCAGAGTTGGTGAGTTTTACTCACTTTGGAAGTTCATCGTTAAAGAACGATAAACTGTTGTTTGATTTGAATCAAACAATTTATTTAGCCATAAATTCAAACGAGCTTCGATTCGCTTCCAATCAGTTCCATTGTGGAGTCCTCGTCCCTACGGTCCCAGCGGATCCGACTATTCGTGATTCTGATATCGTATTGTGAAGATACGATATAAACAAGTTTGTACAACTTTAAATTAAAACTAACTCCATTTTTAATTAAATAATCGGGCCTCACAAAATTAATTGTCATCGACCCAAATACTCATTTTAAAGCTCGACGTCATGCCTTCTTCCTCACCACAAATTGGCCGTGACCTGATCCTCCGTTTCAAACCATTCCTGCATCTTCAAACCGCCACCGATCATCACCTCTTCAATGAACCCCAAAACAAAATCCACCACTTCATTCCCCATCATCCCCTCTTCCATCCTATACCCATTTTTCTCAACTCGCTGCTCCCCTTACTTTCGCGACTCCAACTACTCAAACCCCAGGCCCGACACTTTCCATCACCGCCTACCCCACAACTCCCCCTACAAACTCCAAATCGGACCAGGAAATCAACTGCGATGTCACACTGAACCAATTCTTCCTGATTTCGCCGAAAACTAGAACCCTTGTTTTCACGGTGAAAAAAACAGTGATCATGAATGGGCATCGCACCCTGAACAGAGCACACCAGAATGATGAGGACCCTTTAAGGATGCTAAACATATATATATATATATATATATATATATATATTATGATTTCTAGATTTTTCTTTGTATTGTTTTGATTTTTTTTTGAAGATCGAAATGCTTACTGAGGAGCAAAAATTATCACGATGGATTTTTTCTTCTGTTGACCAAATGAAGATATGGACTTAGGTTTAGGAAATTGAAGTTATTATATAGGATTTTTTTAATCGATTTTTATATTTTATTTTAAGCAATCGCTAATTGTATTCGTCCTCTAAAATCCCTGTGATCACGTACGGTACCTAAAAATCACGAAATTGGACATGCAGCTACAGTTCGACATTACGGTCCCAACAAAATTGGTTTCATTGAATTCCGACTCCATTTGCTCACACAACGTATTTTTAAAGGGCAAATTATCGACTGTATTTCACATTAAAATCCCGTACGACCACATACTGACTTAAAAAATCACAGAAATTGAAATCTAACAATAATTTAACATTACGGATCCAACAAAATTAGTTTCGTCGAATTCTGAGGTCGTTTGAATAATTGGCTATTTTTAAAGCTCTAAATAACCCTTTTAAATATATAAATATATTTAAAAACAATTAACTTTAATAATTAAAAATAGATATTATCGTATACATTCACCGTGTAATACCATACAGCTCTAGAATATTCCTATATGAATTTCTAGCTCGATATTTCATCATCAGAGTTATATCGATATTCAATTTATATTTAAATCCTTTTTAAAATATAAATAATTCCTTTATAAATTATGAAGTAATTCTATAGCGACTTTTCTGAAATTTGATTTGGGCATAAATAAAAATCTACACGACGAAATCTCGATTTTTCTCTTCCCTTAGAAAAATATACTCCACCAGCTCCACGCGTTTCTTGTTTCACAGAAATCCGATTTAAAACGAACCCTGTACATTCAGTTGAAGTTCAAATCGCCAAATAGCGAACTACCGCGCCATTTTGAGCTCAATTATAATTATATTATAATTTATACATTCAAACTTCGTTTAAATAATATATTCATTAATATAATTCAACTCTAAACTAAATTATATATTTTAAATTATCAAATTCACACGATACTGTGAATTCCACCAATTTTGATTATTTCTGAATTAAATATATTAATTAATTATTATTTTAATAAAATATTCAATATAATTTAATTAAACGACCATTAAATTCCCTTAACCACTATTTAAATAATTAAATAAATTAATTATTATATCGTTGAAAAATGTTGGTCATTACAAAATATATATATAAGTATCATCAAGTAGTTTCAACACAAGAATATAACATAGGAAAATCACATTAATAAACATGAATCGACATAGATAAAGTAATAGGAACCCTTCTAATATCAGTTTCTTACAAGCCATGACTTCCAATTAATGTTTAAATCAGAAATATAACTGTATTTACAAAATATAGGCAAGTCTTTTCTTTCTGAAATCTATTTTCTGAAGCTGAATAGCTTTGCTTTGATGTAGATTAGTCGTTCTTTTAATTTAGATTTTATTCACTTCGTAGCTTTCTAGTTTTCTTTTTAGTTGAAAGAGAATAGTGGCTATCCTAAGTTGAGTATGGCAGTATGACGGGTCTTGGAATGAACTAGTGTGATTTAGGGTTGAGGATAAGGGGTCTTTTTATAGGATTTCAAGTTAATAAGAGGCGTTAGATAATCTTAAAGTTAATCAAGAAGATTCTTATTAAGAGGAGCCAACCAGGATGTGACATACAAGCCCTAATGACTCAACACACGCAGAAAATCATCCAAGTCCTGACCAGGCCGACCCAGGGTAGGTCGACCCCCAGGTCGACCCCCTGGTCGACCTGGGTCCTGGGCGGGAAATTTCCTGCCAGCCCGGGTGTGTGTTCTGAATTTGAATTTCGAATTTGTTTTATTTATTTCGGAATTTCTGAAACTTCTGAAGGCCATAATTTCGTCATACGGAGTCCTATTTACGCAAACTCAGACTCTATCTCAAGCAGAATTCCGAGACGAACGCAATGGCTTTACCCGTTACCCTGAATTCTTCTTCTAGAAATTAACTATACTTTAATTTGTGAAGCTTCATGTTACAGAATTATGGGGTGTTATAGACTGGTATGATAAATCTTTCCTAACTTATCTGATAATAAGGCTAATCACAAGACCACGCCGCTAACGCGGAACAGGTTTACTCCATTGGATTGCCAGTGCATGAAATAAATTAAATCATTAAACAACACAATGCTTTTTAGAAAAATGAAACCATTATAAGACTCAAGTCCCATCACACAATGCAACGCAAACCGGAGGATAGAGTTTTACCTTATAATGATCAAAAATGCTTGATATGATAAAAACAGATTTGATATTATTATTAGTGTATATATGTTTCAAAAACATTTCAATCATAATGTATCAATCATAGACGGCATAGTACCCCATTGTAATAACCCGGAAATCTGGGCCAGTTTAAAATTTTTATTTTGTCAATTTTAGCGAATTTTGATAATTTAAAATGAATTATTTTAAATAATATCGACGAGAAATTTATTTTGAATATAATTCGAACGAATATATATTATATAGATCGTCGTTAGAATATAAATATTTATTTTAAATTATAAAAGGAATTGAAAATGGCGCGGTAGTTCGATAATTCGATTTCAAACTTCAAATGAATGTACCGGGTGCAAAATAAACCGGATTTTAGTGAAACAAAAAATAGGAATCTAATAGAGAACATCTTTCCAGCGAATCTGAGAAATCATAATTTCATAACGGGGATCAAAAGATATGTCCAGTTGAAAATTCTGAATAGTCGTTGTGGAATTCAGGCCCTTAAAAATGGAAATTTTGCAAACGACCACGGATTTCGATGAAACCACTTTTGTTGGATTCGTGATGTCAAGTTATTGCTAGATTCCAAATTTCATAATTTTTCGAATCAATATGAGAGCGTGGCAAAGGAAAACGCAGTTGACCAGTTTTAGTTGATTTTAATCGATTGGAAAATGGCCATTTTCAAACGGTCGCAGAATTCGACGAAACTAGTTTTGTTAGGACCGTATCGTCAATACGAAGCTAGAAAATATTTTTGTGGAATTTTTCGAGTTAGTATGTGACCCCAGTAAATTGAAATGCGCGTTCAAATTCAATATATAGAGTTATATGTTGATTTTGATGGAAACTGATCGAAACGATCGAATCAGCTTACGATACATATCCCATTGTGTTCAGAATGGGGGTAATTAGCTATGGACGACAAGCGGAGGGTCTCGTTTTGAGGTCAAAATAAAAAGTTACTTTTTGAAAAATAAAATGAATTAAATATAAAATATATATAGGCCCCCCCAACCTTTGTTCTCCCCCAAATCATTTCAGAAGAAAAAAAAGGGATCCAGGAAACGTGCCGCACCCCCCTCCTCCTCCCGCCGCGACGCACCCCCTCCTCCCCTTGCCGCGACGTACTGCCCCCTCCTCCTCCTGCCACGACATACCTCCCTGCTTCTGTCGATCGCGACGTACCCCCTGCTTCTGTCGATCGCGCCGTACCCCTCTCTGCTTCTGTTGATCGCGACTAACCCCTCCCCCCTTTTTTCCTGCCACCGCCCCTCTTCTTCTTCTCCACCTCGCCTCCGCCCGCCCCATCCAGCTCCGCCACCAAACAGAAACCCCCCCTCTCTCTGCAAATCAATGTGAGTTTCTATTGTATTTTATTTTATTTTTATTATTTAGTTAAGTGTAATTAGAAATAGGATTTTTAATTTGAAAAGATTATAATTTTTATGATGACAAAGTTATGAGATATTCTTTAAGTAAAAAGGCGATTTTTAACCATATAAAAGCGAAGATATAGGAATGTTAAAAATACGATTTTTATATATTGAATAACATAGTGAAAATTCGATTTTTATATATTGAATAGCATAGTAAAAATTCGACTTTTATATATTGAATAGCATAGTAAAAATTCGATTTTTTATATATTGAATAGCATAGTAAAAATGCGATTTTTATATATTGAATAGCGAAGTAAAAATGTGATTTTATATATATGTAGTGAATACGGTCAACGAAAGTGATGAAAGAAGAAACGGCGAAGATTTCTACAAAGAAGAGTCGTGGCGTATTGGATTAGCTATCGGTGAGAATTTCTCACTCTTTGATTTAATTTTCTAGTTATATATATATATATATATATATATATATATATATATACTAGGATGCAGACGGTGTTTAGTAGCACCCGACACCCATCGTCCACAGACCATGGACGGCTTGTATGCTTGTTTGTTTGATTTTGATGTGTAGTTGATTGTGTGATGTGATGTGAAATGAAATAAAATATTTATATAGTTGAAATAAAATATTTTATAGTGGAAAATATTTTATAGTTAAAAATAGAATTTTTAACGTGTATATGAAATGAAATAAATATTTATAAACAAATCGGAGATTTGTTTATATACACTGATTTGATTGATGTTGATTGGGACGATAAATTTTACACATCGCCCAACTGCACAAATAAAATCTGTGTTTGATTGTTTGAAACCCCACACAGGTATTGGGATGATATATGACATACACTAGTCCCAATAATTAGCTGTATGTCGATCGATTGATTGACAGATTGTTATAAGCGTTAGATATTTATATTTGATGCTTATAGAGTGTAGAATGCACTTTGGATGATGGTTGATTATTTGTCATCGTTGATATATACAAGTGTTGTAGAAAATCCATATAATTAACATTATATGGTAATTGTTTGGGCCTCATTCCAGTTTCGAAAAAGAAATATTTGAGTAGAAATATTTGAAAAAGAAATATATGAATAGAAATATTTGAAAAAGAAATATTTGAATAGAAATATTTGAAAATAAAAATATTTGAAATAGAATATTTGAAAATAGAAATATATGAAGCCGTGTTCATAGATTGACGCCATTTTGACGTGAACGATATTTATATCGGTTTTATTCATTTTATAATGAATATCGAAAGTGATTTCAAAATCTGATATTTTGAATAGAAATGAATTCAAATTGAAATTGAATAGAAAGGAATTCGAATTGAAATTGAATAGAAATGAATTCAAATTGAAACTAAATAGAAATGAATTCAAATTGAAATTGAATAGAAATGAATTCGAATTGAAATTGAAATTGAGTAGAAATGAATTCAAATTGAAACTGAATAGAAATGAATTCAAATTGAAATCGAATAGAAATGAATTCGAATTGAAATTGAAATTGAATTGAAATGAATTCAAATTGAAAATGAATAGAAATGAATTCAAATTGAAATTGAATAGAAATGAATTCAAATTGAAATTGAAATTGAATTGAATTGAAAACGAACAGAAATTGAATTAGAAATCAATTTGAATTAAATCAATTCGAAATGAAAAGAAAATGAATTTATGTTGGAAAATTCGATTTTGATTTGAAGCTGAAATAGAAGTTGAAATCGTTTTGAAAACGAATTTAAAACGATTTATAAAATACGTTTTAAAAGAAAATCGACGAAGTATATATTATATATGTTATATATATAATATAATGGCCTGAATAGAACGTGCTGCACCGCGGCAGTTCACGAATTTCGACTATTGACTTCGAACGGATATTGCGGGAGATCCGACCGTTGGATTCTCCTAAAACCAGAACCGTTGGGTTCGTATCGAAAATAGATTTCTAACGAATATTAGAAATTTGAAATCTAACGGTTGGATTTGGAATTATGTCCAAATCAAATTTGGAAAAGGTCGCTATAAGTGCAGTTCGATGGCCGTTGATGGAAATCGACTGTATGGGACTTGATAAAATTATTAGAAATATTAATAATTAGTGTAAAATCATAAGAAATGATTTGTGAAGAATTATGATGAAAAACTCCATATTTGAAAAGATAAAAATAGATTTTTATCGAAATGAACTAGGTTTGAACTAGAATTATAATTCTATTTATTTTTAAATAAATAAATTGAATTTGAAATGGTCTTGAAAATAACCAGAATTTCCAATGGTTGCATTGGAATGGATTTGAATCGAAATTGTCTTCGGAATATTTCGATGTTGGATTTCGTGATTATACAGATGTTGTTATGGAAATTTGAAAGATATAGATATATATATCATTATTTTCAATACGATATCTGTTGGTCATAGAATTTGATATTGAATATAAGCCGATATATTTTCTATTCATAGCCTTGTATTTAATATCAAATGTGATTTGGGTTTGTCGTGAATGGTGTCTTGACTAACACTGTTCTTGAACCCTGTTGAGAAAAGATTAAATCTTTTTATTTGGATTTAATGAAGGGTACCAATTAAATAATATTTAATTGGAATTGAATTGATATTGATTCTTGGGTTAATTGTGGACAATGTTTTAAATAACACTTGTTCTTCAACCCGATAATTAATGAATGTGATTTTGGGTTTATCGTGAACCGTGTTTTAAAATGACACTGATTCTTTAACCCAGTTAAAGATTAAAACTAAGTGGAGTTTTAATGAATCTCTAATTAGATTGAAATGATCGAGAATGGAGTATCACAAGTTTTGATCCAGGCGATAGTTAAAATCTTTAATTAGATTTGAACGTGAAATGGAAATTGAATTTACCGATAACACCGTGGTGTTAAATATGAAGTATTACCAGTTTTACTTCATGGGATGAATAGGTTGGGATTGGGAAATAAAATAAATGATTACTTCGGTGTGGTTAGCTAATCCCGACTAGTTTGAATTGATATTCAAAAAGGAGATTAAAGAATAAATTTAAAGGATTTATCATTGATAAAATTAATGGGAACCTTTTCCAAAATATAAGAATATTTGAATAAAAAGAATATTCTGAAGTGGAATGAGGTGTATGTTGTGTTTGTGTAACACGTTTTTATAATATATACGCGAGTTATTCAGAAAGACCGTGTTTATCCCATTCTGAATAACTAATTCGACGTGGTGTCGAAGATGAAGACGGTGGTTGAAGACCGGAGGTCTTCACGTCGTTTGGGTGATTACTGGTGATCTTGATTAGGCTGTACACCCAAGAAGATGGAAACAGTTAGTGATCGTCCAGACGTACTTGGAGATCGATGGATATGCGAGGTACTAGGTGCCTCCGGCTTCGTTCAGACCCAGAACGGACTTGTAAATGGACTGTGTGTCTGACATTGTATTTTAGTCTGTGTGATTAATTTCTATTAAATATATATCTTTTTGGCGGTGGAGAATTTATTCTCTTGCTTAACGCCTTTCTCTGAGATATACGAGCTCAGGGGTTATATATTGATGGATATCAATCGCATGTAGTGAGTTGCCTGTGTGGCATGTCTAAGTGGCAATTGATCAAGGCTTCTGTTGAAAAGCAAAGTCTTGTGGATGATGATCAGAGCTAGGCCTGTGTGGCATAGCTTTGTGTAGCGTTGATTCGCGAGCCTCACCCCCCGGTTGTGAACCAGAAACGGGAGAGGACCTCAGGGAGGACATGCGTTTCTTTCTAGCTAGGGTGGTGTCAGTGGCCTACCAGCCCTGACATTTATATACTTTTCACCTGTGTGGTTGTTGCTGTTGCGAGGCACCTCGGTTAGATCGGACGATCCGGGTCCGATGGAGCCATTCGTTGGCTCATTTACGCCCCAAAGGGCGGGGAAACGTAGTGTTCAGGCATAATAATCCACATCGGTGGACCGGCCCTGACGATCCAAGGCCCACATGAGTCTGGGTCCTGAGACATGGGCTAGATTGTCTCGAATCGATAGAGGATGATCCCTGGCCTCGGTACATAGATGGAAATCCAATTTCCAAATACGTGACTTTGCAGTTTTAATTGTAGAGCCTAGTATGGCGACATAGTGGGATGGGGCACTTATGTCGTCTATGATTGATACTTATGATTTGAAGTTGATTTATACACTATGCACTTATAATAATATCAAATGATTTGTTTTAAGCGTATCAAGCATTCTAGGCTATTATAAGACAAAAACCCTATCCTCCGGCTTGCATTGCAATGTGTGATGGGACCTGGGTCTTATAATAGCTTCATTTTTCTTTATTTAGCATTGCGCTATTGTTTTACGCACTGGTATTCTTGGGAGGAAACCCGTTCCGTGTTATACGGCGTGGTCCCTTGATTTACCTAACTTTAAAAATAAAGATTAATAACTGTTTTAGTTCTCACACCAATCCCATGACTGACCTGGAGTTTATTGTTTTAACCTAAACTCTGGGTGCCCTTATTTTGACACGGGCAGCTAGTAGTTTTGGTTTTGCAGATTTATATTCACAGGATCCTGGTTTACAGCTAGAACGATATCCGGAAAGCTTTGTATCCGTATATCTCTTCTAGTTGTGTATTGTATTATTTTCTGCTGCTATGTATTTAAATGTAATTTAAATCTCTGATATTTCTGTGTAATATTCATTTATACTCTGTATATTCTTGTATTCTGATGGAATTGTTGTAATGTACAATGAAATGTTCTTCCGTCTGCGTTCTATTTTGTCGTGTTCTCAAAACAATTCGTTCTTTCTCTTCTCTTCGAAGACCGGTGGAGTTCGGGTCATTTCATCGTGGTATCAGAGCTTTGGTTTACAAAGCTCAGAGAACAAGATACATTAGAACCATACGAAAGAATTCATCAGATATTGGATTAGTAATATCCAATGGGAATGATTCGTTAGAGATGGGATCAGTAGTATCCTAGAACGAGTGTGAAGAGTATATTTTTAAAGTGAAAACAAATTTTGTTTTGAAAATTTAAAATCAATTATTCGTATTTGATTATTTATTTCATATTGATTAGGACAATCAAATATATAGAGATTTTGCATATATGTCTTGCAAACGTGTATTCAAATCTTTAATATACTGGGTAGATATAGAATCGCTCTAGTGCCCGGGGATAATTCTGGTAACGGGGCACCGTCGCCAGTATTTATTTTCGAGTAACGAAAGTGAGATTTCTATATATTTCCTATTGTCTGGTGTGAGAACCGAAACTACATAGGGCCTATTGTTGTGATATAGCATCAAAAGTTTTATTTTTGACAATGTATCAAAATTATGAATTTGAAACGATAATTCACTGATTGATTGATGTTTGTGTTGTTTGGTTATTTGTTTGATAATTTTGCACCATATAGCCAAATTGAATCAAATAGTGAATTGTATTGAAATTTGGTCGCATTTCCTTGCATATACATGTACTTACATTGAACAGGTCATAACAAAGAGGCTAGAGCAGAGAATAAAATTTGTTTGCCCGACAAATAGGTACATGTTTACTATATAATTTACTGTTTTGTTTGGGTGATGATGATTTTATGAGCCTATTGGCTAGCCGCTTGGCTTTTTCTTTTTCTTTTTGAGATCAGAAGGCCTGTATGGCAATTTCGGGATTTTCCCGTGGCTCCCGGTGCAGGGGAGGTTATGGCGAAATTTTTCGAAAATTTAGGGTGTTAGCCAAATTTTTGAAGAATTTGAAAGTTCTCAGAAACTGAAAAGTTGGAGGATGGAAGCCTGATCGAACGTAGAGTGGATTAATCAAACAACTTTCGACTTTGTTCCTTTTTGGGGACGAAAAGTTTTAAGTGGGGTAGATTGTAATAACCCGGAAATCTAGGCCAGTTTAAAATTTTTATTTTGCCAATTTTAGAGAATTTTGATTATTTAAAATGAATTATTTTAAATAATATTGACGAGAAATTTATTTTGAATATAATTCGAACGAATATATATTATATAGATCATCGTTAGAATATAAATATTTATTTTAAATTATAAAAGGAATTGAAAATGGCGCGGTAGTTTGATAATTCGATTTCAAACTTCAAATGAATGTACCAGGTGCAAAATAAACCGGATTTTAGTGAAACCAAAAATAATGGAATCTAATAGAGAATATCTTTCCAGAGAATCCAAGAAATCAAAATTTCATAACGGGGATCAAAAGATATGTCCAGTTGAAAATTCTGAATAGTCGCTGTGGAATTCACGCCCTTAAAAATGGAAATTTTGCAAACGACCTCGGATTTCGATGAAACCACTTTTGTTGGATCCGTGATGTCAAGTTATTGCTAGATTCCAAATTTCATAATTTTTTGAATCAATATGAGAGCGTAGAAAAGGAAAATGCGTTTGACCAGTTTCAGTTGATTTTAATCGACTGGAAAATGACCATTTTTCAAACGGTCGCAGAATTCGATGAAACTAGTTTTGTTAGGACCGTATCGTCAATACGAAGCTAGAAAATATTTTTGTGGAATTTTTCGAGTTAGTATGTGACCCCAGTAAATTGATATGCGCGTTCAAATTCAATATATAGTGTTATATGTAGATTTTAATGGAAGCCGATCGAAACGATCGAATCAGCTTATAATACATATCCCATTGTGTTCGGAATGGGGATAATTAGCTATAGATGACAAGCGGTGGGTCTCGTTTCTAGGTCAAAATAAAAAGTTGCTTTTTGAAAAATAAAATGAATTAAATATAAAATATATATAGGCCCCCCCTTTGTTTTCCCCCAAATAATTTCAGAAGAAAAAAAACGGATCCAGGAAACGTGCCGCACCCCCTCCTCCTCCCGCCGAGATGCACCCCCCCTCGTCCTCCTCCTGCCGCGACGTACCCCCCTCCTCCTCCTGCCGCGACGTACCCCCCTGCTTCTATCGATCGCGACGTACCCCCCTGCTTCTGTCGATCGCGATGTGCCCCCCCGCCTTCTGCTTCTGTCGATCGCGACTATCCCCTCCCCCCCTTTTTTCCTGCCGCTGCCCCTCTTCTTCTTCTCCACCTCGCCTCCCCCCCCCATCCAGCTCGCCGCCAAACAGAAAACCCCCCCTCTCTCTGCAAATCACTGTGAGTTTCTATTGTATTTTATTCTATTTTTATTATTTAGTTAAGTGTAATTAGAAATAGGATTTTTAATTTGAAAAGATTATAATTTTTATGATGACAAAGTTATGAGATATTCTTTAAGTAAAAAGGCGATTTTTAACCATATGAAAGCGAAGATATAGGAAGGTTAAAAATACGGATTTTATATATTGAATAGCATAGTAAAAATTCGATTTTTATATATTGAATAGCGTAGTAAAAATTCGATTTTTATATATTGAATAGCATAGTAAAAATTCGATTTTTTATATATTGAATAGCATAGTAAAAATTCGATTTTTATATATTGAATAGCATAGTAAAAATTTGATTTTTATATATTGAATAGCATAGTAAAATTTTGTTTTTTATATATTGAATAGCATAGTAAAAATGAGATTTTTATATATTGAATAGCGAAGTAAAAATGTGATTTTTATATATATGTAGTGAATATGGTCAACGAAAGTGATGAAAGAAGAAACGACTAAGAATTCTACAAAGAAGAGTTGTGGCGTATTGGATTAGCTATCGGTGAGAATTTCTCACTCTTTGATTTAATTTTCTAGTTATATATATATATATATATATATATATATATATATATACTAGCATGCAGACGGTGTTTAGTAGCACCCGACACTCGTCGTCCACAGACCATGGACGGCTTGTATGCTTGTTTGTTTGATTTTAATGTGTAGTTGATGGTGTGATGTGAGGTGAAATAAAATAAAATATTTTATAATGGAAAATATTTTATAGTTAAAAATAGAATTTTTAACGTGTATATGAAATGAAATAAATATTTATAAACAAATCGGAGATTTGTTTATATACACTGATTTGATTGATATTGATTGGGATGATAAATTTTACACATCGCCAAACTGCAAAAATAAAATCTGTGTTTGATTGTTTGAAACCCCACACGGGTATTGGGATGATATATGACATACACTAGTCCCAATAATTAGCTGTATGTCGATCGATTGATTGACAGACTGTTATAAGCGTTAGATATTTATATTTGATGCTTATACAGTGTAGAATACACTTTGGATGATGGTTGATTATTTTTAATCATTGATATATACATGTGTTGTAGAAAATCCATATAATTAACATTATATGGTAATTGTTTGGGCCTCATTCCAGTTTTGAAAAAGATATATTTGAGTAGAAATATTTGAAAAAGAAATATTTGAATAGAAACATTTGTAAAAGAAATATTTGAATAGAAATATTTGAAAATAAAAATAATTGAAATAGAATATTTGAAAATAGAAATATATGCAGCCGTGTTGATAGATTGACGCCATTTTGACGTGAACGATATTTATATCGATTTTATTCATTTTATAACGAATATCGAAAGTGATTTCAAAATCTGATATTTTGAATAGAAATGAATTCAAATTGAAATTGAATAGAAAGGAATTTGAACTGAAATTGAATAGAAATGAATTCAAATTGAAACTGAATAGAAATGAATTCAAATTGAAATTGAATAGAAATGAATTCGAATTGAAATTGAAATTGAATAGAAATGAATTCAAATTGAAACTGAATAGAAATGAATTCAAATTGAAATTGAATAGAAATGAATTCGAATTGAAATTGAAATTGAATTGAAATGAATTCAAATTGAAATTGAAATTGAATTGAAATGAATTCAAATTGAAAATGAATAGAAATGAATTCAAATTGAAAATGAATAGAAATGAATTCAAATTTAAATTGAAATTGAATTGAATTGAAAACGAATAGAAATTGAATTAGAAATCAATTTGAATTAAATCAATTCGAAATGAAAAGAAAATGAATTTATGTTGGAAAATTCGATTTTGATTTGAAGTTGAAACAGAGGTTGAAATCGTTTTGAAAATGAATTTAAAACGATTTATAAAATACGTTTAAAAAGAAATCGATGAAGTATATATTATATATATTATATATATAACATAATGGCCTGAATAGAACATGCCGCGCCGCGGCAGTTCACGAATTTCGACTATTGATTTTGAACGGATATTACGGGAGATCCGACCGTCGGATTCTACTAAAACCGGAACCGTTGGGTTCGTATCGAAAAGATCTTTCTAACGAATATTAGAAATTTGAAATCTAATGGTTGGATTTGGAATTATGTCCAAATCAAATTTGGAAAAGGTCGCTATAATTGCAGTTCGATGGCTGTTGATGGAAATCGACTGTATGGGCCTTGATAAAATTATTAAAAATATTTATAATTAGTGTAAAATCATAAGATATGATTTGTGAAGAATTTGGATGAAAAACTCCATATTTGAAAAGATAAAAATAGATTTTTATCGAAATGAACTAGTTTTGAACTAGAATTATAATTCTATTTATTTTTAAATAAATAAATTGAATTTGAAATGGTCTTGAAAATAACCAGAATTTCCAATGATTGCATTGGAATTGATTTGAATCGAAATTGTCTTCGGAATATTTCGATGTTGGATTTCGTGATTATACAGATGTTTTTATTGAAATTTGAATGATATAGATATATATATATCATTATTTCCAATACGATATCTGTTGGTCGTAGAATTTGATAATGAATATAAGCCGATATATTTTCTATTCAGAGCCTTGTATTTAATATCAAATGTGATTTGGGTTTGTCATGAATGGTGTCTTGACTAACACTGTTCTTGAACCCTATTGAGAAAAGATTAAATCTTTTTATTTGGATTTGATGAAGGGTACCAATTAAATAATATTTAATTGGAATTGAATTGATATTGATTCTTGGGTTTATCGTGGACAATGTTTTAAATAACGCTTGTTCTTCAACCCGATAATTGATGAATGTGATTTTGGGTTTATCGTGAACCGTGTTTTAAAATGACAATGATTCTTTAACCCAGTTGAAGATTAAAACTAAGTGGAGTTTTAATGAATCTCTAATTAGATTGAAATGATCGAGAATGGAGTATCACTAGTTTTGTTCCAGGCGATAGTTAAAATCTTTAATTAGATTTGAACGTGAAATGGTAACTGAATTTACCGATAACACTGTGGTGTTAAATATGAAGTATTACCAGTTTTACTTCATGGGATGAATAGGTTAGGATTGGCAAATAAAACAAATGATTACTTCGGTGTGGTTCGCTAATCCCGACTAGTTGGAATTGATATTCAAAAAGGAGATTAAAGAATAAATTTAAAGGATTTATCTTTGATAAAATTAATGCGAATCTTTCCCAAAATATAAGAATATTTGAATGAAAAGAATATTCTGAAGTGGAATGAGGCGTATGTTGTGTTTGTGTAACACGTTTTTATAATATATAAGCGAGTTATTCAGAAAGACCGAGTTTATCCCATTCTGAATAATTGATTCGACGTGGTGTCGAAGATGAAGACGGTGGTTGAAGACCGGAGGTCTTCACATCGTTTGGGTGATTACTAATGATTTTGATTGGGTTGTACACCCAAGAAGAGGGAAACAGTTAGTGATCGTCCAGACGTACTTGGAGATCGATGGATATGTGGGGTACTAGGTGCCTCCGGTTTCGTTCAGACCCAGAACGGACTTGTAAATGGATTGTGTGTCTGACATTGGATTTTAGTCTGTGTGATTGATTTCTATTAAATATATATCTGTTTGGCGGCGGAGAATTTATTCTCTTGCTTAACGCCGTTCTCTGAGACGTACGAGCTCAGGGGTTATATATTGATGGATATCAATCACATGGAGTGAATTGCCTATGTGGCATGTCTAAGTGGCAATTGATTAAGGCTTCTGTTGAAAAGCAAAGTCTTGCGGATGATGATCAGAGCAAGGCCTATGTGGCATAGCTTTGTGTAGCGTTGATTCGCGAGCCTTACACCCCGTTTGTGAACCAGAAACGGGAGAGGACCTCAGGGAGGACATGCGTTTCTTTCTAGCTAGGGTGGTGTCAGTGACCTACCAGCCCTGACATTTATATACTTTTCACCTGTGTGGTTGTTGCTGTTGCGAGGCGCCTCGGTTAGATCGGACGATCCAGGTCCGATGGAGCCATTCGTTGGCTCATTTACGCCCCAAAGGGCGGGGAAACGTAGTGTTCAGGCATAATAATCCACACCGGTGGACCGGCCCTGACGATCCAAGGCCCACCTGAGCCTGAGTCCTGAAACATGGGCTAGATAGTCTCGAATCGGTAGAGGATGATCCCTGGCCTCGGTTCATAGATGGAAATCCAATTTCCAAATACGTGACTTTGCGGTTTTAATTGTAGAGCCTAGTATGGCGACATAGTGGGATGGGGAACTTATGCCGTCTATGATTGAAACTTGTGATTTGAAGTTCATTTACACACTATGCACTTATAATAGTATCAAATGATTTGTTTTAAACGTATCAAGCATTCTTGGTTATTATAAGGTAAAAACCCTATCCTCCGGCTTGCGTTGCATTGTGTGATGGGACCTGGGTCTTATAATAGCTTCATTATTCTTTATTTAGCATTGCGCTGTTGTTTTATGCACTGGTATTCTTGGGAGGAAACCCGTTCCATGTTATACGGCGTGGTCCCTTGATTAACCTAACCTTAAAAATAAAGATTAATAACTGTTTTAATTCTCACACCAGTCCCATGACTGACCTGGAGTTTATTGTTTTAACCTAAACTCTGGGTGCCCTTATTTTGACACGGGCAGCTTGTAATTTTGGTTTTGCAGATTTATATTCACAGGATCCTGGTTTACAGCTGGAACGATATCTAGAAAGCTTTGTATCCGTATATCTCTTCTAGTTGTGTATTGTATTATTTTCCGCTGCTATCTATTTAAATGTAATTTAAATCTCTGATATTTCTGTGTAATATTCATTTATACTCTGTATACTCTTGTATTCTGATGGAATTGTTGAAATGTACAATGAAATGTTCTTCCGTCTGCGTTCTATTTTGTCTTGTTCTCAAAACAATTCGTTCTTTTTCTTCTCTTCGGAGACCGGGGGAGTTCGGGTTGTTTCACCCATCCAACTATGTCACCATACTAGTTCTACAATCAAAACTGCATGGTGTCATATTGGAAGTTGGTTTTCCATCATGAGTCAAGGCTAGGAACGATCTCCTACCGATTCGAGACACTCTAGCCATGTCTCAGGATTCGTACGTTGGCGAAATCTTGGATCTTGCTAGGCCGGTCCACAAATACTTTAGTGGATTGGCAATTCTTGAACACATGTTTCCCGGTCCTATTGAACCTATAGTTTGTCCATTGGCGACCAATAAATCGGAGGCCTCGAAAATTCCATCATCCACATAAGTAAAATGTCAGGGCTGGTAAGTCGCTGTCACCACTTCTAGCTAGAAAGAAACGTGTGCACTCCCTGCATTCCCTTGCTCCGTTTCTAACTCATACCGGGGTGTGAGGCTCGCGAGGTCACGCTATACACAATGCTATGCCGAAATAGGCTATGCTTTGATCATCAACCACAAGTCTTTTTATTTTCAACAAAAGCCTTAATCATTTGCATCTGGGCGTGCCACATTGACAATCCATGTCATGCGATCGATAACTACCAATATATAATCTCTGAGCTCATATGTCTCAGAGAAGGATGTTAAGAAAGAGAATAAATTCTCTGCCACTACAGATATATATTAAATAGAAATCAATTTAATTTACATGGAATGAAATTCAATGTCAGACATACATCCATTTACATGTCCGTTCTGGGTATGAACAAAACCGGAGACACCTTATTCCTCGTCCCGTATGTCCAATACAGAAGTGAGGTGCTCGCATATCCGGACAATCAACAAGTACATCCGAAAAAACTACCACTTTTAACCCTTTACTGGTAGCTATCCAATGCCGAGCATCGGTAGTCATCCATTCGATGTGAAGATCACCGGTCTTCAACCACCGTCTTCATCCTCGACTCTAATCGTCGTAGTAATTATTCAGAATGGGTTAAACCCGGTCTTTCCGAATAACTCACGTATTTTATAATTAAAAATCAGGTGTTATAAAGACACATCATACGCCATTCCAATTCAGAATATTCTTTTAATAAAATATTCATATCAATAGGGAAATGTTCCCATCAATTTATCAAAGGTAAATTCTTTTAAATTAATTCTTTAATCTTCTTTTTAAAGATTCGTTAAAACTCCAATTCGGTTTTAATATCAAAAAATAATCATAACTTTATGATTTTTCAATTTTAAGAAATTAATCTTGTCTTTAACTGGGTTAAAGAACCAATGTCATTTAAAACACAGTTCACAATAAACCCAATTCACATATCATTTTATTCCAATTACTAAAAATAATTGGAAACTCCAATAATCTTAATTAAAAGATTTATTCTTTTCATACGGGGTTTAAGAACAGTGTTATTTAAGACACCATCCACGACAACCCAAAATCTAATTCTTTTATTTAATTTTCAATTAAATATTAATTGATTGGAATGCTTTATTAAATCTTAACTTAAAAGATTTATCCTAGTCAATAACTAGTTCATTTCAATAAAATTATAATTTTTTTATCTTTTGTGTCCATCCAAAAACGGACATAGAAATCATCATTCTATTCTTCATTGAACAATATTTTAAATATTCGTTATTTAAAATAATTCTTTATGTAAAAATATTCTTTATGTAAAAATATTCTTTATAGTACAATATTCTTTATAGTATAATATTCTTTATTTTAAAATATTATTTATATTACAATGTCTTTTCTTTTAAAATATTCTATATTTTATTTTAAAATATTCTTTATTTTAAAAGACATTCTAAGTCGGAATGCGACTTAATCAGTTACCATATAATTTTGGTTATATGGATTTCATACATCGTATGAATATGACAAAAAATGATAAATAATCATTAAACAATCAATTCACATCCAGAGTGAAATCTGCAACTGTACGAGCATTAAAATGAAACAGTAACGCTCATCGCAACCTGTCAATCTATCGATCGACATACAACTAAATATTGGGATTAGTGTATGTCAATTATCATCCAAATACCCGTGTGGGGTTTTCAGCCAACAACAATTCATATAAATAAATAATTGGTTAATGAATTTAACCAATTTTAATTCTGTTAACTTGTTGATGATAATGAAAAAAACATGTTATTATATTCCTAGTGCCGAATAAAAATGTATTTTACTTGTATAATTTCCCTATACATGTTTTCTAGTGTCTAATAAGTGTAAGTTATCTACATGGCATTAATGTTGATGACAAATGAAAAGAAAATTTTCATTTTCCTTTATTTGCAGGAAAATTTCAATTTTTAACTTTAACAATTAAAAGAAATGTATTTATTTATATGTATAGTTTTAATGTATAACCTAACACATAAAAATGTATATTTTAAATTGCATACAAATTTTAATGTAAACATTAACACATAAAAATGTCACTTTTACTTGCATTGAAATTCTAAGGTGTGTTGTGACAATACAAATGATTCTTATTTTCACATAAAAACTTTAATGTATGTTTTGCAAATAAAGATGATTCTTATATTTGCATATAAATTCTAATGTATGTTATGCAAATAAAAGTGATTCTTATATTTGCATATAAATTCCAATGTATGTTATGCAAATAAAAGTGATTCTTATATTTGCATATAAATTCTATTTCAACAAAATGTATAAAAAGTGATACATCCATTTTGCTGACAATTCTATTTTATCACAATGAATATATTTTTTTGTAACACAAACCTCTTTAACAAAATGTTATTTGTGTTTAACTCTTTTGTTTAACCAAAATTGTAATTTTTGTTTCTGACCATCTTATTTTGACAAAATGTACATTTTTGTTTCAACTAATATAGTTTGACAAAAATGTTCTTTTCTTTTCAGCTATTTGGTTTCAACAAATATAATGTATTTGATTCAACCAATCGTTTTGACAAAAATGCATATTTTGATAAAAATGACATTTTGATAAAAATGTATATTTCTAATTTAAATAACTTAATTTGTCAAAAATGTTCATTTTTGTTTCAACAATTATATTTTGACAAAAAGGCCAATTTTGTTTCAAATATTACATTTGACAAAAGGTGACAAATTTGGATTTTTAACTCTTATAACTTGTTAAAAGTGATATTTCTGGTTTCAACTTTTATAACTTGACAAAATTTGTATTTTAGTTTAACCCAAGTTTATTCAACAAAAATGTCATTTTTGTTGTAACTCAAATCTCTTTAACAAAAAGTAATTTTTGTTATAACTTAAATTTATTTAACAAAAATGTAAATTTTGTCTAACTCTAATCTTATTTAACAAGAATGCGATTTTTGTTATGTTCACTCTTTTTATTGAAACTATGAGCAATAAGAATATAATCCTTCATATTAATTCTTTTTATTTAAACAAAGTGATAGTATAAACATGATCTGTAATACTTATCTTTTCATTGCAACAAAATTTACAATAAAAATATATCTTTCTATTTTACTCTTTTTATTGTAACTAAAATAACAATAAAAATATATCTTTCGTTCTATTCTTTTTATTATAATCTAAAGTGACAATAAAAATGCAACTTTAAAATCTACTCTTTTTACTGCATATAAAATTACAATAAAAATGCAACTCTCAAATCTGTTCTTTTTATTTTCTCTAATTTGACAATAAAAATGTTTCTTTAAAATCTATACTTTTTATTATCTCAATTTTGACAATAAAATATTTCTTTTAAATCTAATCTTTTTAATCCTTTTCTTTTTTATGAAAACATATTACATAAAAATGTAATATTTAATCCTATTCTTTTTAATGAAAACATGTTACATAAAAATGTAATCTTCTAAATTTCAATCCTTTGGTTGGAACAAATTATCAATAAAATGTAATCTTTAATGTTTAATCTTTTTATTGAAACAATTTGACATCCAAGATATGTTATTTTTAGTTGAAACAAAATGATGCTAAAAATATGTTCTTTTTTTAGTTGAAAAAAATTACACTAAAAATATGTTCTTTTTAGTTGAAACAAAATTTAAGCAAAAACCAAATTTTATGTAATCAAATCAAAATGGTATTTTTATGTAATCAAATAAAAATGATACTTTCTTTTGTTGATACTCCCACTTCAACAAAAGTGATACTTTTGTTTTGGCACAAATCTATATTCCATGTTTTAATAAAAGTGATATTTTTGTTATTGAATAAAATCTAAACAAATTCCGTGTTCATGTTCCAAATGAAAATGATATTTTTATTATAACAATAAAACAAAACCCATTGATCTGAATGAAAGATGAAGTCTTTATTATAAAACAAATCTATATTCTTGGGTCTAAAATGAAAGTAAAGTTTTTATTTCAAATCCAAATCCATATTCATAGATCTAAAACAAAAATTTGATTTTTATTTCAAATCCAATCAATATCTATAAATCAAAAATAAAAGTATGCTTTTTATTCCAAATCCAAGACTAACGGCAAACTATAGATTCAAGAGAAAGAATTTTCAATGCAAATCTAAATCTAACCAAACACACACATCACAATCATCATAATCAACAAACAATAAATACAATATCACACATCGCAGATGTGAATTAATTAACATACATACATGGAATTTAAATAATGAGAGATAATTAAATTTTTACTATTTTTAAATATAGAAATCTCACATCGATTTGTCTGAATTTTCAAAGTGCTCTGTTCCAGATCTGGTCTGTACTATTGTGTAGATCATTTCGAGACATACCCAACGCTTCGAAAATCGTTTGATTCTAATCCAATTTGAACGAGATACTTGCATTTAAAGTTTAAACAAATTTAGATAATAAAAAATAATTAAATCACTTTAATAACGTTTAACCATATGTCGCCGTACCCTTCATCTTCTACATCGTTTAACACAGGCCACCGTAACCCATTCTCCATCGTGACCCCCCTTGCGTGCGCCACCACATCCCGCCATCACCAGACCTGAAGCCACCAACTCGAGGCTCGTCCCAACCCCCACCCACGCTAAGCGCTGCCACTCACTCGAAGGCCCCAACTTGCCAGAAAACTGCTCCAAACGGAGTGGCTTTAGGAGATAAAATCGAGCGGTTCACACAATGAAAACCCATCATCCCCGTACCAATTCGAAGCTCTCGTCTTGCTCTTTGATCTTAGTTCTATGACTTTCTATAATTTGTTTGTGGATTAGAAGAAAAAAAGGGAGGAATGCTGGGTGATTTCGGCCATAGATTCATTAAATGGCGGCTGTTTGTTTTAGACTTAGGGTTAGGGTTTTAACGTAAGGGTATTTATAATATTTTATTATTTAATTTCTAGTTTTTGCTAATCCTTTAATTATCTGTAGCTTCAATTCAGCCCAACGAGAGTTGTCCCCAGGCAAATACCCCCGTTCTGAACACAATGGAATATGTTTAGAAACCCAATTCGGCTGTTATGAATAGTTTTTATCAAAGTTAAAATATAAATCATTTAATTAATTAATTTGATCGTACATTTAAATTTACCGGGGCTGCATACTGACTCTAAAATTCCAAAAAAATTATATCTGGTTATGTTTTGACAATATGGTCCAAACAAAACTAATTTCATCGAATTTCGAGACTATTTGAAAAATGACTATTTTCTGGTCGATCCGATTTGATTGAAACTAACAAAACACGTTTTCTTTTGCCATGCTCACATATTAACTCAAAAAATTATGAAAATTGGAAGCTAGCAATAATTTGACATTCCGGTTCCAACAGAAGTGGTTTCGTCGAAAATGGAGGTCGTTTGTAAAATGGCTATTTTTAAGGGCTATATATTATCTTAAAATATATATAAATTCTATATCGACTTTTCTGAATTTTAAACTGGACATAACTTTTTATTCTCGCTATGAAATTTCAATTTTTCGAATTCATTGGAAAGATATTTTTAAATAGATTCTAATATTTTTGGTTTTGCTAAAATCCGATTTAATTTGCATCCTATACAGTCAGTCAAAATTCAAATTCAAATTTTTGAACTACCGTTGTATTTCTAACTCCTGTTATAATTAAATAAAATTTATTCGTTTTAACTTCAAATTAAATAAATTTTTCGTCATTATTATTTAGAATAAATCATTTTAAATCCATTAAAATATCTAAAATTAAAATTTTAAATTGGCTCAAAAATTCCGGGTTGTTACAATCTCCCCCTCTTAAAATCTTTTCGTCCTCGAAAAGGAATGGAGTTGAAAGTTGTTTAATTTACTAAATAGACTTTTATTCTTTTATTGGTTTTAGTAATTTTATTAGTTAAACTAATATTCATACAACACAATCATCAATCAATTAGTTGGTTAGCTTTAAAAATATGTATAACTTTTATATATTCAAATATCATATTTTCTAAAATCGGATTATATATAATTACAAATACATTAATTAAAAAAAATTCACTCTCAACTTGTTCTAGGGTTGGGCATTAACTGAACCACAGTGCGAAAACCGCCCAAACCGAACCTCAAAAATGGTGCAAAAAAACGGATTTGGTTCTTTTTCTATAGAAAATATCCAAACCAAATTGACTCGCAATGATATGGTTCGGTTGCGGCTTAATTGTTGATCAAACCATATTAAATTGCACTAAACTGCATGCCTATATACCGAACCGCGCCCACCCCTAACTCATTCTAGGGTGTTTCTAACCCCATCTCTAACGAGTTTTTCTCATTCTAGGATACTGCTGATCCTATCTCTAATAATTATTCTTATATAGGATTTAACTAATCGCACCTCTGATGCGTCTTTTGTTCAGTTCTAACGAGTTGTACCCCAAAGATTTTAGTTAACCGGAGCTTTGATGCCAACTGTAACGACTCTAGGCTTTGCAACCATCAGGCAGTGGGATAACCTCTCATTGTGACATACAGCGATACCTCAGAAGTGATTTTACGGCCAGCCTCCCGACTGCAACAACCAACCCAATCTTCCCATTGGGATGTGTAAGGGTAAGAGTCTCCTGCTCGCCACCAAACATCCAAGCGAGAACCCCCTGTCACGTTCTCTAATCAGCTCTGATACCACTGTAACAACCCACAACCCCGTTCATGCAAGATATTGTCCCCAACTTAGCCACCGTATAAGTGTGGGGTTTTGTTTCTCAAAAGGCCTCGGCGTTAGTAAGAGATGGGCTCTACTATATAAGTACCCACTTCACACAGGCTTCCACGATGTGGGACTTAGGGGTGTTGCAGAATGGATAACTACTGATGCCCGACATTGGTTTTCTCCCAGTAAAGGGTTAAAGTGGTGGTTATGCGGACGTACTTGTTGATTGTCCGGATAAGCGAGCACCTCTTTTCCGCATCGGACATACTGGACGAGGAATAAGGTGACTCCGGTTTCGTTCAGACCCAGAACAGACTAGTAAATGGATGTGCGTCTGACATTGGATTTGATTCCATGTAAATTGATTTCTATTTAATATATATCTGGTTGGTGGCGGAGAATTTATTCTCTTGATCAACACCCTTCTCTGAGACGCATGAGCTCCGAGGTTATATATTGGTAGTTATCGATCACATTGCGTGAATTGTCAATGTGGCATGCCAAGATGCAATTGATCGAGGTTTTTATTAAAAAGCAGAGCTTCGTGGTTAATGATCAAAGCATAGCCTATTTCGGCATAGCTTTGTGTATAATGTTACCTCGCAAGCCTCACACCCTAGTATGAGTGAAAAACGGGATAAGGACCGTAGGGAGTGCACACGTTTCTTTCTAGCTAGAAGTGGTGTTAGCGTTTACAAGGCCTAATATTTTTACTTATGTGGATGATATATTATGAGGTACCTCGGATTTATTAGTCAATAGTGACCAAATTATAGGTTCAATAGGATCGGTAAGCGTGTGTTCAGGAATTGCCAATCCACTAAAGTAATTGTGGATCGGCCCTACCGCATCCAAGGGTTCTCCAGCGTCCGAGTCATGAGGCATCACTAGAGTGTCTCCAACCAGTGAGGAGCCATCCCTTGCCTTGACTTATGATGGAAACCCAATTTCCAATACGACATTACGGCTTTGATTGTAAACCTATATATGGCGACATAGTAGGATGGGGGTACTATGCCATCTAGGATCAATACATTTACTTTGAAGTATTTTTAAAACTGATTAGACACTAATAATAGTACTAAAATATTATTTTCTACGTATCAAGCATGTTTGATCATTATAAGGTAAAACTCTATCCTTCGGTTTGCGTTGCATTTTGTGATGGGACTTGAGTCTTATAATGATTTCATTTTTCTAAAAAGCATTGCGTTGTTTTGAATAAAATTTATTAAACTTATGCACTGGCAATCCAATGGAGTAAACCCGTTCCGCGTTAGTGGCGTGGTCCCGCGATTAGCCACATTGTTAGATAAGTTAGGAAAGATTTCTCATAACATTCCCATGACTGACTCGTAGTTTGTTACACTTTGCAAACTCGGGTGCCCTCTTTTCACACGAGCAGCCAAGTGATAGGTCCAGGTATTTATGCACATATGCTGCATTGGAGCATGTTTGTGAGCTGAAGATGAAGATCACTTTGTCTTTTATTTCTTCTTTTGAGACATTTAGACATCCTTTATTTATTATGTACTTGGTGGAGTTTTAGACTTGTTTTCTTTTTGCTAAGAATTCTATTTGCTAAGCTATATCCTGTAACTGTGCTACTTTGATGTTGTGATGTTTATGACATTTCTATTTCCGCTGTAATGATTTATGTGTTATGATGTTATCTGAGATCTACTATTGTTGTAATTATGTTATATTCCAATGATTATCCTTGCTTTCGTACTACGGAAGTTTGGGGTCGTCACACGACCTCTATTGATCACTGCATTGTTTTGCATTTGGCTAATCAGCCCCATCATCACTTGCAATGACTTGCGCATGATATAGATCGTCTGTTCCAAGAAGGCAAAGAATTATAACAATAATACAGCTTAATGAAAAATGAATTTAACTACAAGAAGCACTCAGTGACGTACTGTGTAACTGCTTATTAATTTTCTAGTTTGCTAACCATGCGTATTCATTTTCTAGTTCGATAAACATGCTTGACTTCTTGAGGAGCTGGAATAATCATATCATCCGGGCACTGCCACAGTCATACTAGATATTAAAATTAAGTACTAAATAAATAATATCTCAATAAATATAAATGATTACTGATATGAGTTTTGTCTAAGACTCTTAATTGTGTAGGTTTTAGAATCATATGAGAGGCTTTTTGATTGATGTCCATGCTTCCTGCATAGTTTTATATATATAAAAGAAATTGTATTTATCATGTAAATATATAAATATGTAATAACGAATTTGAAAAAAAGTGTCATGTTTTATGGCTACATCGAGCAAACGAATGAAGGGATTTCATCAACGCAACATATCCTCCTCAACGACAATTTCATGGTTGTAGAATTCAAAAATCAAAATAGCTAATACACAATGAGAATTTCGATCAATTAAGTAGTTAATATACAATAACCTAGCTAAGACATATACAAGGAAGGTCTAAACCCGAAAAACAAAGTAAAACTCAATCAATGCTACAGATTGTAAATGTTGTACATAGGAATCATATCGGTGTGAATTTCATGATGTGAGGATAAGGACAAATTACTACATGAAAGAGGAGCAAGTCGCCTTTTTTGTGATATGAATGATTTCATGATGTGAGGATAAGTGTAACGACCCGGGGATTTTGCGATCCTGGATATCGGCATACAACACTATGTCGACTATTCAAGCATTAGAAATACCGAATAGTCCATGAAAGAAATTAGATGGTGAGGATAGATAAGATAGAAACTTAGAATATAAGAAGAAGAAGAACATACAACATCAGAGTAAACACGAATCTCACAGCAGAATGAATAAATATATTTCATAACATAACTTTGACATAAAACAGTATCTGTATACAATACCGTTATTAGAGTATAATACTTACAACACAGCTGAAATAACAATCTATAAAATCTTGAAGCCTCCTGCTCCAGCTCTTCAAGTATCTGTAAATCCCGACTACTTGACTACCCGTACAAAATTTGGCACCCAAGAGTTTAGGGAACACTAAACAAAATAAACTCTGGGTGAGTCATGTGACTGGTGTGATTAAACTCAAATCATTTGATTTAACTTTCAAAAATCCTTTTGAACCAAAAGATAATCATAAGACGGATGCACAAATAAACCCGGATGGTTTTTACCATACGATAACCCAAATATTTTTCTAAAATGATACCTGTCTAATATTATAATAATGTCTAGATCAAGTAAATAGAAATCTAGCAGAAACGCCTTTATCTCACGTTCTACATATACAAGATACAATCAAAACCGCGGGCTCTTATTGGGGAATGGATTCCAACTATGACAAGGTATGGATCCACCTTCCGATCAGTGTACTCTAGAAGCGATACACTAGAGTTCAACAAGAACATCTTGTAACTAAGCCACACACGACTGACCACTCATTTCTCTTGAGTGTATCGAATATATTGTCACCTACGGTTGCTAGCAACATAACCGTTCCCGGGAGATGCAGAATTGAAAGGAGTAACAAATCCGTATATTCCCTAGATGGTGACAATATACCCTAATTGGGTGCGGCCCACTTAGCCATGCTACCTGGCTGATTTCTGTCATTTCCCGGTTGATGAGGCTTGAGGTCATAACCTATCTTTTAACAGATCACTACTTCATTTACTTTGAATGCCACATCGTCATACCCGTCAAATCACAAATCGATTCCCCCAAAAATACCATGGGTATAAGCTAAGAGAAACGAATTCCTCCGCCACCAACGTAAATACGTTTAAAACGATCAACTTACGCGATCTGCCAGACATACTCTATCAGACATTCGTCCAATCAAGTTGTCTTGGGATTGGACAATCCGAAGGCACTATTCTGTAAATAGGACATCCCTTGCATAACTCCGTCTTTAATTATCTTCGTCATATTTGACAGCGGAAATGGACAAAATCTTCGATAGTCGGTGATTTAACTATTAAAGGAAAACATGTGTACAAACAACAGTCGTATTTCCAAATGGAAATCTTACCAAGCAAATCATCAAACAACACTGATCCACTTTAATTTAATTTGTTATTCAATTATCCATTTCCCTATTCTTGTTTCCATAAATTCAACATTTCTTATTTTCTAAACTTAGAAAATATACGTTATTAACATTGGAAAACATTTCCAGTTCTTATTTTCTATATTAGAAAAACATTTCTGAATTTTATTTAGAAAACATTTCCAAAACTCCTACATTAGATTTAAACAGATGTTTAAATCAAACATCACTATGCCAACTCAAACCATTATACTCGTTAACTAAATTCACTTAACCAACCTTCACTATCGAACCCTAATCATTCCTTAGTTACAGCAAAGCCAATCAAGTTGGGTTATTACTACCTCTCAGACCTTAACAGAAAAACATTTCTAACTACAAAATAGACAAGGTTCACCCTTTAAACCTTTAAGAAACTTCCTTACGTAACTCTCTTTTGAATAAATCTTTAGTCGATAACTCCATTCGATTAATTCAAATTCGATCAACTCTATTCAATTAACTCTATTCGATTAATTCTAATTCGATTAACTCTTTTTGATTAACTCTATTCGATTAATTCTAATCGATTAACTCTTTTTGATTAACTCCTTTGATTAACTCTATTGGATTAACTCTATTGGACTAACTCTATTGGATTAACTCTAATCAATTAAACTATATTCGATTAATTCCTTTAACTCTATTCGAATAAACTATATTCGATTAACTCCTTTCGAATAACTAATATTCGATAACTCCTTTCGAATTCGATAACTCTTTTCGAATAACTAATATTCGATAACTCCTTTCGAATAAACTATATTCGATTAACTCCTTTAACTCTATTTGAATAAACTATATTTGATTACTCTTCTTTCGAATAAACTATATTCGAATAACTCTAATCTGACTAATTCTAATTCGACTAACTCTAATTCAATTAACTCTATTCGATTAACTCTAATCGATTTATTCTAATTCGATTAACTCCTCGATTTATTTAACTTAATCGATTAAATCTAACTCTATTTTATAAACACATTTTGATTAGCTCCTTTGATTAACTCTACTTCCATATTCAGTTTCAAATATCGATGTTGATATCGATTCTTACTTCTCTATATAAGTCCTGACTTATATATTCTATTTATCCAATGATAAATATTTTATTTAATTTATAAAATATTATTTATAAATTAATCTTCTCAATCTATCGGTTAGAACAGATTCTATTTAAACTCTTTGCTTTAAATCCATATCATGTTATACCCGTGTGCGAAGCACGGGTCTAAACATTCCTAATGTAAAATTCTATTCATTTGCCAAATATTTCCTTATATGACATTCTATTCATTTCCCAATAAACTCCTTTTTTAACTCTATTTATTTTTCTAAATCATTATTTCCTTTTATAATCTATTTATTTTCTCAATAATTCTTTTTCTATAATTCTAATTATTTTATAAATATTTCCTTTTAAATTTTATTTGTAAATGGTTTACAAATATTCCCTTTTCTATTTGTTCTACAAATATTTTCCTTTCCTATTTGTTTTACAAATATTTTCCTTTCCTATTTGTTCTACAAATATTTTTCTTTCCTATTTGTTTTACAAATATTTTCCTTTTCTATTTGTTCTACAAATATTTTTCTTTCCTATTTGTTTTACAAATATTTTCCTTTTCTATTTGTTCTACAAATTTTTTATTTCCTATCGGTTTTACAAATATTTTCTTTATAAAACCCTTTTCCTTTTATACATAAAATCCATTGATTTTATATAAATACTTTATTTTCAAAATACACTTTGAAAATCCCCTTTTCTACAATTCAGTATTTCTTACGGTATTTAAAAATACCAATTTCACAATGATCTCTATCATTCAAACACACATAATCAACAACAGATTATATATCACATCATATATTACAATATATGAAAAACAGTAGAATAAATGTTGAGTTGGATTCCTCCGACCTGTTTCCCTGCATCCACGGATGTTAAACAATATAATTAACATCAATTTCATTTCACTATGAAATATTCTGCTAAACAGAATCAATTTATAAATATATATATAACCAGATCTATAATTTCAAACAATTACTTAGCAGTTCAACCAAACAGTTAACCCACAACAACCAACAGATAACTATCAGTTCTAAGAATACGTTATAAAAATATACTGTTCAGAGTTGATGAGTTTTACTCACAGTGGACGATCATCGTTAATAACGAAAACCATTGCTTGATTTAGATGGACAATTTATTTCTCTATAAATTGTAACCAGCTCCATTTCAAACCCAGTCAGTTCCACTAGGAAGTGTCCATCCATACGATCCCAACGGATCCTGTTTTGTCCAATTCTGATACCGTATGATAAAATTATATACTTTACAAATTATATAAGTAATTAAAATAGATTAAACCTAATTTAAATTGAATTTGGGCTTTTACCAACAACCTGGCCCAGCTTTGTTTCATAAGAACCCAAATCCGCTTGTTCTTCTCTCCTCCAAAACGAGAACACGCTCAACTCCTCAAACAGACATTGCTGCCTCATATGCACCTCCACCATTCCTTAGAGACACCACCGAACCACCCCTAAATACCACCGCAAACATCTCCTCCTCTCCGCAACCACGTTAACCACATCCACTTTGAACTGCTACCTCAAATTCCATCCGTCTTCACATCCTTCCGCCCTAAAGGAATGCAGCGACCAAAATTCGAACCAAACCCAACAAAAAAAATCCGAATTGAAGCCAATCCGCTTCCTCAACTCGAATATGACCTTGAAACTCCATTTCAATGCACAAAAACTCCACAACTGGGAACCCTAGCTCACGCGCTGCTTTTTCCCAACTCCAGAACTTAGTTCGAGTTGTTCAAAACGTATGAAGAAGATTACCACACAAACTCAAAGATATCGTTTTTAGGATTTATGGGATTTGATTTGAGTTTATATGAATTTCTAAACTTTGCATATCACAGTTTATTTTTCCTGATAGAGGCGTGACATGTTTTGACTTCAGGATGAATTGTTTTAGGGTTAGGAGAATTTGCAGTCTATTTATAGGATGGTAAAAATAATTTTATATTGATTATTATATTCAGTTTTTATCTATCACTGTATATATTTTTCGTATAAAAATTCATGTGATCGCACATGATATCCAAAGATCACGAAACTTGACATGCAGCTACCGTTCGACATTACGGACCCAACGAAACAGGTTTCGTCAAATTCCGAGTCCGTTTGCTTACACAACTATTTTTAACCATCAAAATACTGATTGTTTTTCACATTAAAATCTTGTACTGCCACATACTAGCTCTAAAAATCACGGAAATTGAAATCTAGCAATAATTTAATATTGCGGATCCAACAAAATTAGTTTTGTCGAAAACGAAGGTCCTTTGCAAAACTGGCTATTTTTAAAGCTCTAAATAAACCCTTTTAAATATTAATATATTTAAAAATAATAAAATTTGGTATTTATAAATAAATATTATCATATATATTCATACTAGAAAATCATACAGCTCCATAATAATTATGTATATATATATTTACAATCCGATATTTCATCATTAGAGTTATATCGATATTCGATTCATATTTAAATCCTTTTATAAATCGTTATAAATTATAAAGGAATTCCATAATGACTTTTCTAAAATTTGATTTGGACATAAATCAAAATATACACGACGAAATCCCGATTTTTCTCTTCCACTAGAAAAATAGACTTCACCAGCTCCGAACGTTTCTTGTTTCATAGAAATCCGATTTAAAACAGATTCTGTATATTCGTTTAAACTTCGAATTGCCAAATTACGAACTGCAGCGCCATTTTGAGCTCGGTTTTAATTATAATATAATTATACGTTCAAACATCGTTTAAATAATATATTCATTATTCTAATTCAAATTCTAAACTAAATTATATATTTTGAATTGCCCAAATCACACCGTATTGCCATTTCAGCTAATTCTAATTATTTTAGAATTATGTATATTATTTAATTATTATATTAATTAAATATTCAAAGTTATTTAATTAAACAACCATTAAATTACCAAACTATTATTTTAAATTAATTAATTAATTAATTAATTAATTATTCGACCGAAAAATACGGGACATTACATTCTTCACCCCTTAAAATAATTTCGTCCTCGAAATTGTTAAGGTAGAAAACAAACTCTATTAACTGGGAAAAAATTATTTGTTTATTTATTAACTTCAGTTTGAACTAAACAAATTTAATTTCAACTAAAATATTACTTTATTTCAATTAACGGAAATTTTCAAAAATTCTAAAAATTATCTAACACCTTAACTTTTCAAAAAAATTCGCCAGCACCTCCTTTGTACTGGTCAATAGGTACAACTACAACTCGCCTCTCTGGGCCTTCTCCATCCCAAAAGAAAATCAAATAGCCAAATGGCTTGCCAAACAGGCTCATAAATCTTGTAATGACCTGGGATTTTTACTCACTGACACAGATAAGAAGTGATTGGGAGTATGTATTTTTAAATATGATTTAAAAATCTGAACTGTAAAAATAAAAACATGGTAACCTGTGTATGACATCATTTACTAATGTGTATATCACAGCACTTGTTAAAATCCATTTTTTACTCATTCATGTACGATAGCATCTGTTTGATAGCATTTGTTTAAATTGATTTTTACATGTTTGAAAGATAACACTTTTTAACAGCAAGTTTTAATGCCATCTTATTTTATATGATTTGTTCATTTTCAAAGTATTTTAGAATTTGAGTGTTTGTAAAAATTAGATTTGAAAGTTTTTAACACTTGAATTAAAAATACCAAAACCGTTTTGATCAAAGCAAGTTTAAAAACAAGTTAAAAAAAGTATTAAAATAAAGCTCAAGTTTACATATACATAGACAAAACTTGTTTAACACTCTCTTTATGTTCTCATACAAATGTAGGAAAATATTTGAATTTTATATGCATTTAAAATCAAAAGCATGTGTTGTCTAGTCCTCTTTCAAATCCATGAATCTCTACACCATAGATTTGTTAACAAAGAAATTCTCAAGAAATTATTTACACTTTTATATGCAAGAGCATGTATTGTCAAATCTCCTTAAAAAATCATGATCTCACATACACTTTAGATCATGCTATCAACTAAGATTCTCGAGCCAAAGATTTAGCACATGATGGAATCATGTTAGAATGATTGCATTTTCAGTTTTCGCAATTTCTTTTCTTTCTTTTCAAGTGAATTTCTGAAAATACCACTCATGTTCATTTTTCAAGACCTTGGCCAATTGTTCAAATATACATATGCATCAAAAGATTTATAAAATCACACATAGGCATCATCATCCTGTCTACACAAGTTGATTTCAAATCATAGATATTGTTAAGTATTTTCCCATGTGTTTTCATCATATGACATGGATTTGCATGTACAATATTTTCAGATTTTGTTTTGCCTTGAAAGGCAAGCAAAAATATTTATATGTTTGTGGTAAAAATCATGTTGGCACATAAGAAGATATGGTGGATAAATCCAAGGTAAAAACTGAATATATGTGACACAACAATTGATGCTATGATTTGTTAAATCTAAGAAGAAGATGGTGAAAGGTCATAAGTGATACACATGCATTTATTTGAGGTGATTTGTCGTAGAAACCAATGGGTCATCAGGTGGTTACATAGGGGATTTAGGGGGTAAGTATGGGGCTGATGTAAGCCATGTGAAACCAGGGTTTTGCACTTAGATTTGACAAGAGGGAGGATATGTTTTTGTGTTGTCAAAAAGAAAATCTGGAAAAAACAGTTTTTAAAGACACATTATTTTAATAGTTTTACCACTATAAATAGTTCGTCAAAAACTGGAAATAAAATAGGTTTTTTCTTCCATTAAAAAAAGAAAGAGTTTTTATCCTTTCCCTAAAACAAAAAAATAATTTACTGAACTTATTTGATTAACCTCTCACTTTTTCAAATTTTTTAAATATCCGAAAAAAAAATAAGAAAAATGTGTTTTTTACATCACAATTATTGTGAAGAAACAGTTCAAGTACCTAAAAGAGCTAGTTACATTAGAGTAATTATGCTAGAACTGAGTCGTATAGCTTCTCATTTATTATGGCTTGGACCTTTTATGGCGGAGGTTTTCCTCGACTTGCTGCATCAAAAACAAAATCACTTCAAAATCAAACGTACCCGCTGATGTCCCATTGCATAAAAGAAGAGCTTTACCAGATGTTGGCATGGTTGGATAGTAAAATGCTCAAAGATGGAGCCACAGTAAAGAAGTGCTTGACGGAGCTAACTACCAGATTCTTGGGCAAAAGTCAGTAAACAACCTGATCTGCTTTTTTGCCGGGATCTTTATAATTACCACTGCTTAGCTTTCAATTCGCCTCTGACCATCAAATTAAATGTGAATAACCCGGCTTCGCTACTTGAAGCTTTCTCGCCCTTAAGCAGAAGCAAGAATAAAGAGGGGCGCATCCAACCCAGTATATTAATTTGCGGGCGTCTACTTTTTCCATTTCAGTTGCACCTTGCCATTCATTTAGCTATAAAGCAACCGACTTCTTTGGCCAGATGAATAGGTACACTAAATTTTCATTTAGTTCTCATTCCTTGCCAATTCGTGCTCAGAAAAAGTCAGCTCGAATATTGCCGCGAATTCTGTATGAGAAAAGGTTACTTTTTATTGTATTCCGTTGAAAATAACTTGTAATTTGTAATAAAAAAAGTAAGTAATAGGGTATTATGCTCTATGAAATTCGATTTCTATGGGCACTTCTATATTTAGATAGAAATGAATTAGACTAGGTTGCAAAAAAAATAGTTTTTTCATTACGCCGAGAAAAGATTTTCCGCCAAAAGAGTCCGTTAGGCACCTAATCGTTATGTCATAATAGACAGAAGTGAAATTTAAATAAAGTTATAAATTTTATTTTTAATAAGGATTAGAAATGATTTTCAAATGTAAATTTCAAACTGTAGAGCCAACAAGAAGGAAGCCGATCGAGTGTGAAAGATCAGAGCTGGTTCGTAACAGAAGTCGAGAAGTCAGAACTGTAATTTTTGTTAAATTATGAATTTAGTTTATAATTTAAAATTGGAATTTAAATGAAATATTTAAATTTAAACAAAATAAAGGGGAACAGTATGTCAAACATATGCTAGATTTGTCAGATTTGAACCACATTCGAGAACAGTTCTGTATTTTATAAAATATTAATTTTAATCGTGTTCAGATGAAAATAAAAGAAAATTTTATTGATATATAGTAAAAGAAGAAAAGAAGAAAATCAAATAGATGGGAGAGTAAATCCAGTAAAAGAGGTCAAAGTAAAATTTGACGAAACGATACGAAGTGTGAAAGTCGTAGAATAGATTTTAGATCATTAAATCTATTCATTCATGAATAATCAGAGTAAGTAATTATGACGAGAAATAATTTTCTAAATAAAAATAAGGTAAGAATTCATTTTTAAAGTGACGAACAAAACGGAATGAAAACCCGTGTGCGACGCACACACTAAAATTAACCGTTTTGGAAAGATGATCAAAATAACCAGTTAGAGACCAAATGATCTTATACTGTTTAGACTGACTGGGATTATATATATGCATATTAGAATCTTATTAGATTTATAATTTAAAAAGAATATGTTCGTCGCCCTTCAGAGATTTTTAAATTAAAGACAACGATATACAAGGGCTATTTATGAATAGTGCCTTTGGTTTGTCCAGTCCCAGTACAACTTGTATGGATGAATGTCCGACAGAGTATTTCCAGCGGTCACGCCGTTGATTTTACGAATATACCAAGTTGGTGGGGAGAAGGTAACTTCTCTTTATTTTACACCCAGAGTGCACTTGTATAATCAATATGTGATTACGGATTTGACGATGTGACATTCAAAGTGAATAACGGACAGGTGTTCTAGAAGATAACGTAGATTCAAGCCTCACACCCAGGAAATGACAAAAATTGGGCTGGCAGCATGGCTATTTGGGTCGTTCCCATTAGGGTGTAGCATCACCTATCTAGACAAATTCATTTTGTTTCTTAATCTATCGATTCTGCCCATTTGGGGATGGTTGCCATACACAACCATCAGTGATATACACTCGACACACACAAGAGAAATGAGTGGTCGGTCATGTGAGGGCCGAGTTGCAAGATGTTCTTATTGAACCCAGATGTATTGGCCTCTAGAGATACATCAGCGGAAGGTGGACCCATACCTTGTCATGGTTGGAAACCCAATTTCCCTAAGAGCCAAGCGATTTTTATTTGTATACCATATAAGAGAATGTGAGATGCAAGCATTCTTCTAGATTTTAAATTATTTGTTAAACCAAATAGACACTATGATAATATCTGATTTCAAAGTATACAAAGTGTTTTGGTCTCATAAGGTAAAAACCCGTTCCGTATTCACGGCCCGGTCTTATGAGATATTTTTATTTGTTTTAAAACTGTTTACTCATACCAACCCCCTGGCTGACCTGGAGTTTATTTTTCTGTGTTTTCCCTTAAACTCTAGGGTATTCATAACGCTTGTTATGAATAGACAATTGAATCAGGATTTGGATAAACTTGTGAAGCTGGAATGAAGATGTTGCTGTGTGCTGGTCCATCTATCTACTGTATATTTAAGTCTGTCAGTTGATCATCTATGATATGTATAATTACTGATGTACTATGAATGGGTTGTATCACTAGATTCTGTATACCCTGATTTAATATGTTCCGCTGTGAAATATTATAAAGTATTATCTTTTTGTGAAAATTCCGCTGTGAGATTCTGATGTTTCTGTGATTTATCTTCTATCTATTCTCATTTCTTATTAATGGCACAACTTCCGATGTGTTCGAAAGTTGGGTCGTTACAAATCTCATGCTTATACCAAATATAAACTTATACCTTTTTGTCGGCCGTATCAACTTTATCACTTTCACCTGTTATCAGTCCAACATATACCCATGTCATTTCAACTAATTTTCGATCAATATCTGTTCAACACAGATATTCGCTTATATCCAAACCAAATCCTCTGCTTATACCAACCAAATTCCATTTCATGTTCCTATATCACCAATCCATTTTTTCTCGATACCATTCTAATCCAATTCAATTCAATTACCACTGAATTGCCTTTATTTCAATTTCAAATTTGCTTTCACAAATTTCTATTTTAATTTGTTTTCAAATCAACCAATCCTTCCTGAGAGTTTTAAACCACTTAGTTAGTTTTTTTTTTCTTCTAAATTCAAATACTTCTTCTCGAAATTCAAATCAACTTGCTTTTCTCAAACAATTCAAAAATATCTCTTTGGTAGTAATCCATCACTTACACACTCGAAAATGAACACCGATGATGTCCGAATCAACATCGGAATCTATTTTCCGGCGATCGAAGTGAGTTCATGTGACGACCCAAACTTCCCAGTAAATGAAAGCCCGTATTGCTTTGAGAACAACACACATCAGAGCACAAACAGAAGAACATTTTCATTGCTATTACAAAAATTACATCAGTGTACAAGAATATACCAGAGTATGAATGAATAATATACATTGGAAATACAATATCAGAGTTTCAATTACATTTAAATAGCAGCAGAAAAATAATACAAAACACAATTGAAAGAAACACACGGATATAGAGACTTCCAAATATCGCTTCAGCTATAGAACAGGATCCTGTGAATATAATATCTGCAAAACCAAAACTACTAGCTGCCCGTGTGGAATATATGGGTACCCAGAGTTTAGTTTAAAACAATAAACTCTAGGTCGGTCATGGGATTGGTGTGAGAACTAAAATAGTCATTAATCTTAAATTTAAAAATGGGAAAATCATGGGACCATGTCGTATAACATGGAACGGGTTTACTCCACATGAATCTTAATTTTAGAATAAAACAGCGCAATGCTTTTTGGAAAAATGAAACTATTATAAGACTCAGGTCCCATCACACAATGCAACGCAGGCCGGAGGATAGAGTTTTACCTAATAATAACCAAACACGCTTGATACGTATAAAAAAATATTATTTTGATATTACTATAAGTGTATAGTGTATAAAACAACTTCGAATATAAATGTATCCATCATAAACGGCATAGTACCCTGTCCTACTATGTCGCCATACTAGTTCTACAATCAAAACAAAAATGTTTCATATTGGAAATTGGGATTCCATCATGAGTCAAGGCTAGGAAGGAGCTCCTTACCGATTCAAGACACTCTAGCAAATGTCTTAGGATCCCCCGTAGTGAACCCTTGGATATCTGCAGGGCCGGTCCACACTTAACGTTAGTGGATTGGCAATTCCTGAACACACGTTTCCCTGTTCTTTTGAACCTCTAATATTTCCACTAACAACCTATAAAACCGAGGTACCTCATAATCCATCATCCACATAAGTAAAAATGTCAGGGCTGGTAAGTCGCTGACACCACTTCTAGCTAGAAAGAAACGTGTGCACTCCTTGCGTTCCCTTCTCCCATTTTAGACTCTAATCGGGGTGTGAGGCTCACGAAGTAATGCTATACACAAAGCTATGATAATTAAAACAGTGCTTTGATCATCTACCAGAAGGCTCTGCTTCTCAACTAAAGCCTTGATCATTTGCATCTTAGCATGCCACATTATCATTCCATATTGTACCATTGATTTCTATCAATATATAACCTCTAAGCTCGTACGTCTCAGAGAAGGGTGTAAGCAAGAGAATAAATTCCATGCCACCAACAGATATATATTTAGCAGAGATCAACGGATATAGCATTAAGGAATACAATGTCGGACATACTATCCATTTACAAGTCCGTTCTGGGTCTGAACGAAATTGGAGGCACCTTATTCCTCACGTATCCGTCGATATCCAAGTAAAATTAGACTATCACCACTTTTTCCATCGTCTTGGGTATACGGTCCAATAAAGATAGCAATAACCATCCAAACGATGTGAAGAACTCCGGTCTTCAACCACCGTCTTCATCTTCGACTCTTGATCGTCGTATTAATTATTCAGAATGGATTAAACCCAGTCTTTCTGAATAATTCACGTATTTTATAATCAGGTGCTATAAAACACATCAAACGCCTCATTCCAATTCAGAATATTCTTTTAATAAAATATTCATTTTATTAGCGAAAAATTCCCAATAATTTTATCAAAGATAAATTCCTTTGAATTTATTCTACTCAATCCAATTTAGAATTTATTAAAACTCCAATTCGGTTTTAACACCAAAATCATTATTTAATGATTTACCAAAATTTAAGAAATAAATCTTATCTTTAACTGGGCTAAAGAACTAGCGTCATTTAAAACACAGTTCATGATAAATCCAAAATCACCTTCCATAAAAAATGGAATCTTCACAGAAATCATATCAAGATAAAATTGATATAAATTTCTGCATCAGACTAATAATATAAATGGAATAACGGCAAGGCCTTTTAAATTCCATATGTAGTAATAGTCTTCACAGAAATTCATCTCGATTATTAACCAATCGAATTCCATTCAATTCCAATTAAATTGGAAAACTTTACTTTGGAAAATTTTCATTAAATCTAATTCAAAGATTTATAGATTCTAAATCATATTTCCACTATAAATTGGGTTAAAGAACTAATGTCGTTAAAAACATAGTCCACAATAAACCCAACTCACATTTTATTTTGTTCCAATTACTAAATATAATTGGAAACTCTAATAATCTTAATTAAAAGATTTATAGATTCCAAAATGAAATTCTATTTAATTCCAATTAAATATTAATTGGAAAACTTCATTAAATCTTACTTAAAAGATTTTTTCTTTTCTAATCGGGGTTTAAGAACAATGTTATTAAAAACATCGTTCACGACAACCCAAAAATCCAATTTATTCCATTTAATCCAAATCAAAGCTGAATTAATTGGATTTTTATTCTAGTCAAAAAAAATTGACCATTTCGATAAAAATATATTTTTATCTTCTCAAGACTGGAAATTTTCATCGAAAATCTTTTTAAATCATTTATTATGATTTTACATAATTTTTTCGTATTTTTAATAATTTTATTTTCGCTCGTACAGTCGGCTTCCAGTAACGGCTGCCGAACTACATCCGTAGCGACCTTTTCTAAAATTGATTTGGACATATCTCCAAATCTAACCGATAAATTTAAAATATCTTATATTCATTGGAAAGCTCTTTTCAACACGAACCCAATTTAGTACCAGTTTTAAGGGAATCCGAAGGTCGGATCTCCCGTTACAGCAATTTGAAGTTAATGGTCGAAATTCACGAATGGTCTCTGCGCGGCGCATTCTATTCAGGCCATTAAGTATATATAATATATGTATTATATAAATTTCGTCGATTTCCATTTGAATTGTATTTTATAAATTGCTTACAAATTTGTTTTGAAACGATTTTAACTTCCATTAAAATGTTTTTCTTTCATTTAAATGATCTTTCTCATTCTTGTACATTGAAATGCCTATTTACATTAAAGTGAATCTTTTTCACTCTTTTACATCGAAATATATATTTAGATTAAAATGAATCTTTTTCCTTCTTATACATTGAAATGTATATTTCATTCAAAATGAATCTTTTTCTTTCTTTTTACATTGAAATGACCTCTTATGCTATTCACAATATAAATAATTCTTTTATATAAAAATGCTCTTATATTCCAATCTTTTATTGTAATAGGAAAAATCCAATCTTTTTAATGTAACCTTTTTATTGTAAATTATTGATAATAAAAATTCAATCTTTTAGATGAAATCTTTTTATTGTAACTTATTGACAATAAAAATTCAATCTTTTTATTGTAACAACATTCAATGAACATATAATCTTCGTAGTCAAATCTTTTCTTAAAAACATGATTCATTATAACTGAAAGCAATACCATAATAAAAATATAATCTTTATTTCCTAACCTTTTACTTGAAAAACATATTATTATGTAAATGTCATTCTTATTATCTAATCTTTCTAATGAAACAAATTAAGTATAAAAATGTATTCTTTCTAATGTAATCAATCTTAAACAAAAATGTAATCTTTTTAATTCAACCTTTATTATATTAAAAAATGTAATATTTTTAGTTCAACCTTTATTATATTGAAAAATGTAATATTTCTAATTCATTCTTTATTACAATGAAAAATGTAATGATTTCATTTCAATCTTTATTCATGTAAACAAAAAATGATACATTTTAATACAAACCTTTTAAAGCAGTAAAAATAACACATTTCGTTTTAGTCCTTTTAATGTAAACAAAAATGATAATTTCTTTTTGTAACAAAATGATAATTTTCTATTGTGACAAAACAAAGATTTTCTAATGTGACAAAATAATGGTTTTACTTTGTCCATTTCAATTCCAAAAAATAAATGATCTTTTTATTTTTGACCGTTCTAATTCAACAAAAATGATAATTTTTGTTTCACTATTTCTTACAACAAAATGTCCTTTTTCTAATTTCAAAAAAAATAAAAGAATAACTTCTTTTTATAAAACAGTTGATTATTTATGAGTTGGAATGAGACCCAATCAATTACCATATAATTTTAATTATATGGATTTCATACATCGCAGTAATTCTGAAATAACGATAAATGTTCATTACACATCCAAATAACAACTAGATTGCATTTTACAGCTAATCACAAGAGATACGTGTAATCAGAATATCTCCCAAGACCCGTGTGGGGTTTTAACCAACACATAACAAATAATTAAATAAATTATTTGTGCACTTGGGCGATGTGTAAAAATATCGTCCCAATCAACATAAACAAATCCGGAAACCTGCTAATGGCAGTGTAATCATGTTTTAAATGCCATATAAGAAATAACATTGTTTTAACATGATACATATTCCAAATTTCAATCATTTCACAACATGACATCCAAACAACAATTTACTCAACATATACAATTATTCACATCACAGATAATTAATTTATAATTGATTAAAATAAATAACTATTCGAAAATTTGTGTGAGATAGAGTTCTCACCTTGATCAGGCTTTTAATTGACGGTTCGTACCCAATATGGGCCCAAAATCCAACATGCTTCAAAATTGACAAAATTAGTGTCCACGCGAAGCTCTTGACTCACTGATCGCAGCAAATCCTATTTCGTGCGATTTCAAGTTCATAGCAAAAAGATAATAATTTCTGAAGTTTAAACAATTTAAATAATTAATTAAATCATGGAAATTACCCAAATTTTCAACTTGCTCCAAATTAGACAAAATTAGTGTCCACGCGAAGCTCTCGTCGCCAGGATCGCGGCGGATCTGAAATCGTCAGATTCTAAGTTCGTATGAGAGAGATATACAATTTTGAAGTCTGAATTACAAAATCACCCCAAATCTCGGTCAAACCCGAGCTCCACCCACTTTGACTGCCGTTTTCCACCGCCATGGACCACCCGACGCCGAGCCACCATGTCAGCACCTCCGCCTTGGCAGGGCGCCGCCATGAACCAAACGCCGCCGCCCCCAGCCTCCCCGATCGTCGGAACCGACGAGATGAACGGAAAACCGTTCGTGGGTCCCAGCCGCCGCCTCGCTTCACCAAACCTCCCCAAAATTTTATAGCACCTAGATCTCATGTAGACAAAGAAGTTTCAGTTGGAGCCATCGCCTGAAAGTTCACCTTTGGCCGGAAAATGGTGATTTCCTTTCGCTGCTTCGAGAATTCTAGTCTGATGCTTTTCTCGATTTTGCCACCCATCCGATCACTTTCAGTCAAAACCCTTCAAAGCAAAGTTGTAGATCTTTGTCCCCTCTACAATTTCTTCAACTGGGCCATTGCCTAATTCTCGACGGTTTGGCCTAGAAACCCCAAAATGCTAAAGTGAATTTTTGCATTCAAACTCAGATCTCGACGAGTCCGTGCGATGATATGCTATGGAATTTTTGTGGGAGATGGAGGCTGTGAATATCTTCAAAACCAGAAATGGTTTGGTCTAATTGTTTACGGTTTGTGAGATATAAATTATTTCGTTTCTAGGGTCTTATTTGCAAAATATTTTAGAGAGAAGGAGAGCTGCCGCCATGGAAAGGAAGAAGGAGGATAGGGTTTTCTTTTAGGGTTATGGGAAAGTTAGGATAATATATAGAGGTGGAGATTTTTAATTTTAACCCTTGCGTGTTTTAATTATATTACAATATATTCATTTTTAGTCCATCTACATGGTTTAAGAATTCGTGTCATCACCTACGGATTCTAATTTAGTTGAAAATGAAATAGAACTATTTAATGATATTACGGATCTAAGGAAACTAGTCTCGTCAAATTCCGAGTCCATATGCATTAATAATGAATTATTAAAGTCTAAAAACGGACAATTTACACTGTAAAATCAATTATAATTACATGCTGATTCTAAAAATTACAGAAAAATTATTTCTAGCTTTTTTTTTGACAATACGGTCCCAAAAAAACTAATTTCGTTCATGTGTAAAAAGTAGCATTTTGGGTCATATATGATAATATATATAAATTCCATAACGTTTTTCTTAGATTTTAATTTTGCCATAACTTACAAATTATAAACTAAAATCTCAATTTCTAATATTCATTAGAAAGATATCGTCAAGACGACCCTAGCGTTTATTGTTTCGTCCAATTCCAACTTATAATTAATTTTATATAATTTTCCAAAGTACGAAATCGAAATTTGAAATTACCGCGCCATTTCAGGCTCGTTTATAATTAAAATAAATTTATACGTTCTGTAACCACCCGCATTTTTCAGCGATATAATAATTAATTTATTTAATTATTTAAAAGATGATTAAGAGGATTTAATGGCCGTTGAATTAAATAATAGTGAATATTTAATTAAAACAATAATTTAATAATATATTTAATTCTGAAATAATCAGAATTGGCTGAAATGGTGATATGGTGTGAATTGGTAAATTTAAAATATTTAATTTAGCTTAGAGTTGAATCAGAATAACGAATATATTATATAAACAACAGTTTGAATGAAGAATTATAATACAATTATAATCGAGCTCGAAATGGCGCTGCAGTTCATAATTTGGCGATTCGAACTTTAAACGAATATACAGAAGCCATTTCAAATTGGATTTCTATGAAACAAGAAACGTTCAGAGCTAGTGAAGTATATTTTTCTAGTGGAAGAGAAAAATTGAGATTTCGTCGTGAAGATTTTTATTTATGTCCAAATCAAATTTTAGAAAATTCGCTATGGAATTCCTTTTTAATTAGTAATGCTTTATTTACGTTACAAAAGGGTTTTCAATATATTTGAATATCGGGTTTGAATTTAGACAAGGTTCTGTTGAGGCGTAGTGATAATTTAATTTTTAGATTTTTATTGAAATTTTTAATTAATTAAATAAACAACTTTTTGTTTGGAGTATTTTGCACCCTGTAATCAACATTTCGGGGTTTCACAGAATAAGCTAACCTACCGGTATTATTATATTTTTGGGACCAAGGCACATCGCTCGATACGACCGTATACTTATTTCTGTCTGTAGCAGTCGGACATGAATGAAATTTTACGTACCACGGTACTAAAACTAGAACCAAAGTATATGTTTATAAAAGCTCCACGCCCTTATTTTTTATCCACCAGTTCTTTGTGTCATTAAACAAAGCCATGTTCATCTCAACATGGAAACCATCTTCACCATGAATATAATATTCTTACACTATAAATAACCCTTAAGTTTTCTAAACCTAGTTTTCTACTTTTCTTCGGTCAAAATAAATGCACCGCTAGTTCTTTCTTCCAGTAAAATGTCTCCGATCTTCTTTAATTCATATAAATCCGTATAAAACCAAATAAGTCGCAACACCTATATATTTCAATTCGTTGGATGATCCTCTTCATCGCTATACCCATTTCACATAGAGCGATGATGTTCCCTGATGATCCAAAATTTGACCGCAGCGCCTAGGGCACAAGTGTTTGGCAAAACTAGTTGATTGTAGATGATTTGGAGGTCGGTTTCTTGGTCCTGGACGAAGATGGTATTGGATAGCAATGTCTGGATGGGTTCGGTTGGAAACTTGATCGCAACCTATACTGTAGCAGCGGAGGAGTTTTTAAAGTCGCATTTCCCAAATGCTATTCGAGCTCGACGAAAATGGTTTAGGGTGAAAGGGTTTGAGATGAGCATCCATTTGCATATTTTTTTTTTGGTTTTACAGAAATACAGAGGGAGATAAAGGATGTTATAATTGGTGAATGGCCATGGAAATACTGGAGCCGACATTGGGGATTTAATTCGAGGGAGAAAGGTGCCGTGAAAATGGGTAATGGGCTGGGTATAGGAGGTAAAGCCCAATTGTAGAAAGGGATTGAAATTTATTTAATCTTAATAATTGTATAAACTTGCGTAAGTCATATCCTTGTCATACTTTGTCAGAATCACGAACGGCCAGATCCGACGGGATCGTGTGGACGACGACTACCTACTGGGACTGACTGGGAGTGGATTGGAGCTCGTTTGAATTTATGGCGAAATAAATTGTTTGATTCAAATCGAACGAACAGTTTATCGTTCTTTAATGATGAACTGCCAATGTTAGTAAAACACACCAACTCTGAACAGTTATATTTTTCTAATGTGTTTTTAGAACTGTTAATCATCTGTTGATTGTTGTGTGTTAACTGTTTGGTTGAATTGCTAGAGTATTGGTTGAAATTGTAGATAACGATATATAGATATATATCGTTAATCAAATATTGATTCTATCTAGCAGAATATTTCATATTGAAATGAAATCGATGTTATTATGTTGTTTAACATCTGTGATGCAGGGAAATAGGTTGGAGGAATCTGAATGGATTCCTCAACATTTATTTTACTGTTTTGTATATTGTGATATATGATGTGTTATATAATCTGTTATGGATTATGTGTATTAGAATGATGTTGATCATTGTTATTCGATATTTTAAATATCATAAAAAGACTCTGGGATGTGAAAAGAATTATTTGAATGTATATTGAAATAAAGGGATTTGATAAAATCAACAGATTTTATAAAAGGAAATATTTCGGAAGTAAATAAAAGGAAAATGTTTATAAAACGAATAGAGTTTTATAAATGGGAAAAATGTTGATAAAACGAATAAATAGAATAAAGGAATATCTATTTAGAAAATAAATAGAATGGATATAAAAAGGAAATACTTGCAAAACATTTGCAAATAGAATAAATAGAAAAGATAGGATAATTATTTATTTTTAAATAAATAGAATTAAAATGGAATATTTATTTAAGAAATAAATAGAAGTATAAAAGGGATTATTTATTAGAAACTAAATAGAATGGATATAAAAAGGAAATATTTGTAAACCATTTACAAATAGAATTGGAAAGGGAAAATTTGTAAAATATTTACAAATAGAATTGAAAAGGAAACCATTATTAAAAGGAAACCGTTATAAAAAGGAAACCGTTATAAAAAGGAAAACACTATAAAAAGGAAATCATTTGTAAAGTGAAGAACCATTATTGAAAGTAAATCTTTTCAAATGAATAAACGTTATAAAAAGGGAAATCTTTATATAAATCAATAAAGTAATAGAATATTGTATTCGAAAGTTAGTTAATCGAATATGGTATTCAAAAGTTAGTAAATCGAATATGTTAATCGATTAGAGTTAGAATTAATCGAAGTAGAGTCCATTGAACATAGTTAATCGAATTTCAGTTAACCGAATATTGGTTATTCAATTATAGTTGATCGAATATAGTTATTTGAGATGGAGTTAGTCAAACATAGTTACACATGATAAGTTTCCATTTAGCATGACTGCTAGTGTATTTCGCAGGGTTGTAGCTGTCGGATGTTTCCTGAGGGAATCAGGCGTAACCATTGTGATCACTGCGATCTAGGGTCAAGCTAATGGAATTAAATCGAATATTATTTATTCAATAGGAGTTAAATCAAGCTGAATTAATAAGTTGAGTTAATCAAGTAAGTTAACCAAGGAGTTAATCGAGTTGAGTTAATCAAACCGAGTTAATCCAAATGAGTTAATCCAAAAGAGATAATCGAATATAGTTTATTCGAATAGAGTTAAAGGAGTTAATCGAATATAGTTTATTCGAATAGAGTTAAAGGAGTTAATCGAATATAGTTTATTCGAATAGAGTTAAAGGAGTTATCGAATATAGTTTATTTGAAAGGAGTTAAGTGAAATGAGTAAATCGATTAGAGTTAAATCAAATAGAGTTAAACTGTCCAATAGAGTTCATTGATAAGGGTTAATCGAATAGAGTAAGTTGAATAGAGTTATCGAATATAATTTATTCGAAGGAAAGAATTATCGAATAGAGATGATTCAAAAGAGAGTTACGTAAGGAAGTTTGTTAAAGAATTAAAAGGTGAACTTTGTCTATTTCAAGGTTAGAAACGTTGTTCAGTTAAGGTCTGAGAGTTAATTATACCCCAACCTGATTGACTTCCTTCTTAACTAAGGAATGGTAAGGTTTGATAGTGAAAGATGGTTAAGTGAATTTAGTAAATGGTTTGAGTTGGCATGGAGATGATTGATTTAAACATCAGCTAAATCCAATGAAGGAGATTTGGAAAATGTTTTCCAAATAAGAATCAGAAATATTTTCTACTATAGAAAACAACAAATGGAAATGTTATCCATTGATAATAACGTATATTTTCTATATTTAGAAAATAAGAAATGTTGAATATATGGAAACAGGAGATGAAAAATGAACAAGTTAAATAGAGAGATAAATGTTAAATGATGATTGATCGATATAATTTCCATCTGGAAATAATATCGTTGTTTGCACACGTGTTTTTCTTTGATAGTTAACTCATCGACTATCGAAATATTTGACCATTTTAACGTTGTTATTATGGAGAGACCAGTTGGACTATTATCCGAAGAACCACTCTATATTGGCATAAGCATTGCGAATCATATATGCCAAAGATAATTGAAGACGGAGTAAAGTGCAAGGGTTGTTGTATAAATCTTAGGTAAAGATTGCCTAAGATGGATGTACTGAATAGTGCCTTCGGTTTGTCCAGTCCCAGGACAACTTGTATGGAAGAATTTCTGACAGAGTATATCTAATAGATCGCGTAAGTTGATCTCTTCAAACGTATTCACGTTTGGTGGCGGATGAATTCGTTTCTCTTAGCTGTATACCCGTGGTATTTTTGGGGAAATCAATTAGTGATTTGGACGGTATGACGATGTGACATTCTAAGTAATTGAAGATATGATATGTAAAAGATAAGCGTAGCTTCTGGCCTCACATCCGGTAAATGATAGAAATTGGGCAGGCATCATGGCTAAGTCGGCTGATCCGAAGTAGGGTGTATAATCACCTATCCAGGGAATATTCATTTGCTTCTTTAATATATCAATGCTGTCCCAAATATATATGGGAAACGGTTGATGATCCCAACCTTTGGTGATATACATTCGATACACTCAAGCGAAATGAGTGGTCGGTCATGTGTGGCTAAGTTGCAAGATGTCCTTGTTGAACTGCAGTGTATCGTTCCGAGAGTACACTGATCGGAAGGTGGTTCCATACCTTGTCATAGTTGGAAATCCATTATCCAATAACCACCTGCGGTTTATGATTTTATATTATATATATGGAATATGAGATGCAAGCGTTCCGCTAGATTTTTATTTACTTGATCAAGACATTATTATAATATCAGACAAGTATTGATTTTAAAGTTGTTTGGATTCTCATAAGGGAAAACCCGTTCTGTATTCACGGCATGGTCTTATGAGATATCATTTATTTAACAAAGTGTTTGGAGTTTTATCCACACCAGTCCCATGACTGACCCGGAGTTTATTTGTTTGTTTTCCCTAAACTCTTGGGTTCCTAAATTTATACGGGCAGTCAAGTAGTTGGGATTTACAGATACTTGAAGAGCTAGAGCAGGATGCTTCAGGATCATATAGCTATAGTTTATTTCCGCTGTGTAGTAAGTGTTGTACTTTGATAATGATGTATATTCAAGTACAGATGTACATTTCATGTTATGTTATATATATTATATGTTATTCGTTCCGCTGTGAGGTTCGTGTTACTCTGATGTTGTGTTCTTCTTCTTCTTCTATTCTAGGTTTCTATCTTATCTATCCTGACCCTCTAATTTCTTTCATTAACCATTCGGTTATTTTCGATCCTTGGATGTTCGATATGTGTTGTATATCGGATAACCAAGATCGCCTTTTTCCTGGTCGTTACAGTTGGTATCAGAGCTGAAGGTTAAGTAATTACCTTGGCTCTGTTGCATGACTCCGTAGAGATAGGGTTAGTAATACCCTAGATTGAGTTTGAGGGTATATATACGAGAGAGCGTATTTGTGATGGATATAAAAATGGTTTTATATTGTGGATATTTATTGGTTGTGTTGTTTATGAGTTCTGGTCGATCATTTAGATCCACTGTATCGGTAGGAGTTGGTAAACACTTGAATACGATGAACTGTCATGGTATGTTTTGAAAAGAGGGTAAATGAAATAATTTTACCCAAATTTTATTTTGATATAAAGGATTTATATTGGAATGATTATAAAATATTGGATATATTGGTTGTGATTATAATCGAGTAAGATTATAAGTAGAATGGTTATGTGAATAACCAATCAGAATTCGTATAAGTGTTACGAAATGAATTTAATCTGAAATTCAAATCAGAATTGAAATTAAAAACCCTGGAAATTGGAAAAGTGTGGGTAAATGGATTTGGATTAAATATATGGGAATTTTAAAATCCTAGGAGATTTTAAATTGTTTACAAACATTGGAATGATATTTTGAAGTGATTTCAAAATGGAAATGGTTTAAGAAATAGTTTTGAAAAGTGATAGAGTATTGAACTTACTTTGATCGCTGGAAATAAATTCCGATGGTGCATCATCGGTGTTCATTTTCGAGTTTCTAAGTGATGGATTACTACCAAAATATTAGTTTTGAATTGTTTTGAGAAAAACAAGTTGTTTGATTCCTAAAGAGAATATTCGATTTGTGTAAAACAAAGTTATTTAAAAATCCCAGGAAAAGATTGTTCCAATTAAAACAAATTTAAATAGAAATTTGTGAAAGAAAATTTGAAATTGAAATAATGCCAGTCCAGTGGTAATTGAATTGGATTGGTAGGTTAAGAGTTTGGAATCGAGGATGGAACTCGAATTGGAAATGTTATTGTGGCTTGTATATAAGCGAATAATTGGTTGAGATGACATTGGTATATGTTGGATTGATAGCAGATGAAAAGGATATAATGATATGCCCGAAAAAAAGGTACAAGTTTATATTTCATATGGTATGAGATTTTGATGAGCCGAATTGGCAAGCCGCTTGGCTGTTTGATTTTCTTTTGGGTTGGAGATGGCCCAGAGAGGCGAGTTGGTGTTTGTGCTGTTGACCAGTACAAAGGAGGTGCTGGCAAAAAATTTCGAAAAGTTAAGGTGTTCGAAAATTTTCAGGATTTTTTGAAAATATTCGTTAATAGAATTAAATTAATATTTTAATTGAAATTAAATTTGTTCAGTTGAAATTGAAGATTTAGAAGTGAGAAAATAAGTTCTGACCAGTCGATAGGGTTTGTTTTCTACCTTAGCAATTTCGAGGACAAAATTATTTTAAGTAGGAAAGAATGTAATGACCCGCATTTTTTAGCGATATAATAATTAATTTAATTAATTATTTAAAAGGTGATTAAGAGGATTTAATGGTCGTTGAATTAAATAATAGTGAATATTTAATTAAAATAATAATTTAATAATATATTTAATTTTGAAATAATCAGAATTGGCTGAAACGGCGATATGGTGTGAATTGGGAAATTTAAAATATTTAATTCAGCTTAGAGTTGAATTAGAATAACGAATATATTATATAAACGACAGTTCGAACATAGAATTATAATATAATTATAATCGAGCTCGAAATGGCGCTGCAGTTTGTAATTTGGCGATTCGTACTTTAAACGAATATGCAGAAGCCATTTTAAATCGGATTTCTGTGAAACAAGAAACGTTCAGAGCTAGTGAAGTATATTTTTCTAGTGGAAGAGAAAAATTAAGATTTCATCGTGAACATTTTTATTTATGTCCAAATCAAATTTTAGAAAAGTCGCTGTGGAATTCCTTTTTGATTAGTAACGCTTTATTTACGTTATAAAAGGGTTTTCAATATATTTGAATATCGGGTTTGAATTTAGACAAGGTTCTGTTGAGGCGTAGTGATAATTTAATTTTTTGATTTTTATTGTAATTTTTAATTAATTAAATAAGCAACTTTCTGTTCGGAGTATTTTGCACCCTGTAATCAACATTTCGGGGTTTCACAGAATAAGCTAACCTACCGGTATTATAATATATTTGGGACTGAGGAACATCGCTCGATACGACCGTATACTTATTTCTGTCTGTAGCAGTCGGACATGAATGAAATTTTACGTATCACGGTACTAAAACTAGAACCAAAGTATATGTTTATAAATGCTCCACGCCCTTATTTTCTATCCACCAGTTCTTTGTGTCATTAATCAAAGCCACGTTCATCTCAACGTGGAAACCATCTTCACCGTAAAAATAATATTCTTACACTATAAATAACCCTTAAGTTTTCTAAACCTAGTTTTCTACTTTTCTCCAGTCAAAATAAATGCGCCGCTAGTTCTTTCTTCCAGTAAAATATCTCCAATCTTCTTTAATTCATATAAATCCATTTAAAACCATATAAGTCGCAACACCTATATATTTCAATTCATTGGATGATCCTCTTCATCGCTATACCCATTTCACACAGAGCGATGATGTTCCCTGATGATCCAAAATTTGACTGTAGCGCCTAGGGCACAAGTGTTTGGAAAAACTAGTTGATCGTTGATGATTTGGAGGTCGTTGTCTTGGTCCTGGAGGAAGATGGCATCAAGTAGCAAAGTCTGGATGGGTTCGATTGGAAACTTGATCGCAACCTGTACTGTAGCCGTGGAGGAGTTTTTGAAGTCGCATTTCCCAAATGATATCCAAGCTCGATGAAAATGGTTTAGGGTGAAAGGGTTTGAGATGAGGATCCGTTTGCATATTTTTGTTTGGGTTTAAAAGAAATACAAAGGGAGATAAAGGAGGTTGAAATTGGTGAATGGCCATGGAAATAATAGAGCCGACATTGGGGATTTAATTCGGGGGAGAAAGGTGCGGTGAAACTGGGTATTGGGCTGGGTATAGGAGGTAAAGCCCAATTGTAGAAAGGGATTCAAATTTATTTAATCTTAATAATTGTATAAACTTGCGTAAGTCATATCCTTGTCATACATTGTTAGAATCACGAACAGTCAGATCCAACGGGATCGTATGGACGACGACTACCTACTGGGAGTGATTGGGTGTGGATTGGAGCTCGTTTGAATTTGTGGCGAAATAAATTGTTTGATTCAAATCGAACGAACAGTTTATCATTCTTTAACGATGAACTGCCAATTTGAGTAAAACACACCAACTCTGAAAAGTTATATTTTTCTAATGTGTTTTTAGAACAGTTAATCATCTGTTGATTGCTGTGTGTTAACTGTTTGGTTGAATTGCTTGTGTATTGGTTGAAATTATAGATAACGATATATAGATATATATCGTTAATCAAATATTGATTCTATCTAGCAGAATATTTCATATTGAAATGAAATCGATGTTATTATGTTTTTTAACATCTGTGATGCAGGGAAACAGGCTGGAGGAATCCGACTGGATTCCTCAACATTTATTTTACTGTTTTCATATATTATGATATATGATGTGTTATATAATCTGTTATGGATTATTGTGTTAGAATGATGTTGATCATTGTTATTCGATATTTTAAATATCATAAAAAGACCATAGGATGTAAAAAGATTTTTTTCAATGTATATTGAAATAAAGGGATTTTATAAAATCAACAGATTTTATAAAAGGAAATATTTCGAAAGTAAATAAAAGGAAAATTTTTATAAAACGAATAGAGTTTTATAAAAGGGAAAAATGTTGATAAAACGAATAAATAGAATAAAGGAATATCTATTTAGAAAAGAAATAGAATGGATATAAAAAGGAAATATTTGCAAACCATTTGCAAATAGAATAAATAGAAAAGATAAGAGAATTATTTATTTGTTAAATAAATAGAATTAAAATGGAATAATTATCTAAGAAATAAATAGAAGTATAAAAGGGATTATTTATTAGAAAATAAATAGAATGGATATAAAAAGGAAATATTTGTAAACCATTTACAAATAGAATTGGAAAGGGGATATTTGTAAAACATTTACAAATATAATTGAAAAGGAAACCGTTATAAAAAGGAAACCGTTATAAAAAGGAAAACGCTATAAAAAGCAAATCATTTGTAAAGTGAAGAACCGTTATTGAAAGTAAATCATTTCAAATGAATAAACGTTATAAAAAGGGAAATCTTTATGTAAATCAATAAAGTAATCGAATATGGTATTCAAAAGTTAGTTAATCTAATATGGTATTCGAAAGTTAGTAAATCGAATATGTTAATCGATTAGAGTTAAAATTAATCGAAGTAGAGTCCATTTAACATAGTTAATCGAATTTGAGTTAATTGAATATTGGTTATTCAATTAGAGTTGATCGAATATAGTTATTTGAGATGGAGTTAGTCAAACATAGTTACTCAGGATAAGTTGCAATTTAGCACGACTGCTAGTGTAATTCGTAGGACTGCAGATAGCCTACGGCTGTAGGATATTTCCTGAGGGAATCAGGCGTAACCATTGTGATTGCTACGATCTAGGGTCAATCGAATGGAGTCAAATCGAATATTAGTTATTCGATAGGAGTTAAATCAACCTGAGTTAATAAGTTGAGGTAATAAAGTATGTTAACCAAGGAGTTAATCGAGTTGAGTGAATCAAACCGAGTTAATCCAAATGAGTTAATCCAAAAGAGATAATCAAATGTAGTTTATTCGAATAGAGTTAAAGGAGTTAATCGAATTCGAATAGAGTTAAAGGAGTTAATCGAATTCGAATAGAGTTAAAGGAGTTAATCGAATATAGTTTATTCGAATAGAGTTAAAGGAGTTATCGAATATAGTTTATTTGAAAGGAGTTAAGTGAAAAGAGTAAATTGATTAGAGTTAAATCAAATAGAGTTAAAAATAGCGTTTGTCCAAGAGAGTTAATTGATAAGGATTAATCGAATAGAGTAAGTTGAATAGAATTATCGAATATACTTTATTCGAAGGGAAGAATTATCGAATAGAGATGATTCGAAAGAGAGTTACGTAAGGAAGTTCGTTAAAGAACTAAAAGGTGAACTTTGTCTATTTCAAGGTTAGAAACGTTGTTCAGTTAAGGTCTGAGAGGTAATTATACCCCAACTTTATTGACTTCCTTCTTAACAAAGGAATGGTAAGGTTTGATAGTGAAAGATGGTTAAGTGAATTTAGTAAATGGTTTGAGTTGGCATGGAGATGATTGATTTAAACCTCAGTTAAATCCAAAGAAGGAGATTTGGAAAATGTTTTCCAAATAAGAATCAGAAATGTTTTCTAATATAGAAAACAAGAAATGGAAATGTTTTCCATTGTTAATAACACATATTTTCTAAATTTAGAAAATAAAAAGTGTTGAATATATGGAAAAAGGAGATGAAAAATGAATAAGTTAAATAGAGAGATAAATGTTAAATGATGATTGATCAATATAATTTCCATCTAGAAATAATATCGTTGTTTGCACACATGTTTTACTTTGATAGTTAACTCATCGACTATCGAAGTTTTCGACCATTTTAACGTTGTTAATATGGAGAGACTGGTTGGATTATTATCCGAAGAACCACTCTGTATTGGCATAAGCGTTGCGAATCATATATGCCAAACATAATTGAAGACGGATTAAAGTACAAGGGCTGTTGTATAAATATTAGGTAAAGATTGCCTAAGATGGATGTGCTGAATAGTGTCTTTGGTTTGTCCAGTCCCAGGACAACTTGTATTATAGAATGTCTGACAGAGTATATCTAATAGATCACGTAAGTTGATCTCTTAAAACGTATTCACGTTTGGTGGTGGAGAAATTCGTTTCTCTTAGCTGTATACCCGTGGTTTTTTTGGGGAAATCAATTTATGATTTGGAGGGTATGACGATGTGACATTCTAAGTAAATGAAGATATGATATGTAAAAGATAAGCGTAGTTTCTAGCCTCACATCCGATAAATGACAGAAATCGGGCAGGCAGCATGGCAAAGTCGGTCGCTCCGAAGTAGGGTGTATAATCACCTATCTAGGGAATATTCATTTTCTTAAAGTTGGGCACTTCTTCGCCCTTTGACAGGTGTTGTAGTCTCATCAAGCCTACGGAACCATGCCGCGATGAGGTGACCTCCCAGAAAGCCAGGAGCCCCGGAGACTCAAGAAAGAAGGAAACAAGGATTCAAGCAGAGGGTCAAAAAATAGTGCATATGGCTTTGGGAAATATGCCTTTAAAACAAAACTTTTCTTTTGAAAATGCTTCTTTTAAAACCGTTTGAAAATAATTTTTCAAATCTTTTATCTGATCCGGTAACCTTCAGCTCTGATACCAAGTGTAACACCCTACCTCCGTTAAGGTCACTCACAAAGGGAATGCCTTAACTTCAGTGGAGCATTTTTGGTACAAGTTGCAGAAAAATTACAAGACAGACAAATAAAGCAGCGGAAAATAAATAACCTTTATTGATTAAAAACGGCTTATACAAAGATTGTTTTACAACACCAATACTTATTACAACAAAGCATCTGTCTTATTTAAAATTAAGAAGCATAAACTGACAATGATATTCCCCAATAAAGCATGAGCCAGCCATAGCAGTAGAAAATGGAGTTCAAAGCAATGCGTCAAAGAATCTTCAAGCTCGGAAAGAGTAACGGTCCAAAATGAGCTGAGCTATTCCCTCCCGAGCTACCGGGGGGAAACGGAAGGGAAGAGGCGAAAACAAACTAGGTCAGACATAAGTCTGTTAAGTCCAGTTATACTTCAGCATGTAAACAAGAAAAGGACTATAACATGAACAAACTGAACATAGAACCATACCATAGTGATAAGATAATCCTAAAACAAGACAAGGTAAGATTAACAGAATTGGCTATCGCATCCACTTCTATTTCTCTGCACCCACTAAGGACTATTTCAACAAGCATCGTGTGTTCATGATAAAATGATCCCCTTTTTATTGTGTATGCAGTCCCTTATCCATTGAGTGTTACCTAGATCCAACTAGGGTTTACTTATCGAACGCTTCCTATATTCAACCAGGGTTTACGCTACCCAGGGCCACTGGGGTTTATACTACCTATTGAACACTTCTCGGATTCATGGTTTACGCGACCTGGGTCCAACTAGGGATTATGCTACCAATCGAACAATGCCCCCTAGTCTAGGACACACTACCCAGAGCGGTATATGTTCCTAGACTTCCCAACATATGTGTCATGAATCGTTTGTCGATGTATAGATGCACAAGTCCTCTATATGTGTGACCCGAGTCCCTTGGTAGGGCAAATCAAGAAATACGGAACTCGGTCGGGAGCTTTCAGGTATCTTCCAATTGCAAATGCTAAGGTCTACTTTTACAGTGGCTATGGTCCCACTAGACCCCTCCCTCAACTACCAAATGAAAGGCACCGAAGAAAAACAAGAACATGAACTATACGCAGGCCCTCTATGCCCCCACAAACCTATTGGCCAAACCTCACCCATAACTAGATAGCAAGTATATGGTCTGTTGGAGTTCTACGCCTTTCCTCTTTACGTACTCGATTGACTCAAGATGGTAGGTAGACGACGAGTTGCTATCACAGGGCAAAAACTGGTCTCGCCGAACCACGCTGGTCCATCCTAGTCTTTAGGTTGCCTTAATATTGCAACCAAGGCATACCCTTGGCTCTTCTAATGCATACCTTAACCTCTGTGAGCTCAGAAGGATCATCTGCAGCCTCGTAGAGGGATACCAAGAGTACCCTTACGTTCCCTCGAAGTCGCGTGCTTCGTAACCCAGTTCGTTGGAGCCTTCTTCACGATCAGATGGATGTTCGCTTCTCCTCGTATTCTACTTGGTTTTCTTTACTAAGGTTTACTGCTTAGTCCTCTTAACTAAGGTTTACTACTTAGTTTCCTGAATCATTCGTTTGCTTAACTAAGGTTTACAATTTAGTCCTCTTAACTACGGTTTACTACTTAGTTCTCTTTCTCGTTATTCACTTAGTTCTTTTAACTAAGGTTTGTTACTTAGTTCCCATCAACTAAGATTTATCATTGAATTCAAACATGACTTAAGTTCTCTTTTATCAAGTGATGGCGCATGGGTGCTTCCCCATATTTCCTACCTTACGTTATATCTTAAGTCATAACTTTCCCATTTTTCCTTGCTTTGAAGTTGTTGTATTGGTTAAGTGTCATCAATCAATTCAGGTTAACTTAACCCACCTACTACTCGTGTTACCTTGGTTAAGTGTTGCCTTCTTGTGTTAACTTAACCCTTTCACAAATCATGCTATATGGGTTAATTGTTGCCCTCTCGTGTTAACTTAACCCTTCCCATACATCATGTTATATATATATAATGGTTAAGTATATCCGCTTGTGTTACTTAACCCTACCACACGTCATGTTATATATTGGTTAAGCATTTCTTATTAACTTAACCCTAGTCATTCATGTTATATTGGTTAAGTGTTCCTATGGACTTAACCCTCCCATTCTTGCTTAACTGTTCCTTAGCTTTAATTTATTTATTAAAACACCAACCCCTCACATTAGATAGGTATTGTTGTGGTCGCCGGATGTGCCAGGCGGGTCCAGGCAGTCTTACACCACAACTCAATCTAACCTCGGGTTTATCGGGCTTAATGGCTAAACTCTCACATTAGATAGGTATTGTTGTGGTTGTTGTATGTGCCGGGCGGGTCCGGGCAGTCTTACACCACAACTCAATCTAAACTCGGGTTAGCCATATTTGTCTTTTACAAAATTTACATATTTTTACTTTTCATGTTTATATGTAAATAATGGCCCACTTTCCTTCTGAATCATATACATAATCTTTGGTATATAAATTATACCATTTTCATGACACTATTCATTTAAATGCTTATGTGACAACATGCCAATTACATTTAATTTCATGTTTTCCTCAACATTACCCCCGTTTTATGTTCACAAAATTACATATAGTGTTAGGCTCGATATTTAGCCTAACTCAAAAAAATGGGAAAAGCACAGAGCATGTAATATTTCAACAGCATAAAAAAATGCGACATATAAATTTGGCATATGATAATAAACTTGCATGAATCATAAGCATGTGAACTTTACATAGATCTACACAAACTAGACTTGGGCATGTAAGGATGAACTTGCATGGGATTGGGTCTACTTAACATAGATCTAAACATGTAAGGTTGTAGATCTAAATATATAAGGTTGTACGAACATTATTTAGTCTAACAACTTGTGTGCAACATAGCATAAGGGAATCATCCAGTTTCTAACCATGATAGATTAATTCACAACGTGATAGGTTCTTATGAATTTTGTTGAATCATGTCATACAACTTGCATACAATAAAAATATAATCTTGACATATAAATATATGTATAAACTTGTCGTGGCATGTAAGTGTGAATAAATTAGATCTGCTAATCACCATGGTGAGAACTAGCATAGATCCAAATTACATACCCATGAACATATACAGATCTAGATTGCATACCCATGAACAAATGTAGATCTAAATTGGAACTAACATAAAAATATGTAACTTACATTAAATTAACATATATAGATCTAACTTGGATCCAACCTATAAACATGTTTAAATTAACATATATTGATCTAACTTAGATTTATCACATAAACATGTTTAAATTAACATATATAGATTTAATCATAAAGTCATGTGAATTTAGACATATAGGATTATGTGAACATAGCTTAGCCTCATGAACTTGCATATGGCATAACTTAGGAAAATCAACTAACATGATGGCTTCATGTAAACATATAAAAACCACAAACATACTACATGAGAACATCAATCCCAATTAGTTTCATCACAAGAATATGACATAGGAAAATTACAAAACATGATAATTTCATGTAAATAGTAACGACCCGGAAAAAGTCGATTTTGATTATCCGATATACAACACATATCGAACATCAAGAGTCGAAAATACCGGTAGTTAATGAAAGAAATTAGAGGGTGAGAGTGTATACAATAGAAACTTGGAATAGAAGAAGAAGAAGAACACAACATTAGAGTAACACGAGTCTCACAGCGGAACGAACAACATATAATAGATAACTTATCCTTTCCATGTTTGTAAACAATTTAAAATCTCCCAGGATTTTAAAATTCTCATATATTCAATCCAAATTCATTTACCAACACCTTTCCAATTTCCAAAAATTTTAAATTCCAAATTTAGATTTAAATTCAGATTTAATTATTTTTTGATTTCATATATTTCACTTATATGAATTCTGATCGATTATTTACATAACCGTTTCACTTTTCATAATCTTACTTGATTATAATCACAACCAATATGTCCAATATATTATAATTTGTAACGAGTCGGATTTTGCCCGGCCTTAATCGATCGCAAAATCGACCAAAACCGTTCAAATCCCGCCTACGTTAACTTTGGGAATACAACACATCAGAACAACAACAACAGACTTTTATTACATCATGATAATATAACATCAGAGTACAGAATATATCAGAGTACATCGAAATTAAAATACAGCGGAAGAAAATTTTACAATAAATTTAGTGCAGTGCAGCGGAAATAAAATAGATACAACGGAAGACAACTATGCTCTGGACACAGCTTAAAGCTTCAATCCAGAATCCTGCTCGAGATAAACCTGTAGACAAACTACTCGACTGCCCGTGTGGAAAGAGGGCACCCGAGTTTGCAAAAAGGTGGAAACAAACAACGGGTCAGTCGTGGGACTGGTGTGAGAATTCTTAACTAATAAATCACTGTTAATAGGGAAAATTCAAAGACCACGCCGGTAATGTGGAACGGGTTTACTCTAATTGATTGCCGTGCATAAACGCATCATAATAAATGATAAGTAAATCGTACAACAACGCTGTGCTTTTTAGAAAAATGAAATCACCATAAGACTCAGGTCCCATCACACAATGCAACGCACACTAGAGGATAGAGTTTTACCTTATGGTGATCAAACATGATAAATACGACAAATACGAGTTAATATTATTATTATTAAATATCAAAACATTTCAAAGTAAATGTATCAATCCTAGGAAGCATAGGTACCCATATATTATGCCTCCGTACTAGTAATACAATCAAATCCGAATGGGGCGTATTGGAAATTGGTTTCCATCATGAGTCAAGGATAGGGAGGAGCTCCTACCAATTCGAGACACTCCAGCTAATGTCTCAGGATTCCCCGCGGAGAACCCTTGGATAGCTGCAGGGCCGGTCCGCAAATACAGCTTAGCAGATTAGTTATACCTGAACACACGTTTCCCAGTCCTATAGGACCTATCATCTGAGGCGCCTCATTCCATCATCCACATAAGTAAAATATCAGGGCTGGTAGGTCACTGACACCACTCTAGCTAGAAAGAAACGTGCTGCTCTCCCTGCGTTCCCTTCTCCCATTTTAGACTCCGCCGGTGTGTGAGGCTCGCGAAGTCACGCTATACACAAAGCTATGCCTAAACAGACTATTCTTTGATCATCCCACAAGGCCTGCTTTTCAACAAAGCCTTGATCATATGCATCTTAGCATGCCACATCATCACTCCATATCACACTACCAATCCTTTGCCGAAATATATGAACGGGTGTTAAGCAAGAGAATAAATTCTCCGCCACCAAACATCCACACATTCGACCGAAGATTAATAACAAGATATATAATGGAGTACGATGTCAGACACACAATCCATTTATAAGCTTATGCTCTGGGTCTGAGAGAAAGCCAAATCCGTACAAATCAACACTACGTCTGGGCAACTCCTACTATTACCTTATCATGGTAGCGAGCCATTCTAAGGCAACAGTCATCATTGTCCATTCGATGTGGAGATTTGACGGTCTTCAATTGTCGTCTTCCAATCTTGGATTTTTAAACGTCGTTTAATTATTTGGAATGAGATAAACTCGGACTTTCCAAATAATCCTCGTATATATATATATACATATATATATATATATGTTGAAAATCGTTCTTACACATTAATAATTATTTTTATTAACTATTCATTCCTATTTTAATTATTTAAAATAATTAAATTTTTGTATAACGACGCCTTAAGTCCATGGGTGACTATGGCGCTGCATTCAACCAATTTTGATTTTCACATTTCTCAGAATCTAACCGTTGGATCTTAATGTAATATATATCGTTGGAAAGATTTTTCCAAGCCGGTCCTAACGGTTTCGGTTTCAAGAAAATCCGACGGTCGGATCTTCTTGTATAGTCGTTTAAAAGTACGATTTCAAAACGCGAACTACCACGCCCTATTCGTTTAATTTTAATTATATATATATATATATATATAATCATTGAATCGTAATAACGTCGTTTGATTAAAACAACGCTCTACACAATTACCGATAGTTACTAAATTTTAATTCCTTTGAAAATGAAGATAATATTACCGCATCCTAAATTCATTCTTTCCTTACATTGAAAATGTAAATTCCATCCTTTTTATTTACATAAAAATGTAAGTTTAATTCCTATGCAAATTCCTATATATTTTTATATATATGTAAAACAAATGTAAATTTTGATACATACAAAATCCTACTTTTAAACGTAGATTTCAACTTCAATGTATATTCTCATCTTAGTTCCATTATAAAAATGAAACTTATATTTGCAGTGAACCCTAATTTAGATTTACATATCAAATTGCAAGTTTTCTTTACAATGCAAACTCTACTCCCTGTTTACATTGTAAAAATATGATTTTTAATTACAATGCAAACACTACTTCTAATTCACATTGTAAAAATATGATTTTTAATTACAATGCAAACACAACATCTAATTTACATTGTAAAAATATGATTTTTAATCACAATGCAAACACTACATCTAATTCACATTGTAAAAATATAATTTTTAAATACAATGCAAACACTACATCTAATTTACATTGTAAAAGTATAATTTTTAAACACAATGCAAACACTACATCTAATTTACATTGCAAAAATATAATTTTTAAATACAATGCAAACATTACATCTAATTCACATTGTAAAATTATCATTTTTTAATTACAATGCAAACACTACATCTAATTCACATTGTAAAGGTATAATTTTTAAATACAATGAAAATACTACATCTAATTTACATTGTAAAAGTATAATTTTTAAATACAATGCAAACACTACATCTAATTTACATTGTAAAAGTAAAAAATTTAAATACAATGCAAACACTACATCTAATTTACGTTGTAAAAGTACGATTTTTAAATAAAATGCAAACACTACATCTAATTTACATTGTAAAAGTATAATTTTTAAATACAATGCAAACACTACATCTAATTTACATTGTAAAAGTATGATTTTTATATACAATGCAAACACTACATCTAATTTACATTGTAAAAGTATGATTTTTAAATACAATGCAAACTCTACATCTAATTTACATTGTAAAAGTATGATTTTTAATTACACGCCACGTTTCTACATCTAAATTACATATGAAATAAATCAATTTTATTTCTAATGTAATTCCTCATTTTATGTTACATATATACATAAGAAAAATACAATTTCGATCATACAATGAAATTGCATCCTTTAATTGCATAGAAAAAAAATGTAGTTTTGTCATACGGTATACTTTCCTATATACATTACATATAAAAATGTAATATTTAACACACAATGTAAATTCATGTTTTAATTACATATAAAAATGTAATTTTTATCCTACGGTGTAATTCCCAATATAATTTACATATAAAAATGTAAATTTTCACATTCAATGAAATTTCCATGTTAATTACAAAGGAAAAAGTAATTTTTAACATACGGCATAAATTCACTTTATAATTTACAAATAAAAATGTAAATTTTAACATAAAGTGGCATTCACATGTTAATTACAAAGAAAAATGTAATTTTTTTACAATACGGTGTATATTCCTATATAATTTACATATAAAAAATGTAAATTTTATCATACGATGAAATTCCCCTTTTAATTACAAAGAAAAATGTAATTTTTAACATTCAACGTTAATTCACTTTATAATTTACATATAAAAATGTAATTTTCGTCATGCAATGTAAATTTACATTTTAATTACATAGAAAAATGTAATTTTCAACATACGGTGCAAATCTATATATAAATTACATATAAAAATGTAACTTTTTTTCATGCGGTGTAAATTCATTCCTAAACTACATAAAAAAATGTTATTTAATTCATGCGATGCAGATTCATTCATAAATAACAAAATAAAATATTATATAGTTCATGCGATGTAAATTCATTCATAAATATCAAAATAAAATGTAGTTTATTCATGCGATGTAAATTCATTCATAAATAGCAAAATAAAATGTAATTTATTCATGCGATGTAAATTCATTCGTAAATATCAAAATAAAATGTAATTTATTTCATACGGTGTAAATTCATTCATAAATTACAAAATAAAATGTAATATATTTCATATGGACCTAATTCACAGCTAAATAACATATAAAAATGTTATTTTTATTTTACATCGCAAAAGTTCATTCTTTCATTTCATATGACAATGCAATTTATTTTACATCATAAAGTTTCATTCTTTTACTTACAATGTTGAAACATCATCTTTTTATGTACAATAAAAAGTGTTCTCTTTTATATTAACAATGTAAAGATATCAACTTTTGTACTTATAATGTAAAAAAAATATCAGTTTTTATATTTCACAATGTAAAAATATCAACTTCTCTATTTTACAATGTAAAAATATTAACTTCTTTATTTTACAATGTAAAAATATCATCTTTTCTATTTTACAATGTAAAAATATTAACTTTTCTATTTTACAATGTAAAAATATTATCTTTCCTATTTTCAAAACAAAGATGTGATTTTTTTTATTTTTACAAAACAAAGATGTGATCTTTTTATTTACAATAAAAATATTGTTTTTTTTATTCTCCATAAAAATGATCGTCTTTCTATTAACATCTTAAAGTTTTCATCTTTTAATTTTCACTCTAAAAAGATTATCTTTTCTATTAACATCATAAAGTTTTCATCTTTAAATTTTCACTATAAAAAGATTATCTTTTCTATTAACATCATAATGTTTTCATCTTTAAATTTTCACTATAAAAAGATTATCTTTTCTATTAACATCATAAAGTTTTCATCTTTAAATTTTCACTATAAAAAGATTATCTTTTTATTAATCAACAAAAAAATTTCCATCTTCAAATTTTCAATATAAAATGATGATCTTCTTATTAGCCAACATAAAATGGTTGTCTTTTTTTTTATTTTCAACATAAAAATGTCGTCTTTTTATTTTTTTGTCCAACGTTTTCATATCCAATTCCACGACAAACGATAAATATCACATCATCAACTAAGATCTAATATCATATCATCTAAACACAAATTGAATTCACAACATAGAATAACATCCATCGCATAACGATTCATTTTCATCATTCAACATTAAACAACAAAAGAATAATAATTAAATTAATTAAAATTAAATTAAAAATAAATTCTCACCTAGGCTGGATCTGAAATGAAAGTGGTTTCAATCAGACTTCGTGTAACGCCCCGCATTTTAAGTATAATTAAAAATGAAATAAAAAATATGAAAATATGCTTATGATAGGTAAATAATGGTGATGCATAAGAAGAATTAATTAATATATGAAAGAGAAGAAAAATTAGTTCGATAACGGTGTATGTAACGGAAAAGATAGTAAAATAAGGATAACTAATTCAAGAATCAGGAATTAGGTAAAATGGACATCACCACTGCGTTCCTCTCGGAATACACGAAATAGAGTCCGAGTTTTCGAAAATCGGAGTCCGTATGACCAAGATATGGCCAAAACAAGATTTCAGCAGACTTTCTGGCAAACTGACCCAGGTCGACCATAGTGTCGACACTATAGTCGACCTGCCCCCCCCCCCCCCCAGGTCGACTATAGTGTCGACCCCCCCTCTGTACAGGTCGACCTAGTCGGTCTGGGGTGGCCCAGAACCCATTTTTGAAGCCCTGGGATGATTTTTGATGGTCCGGATTGGTTTTAGGGTTAATCTGATGGCTGAAATGAGTTCCTACACCTATAAATACACCCTAAGACCTAGCCTCCTCTACACACAATTCTACTCTTCTTATTCTCTGCCTCTGTTCTAAATAAAAATAAAAATGGCGTCGCTACTCTGCTGGAATCAAAACTAGAAGCTATCAACCTAAGCAACTCAATTCAAATTAGAGATTAAAGCTTCTGCAACAATTCTGCAACAACTAAAGTTCTTTCTTTAATCCAATCAAGGCAAGTGCAGTTATTTTCGGATATAAACGTTAATTCTGATTGTGACATGAATTATAAATCTGAATTTGAGGTTATATCTATTTTGTTCTGTTTGGATCTATCTTATTTTGTATCTCTTTCCTCTTTCTGTTCTATAGCTAGGATACCACGAGCCTGAGCCAATCTCATAAGAGATTAACATACGCTAAAATGTTTGGGACAGTAAAATGAATGATGCATAAATTGGGCATGACCAATAGGTGACTGATTTGAGGAAAGAACATGGACTGTAGCTAGAACATAAATTTGAGACATATGACTGGACATGTTATATTTATAACATAAATGGGTATTGAACATATGATTTGTGACAAAAAGAATATGGCTTAGGTATAAAAATTTACATGAGAGTAGGGCATCTATTAATGTAAATAAACACCTCAGTAAGGGATCTTTGGGATATATGACATGCATAGTAATAGATGGCTATATTTGGTATATAATCATATTGTGAATCATGACAATTATTTATGCATGTGAACTTAGGCAAGATTATAATTAGGCAAGATATGTTTGTGAAACTTTAAGAAATGATTAAATCTGTTATATTTGCCTAATCTGCCAGTTCTTCTATATTGCTTAATCTACTAGTTCTGTTATATTTGCCTAATCTGCTAGTTCTGCTCTACTGCCTAGTCTGCTAGATTTGTTCATCTGCCAAATCTGTCATCTGCTAAGTCTGTTGAAAATGCTAGATCTGCTAGTTTTCTTAATCTGCTAAATCCGTTACGTCGCCTAATCTGAAAAATCTGTTATCTGCAATATCTGTTGAGTTGGTATAATTAGTCCGCTATTGACATAATCGGAATTAGCTATGAATAATTGACATGTATATTAGGTGTGGGTATAAATGGTAAATCATTAATTAACTGGCCGCAAAGATAAACATGGCTAACTCGAGGTTAGAATGAGTTTGCGGCGTAATTCTGCCCGGAGCCGCCCGGCATAAACCAGTGGTCGCAAACAGTAGGTTCTAATGTGAGAAGTTAGTCATAACGTGCTTGAAACCCGAGGTTAGACTCAGTTTGCGACAGAAACCTGCCCGGAACCAACCGGCCTAACCAGTAGCCGCAAACTGTCAGTCTAATGTGAGAGGTTTGGGCATTAATATTTAATTAATGAAAATATGAGATAAATATGATGTCTAAAACGTGTTGGGTAAGGTTAGACCAATTGGACCAATGAATCTGATAAACCCGTTTTGGGAATCCGTAGACCCAATACAAAGTTAGATAATCTGTAACCAGTTAATCTGCAAGTCTGTTAATCTGTAATCAGTTAATCTGTAATTTTGTTAATCTATGACCAGTTAATCTGTAAGTCTGTTAATCTGTAACCAGTTAATCTGTAAGTCTGTTAATCTGTAACTAGTTAATCTGTAAGCCTGTTAATCGGAGCATCTAGTCCGTTAGTCTGAAAACCTGTTAACTTGATTGTCTGATCTGTGAACTAGTTAATCTAAAATTTGTATGTCTGAAACTTATAGACAAGTCAAGTTGTATTCTGTTAGTCTGGGGACACAAGGTTAGGAGGGGAATTACTTGTGTCATCTGTTGTTTGGGACCCATATTAGTCAGTAACCCTTTCGGGTATCAAAACTTTGACCCAACAGTAAGTAGGGTCCGGGCATGCTTACTGAACTAATTATAAGCGGTTCATTCTGATAATGGCGAGGGTTGTTGATGGTGCGTTCCAACCGGGTCAGGTGCGTGCATGGATCCCGGTCTGCCTCTGAGGATGTAAGACGCCGTGACATCTGTAAATAAGTCTGTGCCAATTGGTTGTCACTTTAGGGAGTGATACACCCTACTGTGGGGCCGACACAGGATATTTATGTATTATGGAGCAGATCGCTTGGGGTAGGGTTTTAGGGTACACTTAGTTCTGTCTGTTTCTGTTGGTACCGTCTGTTTCTGTTGGGTGGTAACACCTGTCTGTTTCTGCATGGTACCGTCTGTTCGGGTGGTAAAGGCCCATTTACTAGTGTACACCTAATTCTACATTCTGTTTCCGTAGGGATTAATCTGACTGTTTTTGTTCGGGTGGTAAAGGCCCATTATTAATATTCTATTTATGTCTGTTTCTGTTCGGGTGGTAAAGGCCCATTATCAGCATTATGCTTCTGTCTGTTTCTGTTGGGGTGGTAAATGCCCATTACTAGCATTCTCTTCTGTGGAAACTATTCTGTACCCATTTCTGTTTCAATTTAGACATTAAGGTGACACCTAATCCTGTTATATTAGTATTAGTGCAGAGAAGCGTAAAGCAAAAGTTTATATCATTCTGTTCTTCTGTTATATCTGCTACACCTATTACAGTTATCTCTCATCCATTTTTATGTTCATATCATATTATTATTATCTGTTCATATGCAGAAAGTCACTGGACTTGCCAGACTTTTTGTCTGACCCTTGTTGTTTCGCCTCCTTTCTTCCGTTTCCCCCAAGGTTATCCAAGGAGGGAATACTTAAGCTTGACCCGGATTTCTCTCTGCTTAAAGTGCTTAAAGTATGGCTTGGCTCTGTATAGCTTCGGTTCTATGGGGATTATGATTTTAAACCATGCATTTTGAAGGCTTTTGTACAAGACTGATATTTTGTACTTGAATTCTAAGATTTGAAAGGATGTAACCATATTGATTTCTGTTTCCGCTGTAATAAAGTTAAAAATTTTCAAGTACTGTTTTATCTGTCTTGTAAGTTTCTGTTCTATTTACTAAAATGCTCCACCAAAGTTAAGGCATTCCCTTTGTGAGTGACCTTAACAGAGGTGGGGTGTTACACTTGGTATCAGAGCTGAAGGTTACCAGATTTGATAAAAAGTTTTGATAACTATTTTCAAAAAGGTTTTAAAAAGGAAGTATTTTCAAAAGTAAAGCTTATTTTTGAAAAACATAATCCCCAAAAGCCATATATCTATCTTTTGATCCTCTGTTTGAATCTTTGTTTCCTTCTTTCTCCGGGGCTCCCGACTTTCTGGGAGGTAACCTCATCGCGGCATGGTTCTGTAGGCTTGATAAGACTACGACACTGGTCAAAGGGCAAATAAGCGCCCGACTTCCATCTGTAGCCACAGTAGTCTCACCTACGGCTAATTTTCTTTCGAGATTTGTAGGATTTTTCCGTGCGATGAAGGCCGCTTTCGAGGGACTTGTTAGCGTGTTACACACGGATAGTAAAGATGAGAAACTCATGGATATGGACTAGGTTCACAAAGAAGGCAAAAAGGAAACACAAAAGAAGGAAGAAAATTCTGATGATAAAGGAGGAGAAATGTGCTTTACTTATGGAAGCTTGACTCATCTGAACAAGGATTGCCAAAAGAGGAAGGACACTCACTTCAACTGTGGTGAGATGGGACACTTCACTAGGGACTGCCCGAAGAAACGGGGGCAAGGACAGAGGACATGACCTACTTCGAGAAGGCATGCGAATGCTCTCTTAGTTGGTGGATAGGATATAAGTAGGAAAATTTCCGTAGAGAGTTTAGTTTCCTTATCTGATTATTGAGTTAGAACTCTTTCCGATTATGGCATTCTGATTCTGTAGTCGAGTCTCTGCACTTTAATACTAGTCTTGTTTCTGATCTGGTTATAGTCTCAAACCCCATAGGGGTTACGACTCATCTGCTGGTGATAGGTTGGGGATTGAGAGATATCTGTGTTAGGCGTCAAGCAGGACGCATACATTTTGGGTTTTATCATGCTTAGTTTTCTAAGAATCATTTGGTAATCTGATCTATACTAGTAGTCTGTAAATATCTGAATATCTCTGATAAGGTTAAGATTTCCAGTTTTGACATTGTCTAAAGAGGGTAATCCTCTGAGTGTCAATCTGATATTGATCTCGGTCTTTGGGGTTGATACTTAGGGGAATTATTCTCTCAACCATTGTCTAATGGGAACCAATTTTTTGTTTTATCTGTACTCGCTTCCATCGTTTGACTGTATCCTATCGATCGAATCTTCAAACTTTAGGTAGAAACTAATGGGTGTAAACATGTGTTTGAGACATGTTATATTTGATGGTTGCAAGTGGATGCAAGTGGTTGCTAGTGGTTGCTCGTTGATGCGTATACACACACTAGGCACTAGATCGGCTCAAAAACACTCTCATACTGCATATGGATGTGTGTGCATTTTTCAATTTTGTTGGATGTAGAATGATTGACTCCTCACATGGATGTTGCATTTGGATGAATGGTTATGCACTCAAATAGAAATGATGTTTATCAAATAGGATTTCTTGCATACATATTTGGACTCATGGCACTAACATGATTCGCATTAAGGAGGTCAACTGGATCAGTAGACCGCCTGATTTGGCATTAGATAAGAAACATATACACACACTTTGCATATGTTCATACAGCATTAGAAATCTCTTAAGGACAATGAATGCCTGTGATTGGTGATTGAGTAGATGGATGATTGGATGGTAGGACACATTCTTCTTAACTTGAAGATTTAGGGGACGAAATCCTTTAAGGAGGGGAGAATGTAACACCCCGCATTTTAAGTATAATTAAAAATGAAATAAAATATATGAAAATATGCTTATGATAGGTAAATAATGGTGATGCATAAGAAGAATTAATTAATATATGAAAGAGAAGAAAAATTAGTTCGATAACGGTGTATGTAACGGAAAAGAGAGTAAAATAAGGATAACTAATTCAAGAATCAAGAATTAGGTAAAACGGACATCACCATTGTGTTCCTCTCGGAAAAATACGCGAAATAGTGTCCGAGTTTTCGAAAATCGGAGTCCGTATGACCAAGATATGGCCAAAACAAGATTTCAGCAGACTTTCTGCCAAACTGACCCAGGTCGAACATAGTGTCGACACTATAGTCGACCTGCCCCCCCCCGCCCCCCCAGGTCGACTATAGTGTCGACCCCCCCTCTGTACAGGTCGACCTAGTCGGTCTGGGGTGGCCCAGAACCCATTTTTGAAGCCCTAGGATGATTTTTGATGGTCCGGATTGGTTTTAGGGTTAATCTGATGGCTGAAATGAGTTCCTACGCCTATAAATACACCCTAAGACCTAGCCTCCTCTACACAAAATTCTATTCTTCTTCTTCTCTGCCTCTGTTCTAAATAAAAATATAAATGGTGTCGCTACTCTGCTGGAATCAAAACTAGAAGCTATCAACCTAAGCAACTCAATTCAAATTAGAGATTAAAGCTTCTGCAACAATTCTGCAAAACTAAAGTTCTTTCTTTAATCCAACCAAGGAAAGTGCAGTTATTTTCGGATATAAACGTTAATTCTGATTGTGACATGAATTATAAATCTGAATTTGAGGTTATATCTGTTCTGTTCTATTTGGATCTATCTTATTTTGTATCTCTTTCCTCTTTTTGTTCTATAGCCAGGCTACCAGGAGCCTGAGCCTATCTCATAAGAGATTAACATACGCTAAAATGTTTGGGACAGTAAAATGAATGATGCATAAATTGGGCATGACCAATAGGTGACTGATTTGAGGAAAGAACATGGACTAGCTAGAACATAAATTTGAGACATATGACTGGACATGTTATATTTATAACATAAATGGGTATCGAACATATGATTTGTGACAAAATGAATATGGCTTAGGTATAAAGATTTACATGAGAGTAGGGCATCTGTTAATGTAAGTAAACACCTAAGTAAGGGATCTTTGGGATATATGACATGCATAGTAATAGATGGCTATATTTGGTATATAATCATATTGTGAATCATGACAATTATTTATGCATGTGAACTTAGGCAAGATTATAATTAGGCAAGATATGTTTGTGAAACTTTAAGAAATGATTAAATCTGTTATATTTGCCTAATCTGCTAGTTCTTCTATATTGTTTAATCTACTAGTTCTATTATATTTGCCTAATCTGCTAGTTCTGCTCTGCTGCCTAGTCTGCTAGATTTGTTCATCTGCCAAATCTGTCATCTGCTAAGTCTGTTGAAAATGCAAGATCTGCTAGTTTGCTTAATCTGCTAAATCCGTTAAGTCGCCTAATCTGAAAATTCTGTTATCTGCAATATCTGTTGAGTTGGTATAATTAGTCCGCTATTGACATAATCTGAATTAGTTATGAATAATTGAGATGTGTATTAGGCGTGGGTATAAATGGTAAATCATTAATTAATTGGCCGCAAAGATAAACATGGCTAACTCGAGGTTAGAATCAGTTTGCAGCGTAATTCTGCCCGGAACCGCCAGGCACAATCCAGTGGTCGCAAACAATTGGTGCTAATGTGAGAAGTTAGTCATAACGTGCTCGAAACCCGAGGTTAGACTCAGTTTGCGACAGAAACCTACCCGGAACCAACCGGCTTAACCAGTAGCCGCAAACTATCAGTCTAATGTGAGAGTTTGGGCATTAATATTTAATTAATGAAAATATGAGATAAATATGATGTCTGAAACGTGTTGGGTAAGGTTAGACCAATTGGACCAATGAATCTGATAAACCCGTTTCGTGAATCCGTAGACCCAATACAAAGTTAGATAATCTGTAATCAGTTAATCTGTAGGTCTGTTAATCTATAATCAGTTAATCTGTAAGTCTGTTAATCTGTGACCAGTTAATCTGTAAGTCCGTTAATCTGTAACCAATTAATCTGTAAGTCTGTTAATCTGTAACTAGTTAATCTGTAAGCCTGTTAATCCGAGCATCTGGTCCGTTAGTCGAAAAACCTGTTAACTAGATTGTCTGATCTGTGAACTTGTTAATCTAAAAGTTGTATGTCTGAAACTTATTGACAAGTTAAGCTGAAATCTGTTAGTTTGGGGACACAAGGTTAGGAGGGGAATTACTTGTGTCATCTGTTGTTTGGGACCCATATTATTTAGTAACCCTTTTTGGTATCAAAACTTTGACCCAACAGTAAGTAGGGTCCGGGCACGATTACTGAACTAATTATAAGCGGTTCATTCGGATAATGGCGAGGGGTGTTGATGGTGCGTTCCAACCGGGTCATGTGCGTGCATGGATCCCGGTCTGCCTCTGAGGATGTAAGACGCCGTGACATCTGTAAATAGGTCTGTGCCAATTGGTTGTCACTTTAGGGAGTGATACACCCTATTGTGGGGCCGACACAGGATATTTATGTATTAGGGAGCCGATCGCTTGGGGTAGGGTTTTAGGGTACACTTAGTTCTGTCTGTTTCTGTTGGTACCGTCTGTTTCTATTGGATGGTAACACCTGTCTGTTTCAGCGTGGTACCGTCTGTTCGGGTGGTAAAGGCCCATTTACTAGTGTACATCTAATTCTACATTCTGTTTCCGTAGGGATTAATCTGACTGTTTCTGTTCGGGTGGTAAAGGCCCATTATTAATATTCTATTTCTGTCTGTTTCTGTTCGGGTGGGAAAGGCCCATTATCAGCATTCTTCTTCTGTCTGTTTCTGTTGGGGAGGTAAAGGCCCATTACTAGCATTCTCTTCTGTGGAAACTATTCTGTACCCGTTTCTGTTTCAGTTTAGACATTAGGGTGACATCTAATCCTATTATACTAGTATTAGTGCAGAGAAGCGTAAAGCAATAGTTTATATCATTCTGTTCTTCTGTTATATCTGCTACACCTGTTACAGTTATCTCTCATCCAGTTTTATGTTCATATAATATTATTATTATCTATTCATATGCTGAAAGTCACTGTACTTGCCAGACTTTTTGTCTGACCCTTGTTGTTTCGCCTCCTTTCTTCCCTTTACCCCCCACGTTATCCAAGGAGGGAATACTTTAGCTTGACCTGGATTTCTCTCTGCTTAAATTACTTAAAGTATGGCTTGGCTCTGTATAGCTTCCGTTCTATGGGGATTATGATTTTAAACCATGCATTTTGAAGGCTTTTGTACAAGACTGATATTTTGTACTTGAATTCTGAGATTTGAAAGGATGTAACCATATTGATTTCTGTTTCCGCTGTAATAAAGTTAAAAAAATTCAAGTACTGTTTTATCTGTCTTGTAAGTTTCTGTTCTTTTTACTAAAATGCTCCACCAAAGTTAAGGCATTCCCTTTGTGAGTGACCTTAACAGAGGTGGGGTGTTACACTTAGTATCAGAGCTGAAGGTTACCAGATTTGATAAAAAAAATTGAAAACTATTTTCAAAAAGGTTTTAAAGAGGAAGTATATTCAAAAATAAAGCTTATTTTTGAAAAACATAATCCCCAAAAGCCATATATCTATCTTTTGATCCTCTGTTTGAATCTTTGTTTCCTTCTTTCTCCGGGGCTCCCGGCTTTCTGGGAGGTAACCTCATCGCGGCATGGTTATGTAGGCTTGATAAGACTACGACACTGGTCAAAGGGCAAATAAGCGCCCGACTTCCATCTGTAGCCGCAGTAGTCTCACCTACGGCTAATTTTCTTTCGAGCTTTATAGGATTTTTCCATGCGATGAAGGCCGCTTTCGAGGGACTTGTCAACGTGTTACACACGGATAGTAAAGATGAGAAACTCATGGATATGGACTTGGTTCACAAAGGAGGCAAAAAGGAAACACAAAAGAAGGAAGAAAATTCTGATGATAAAGGAGGAGAAATGTGCTTTACTTATGGAAGTTTAACTCATCTGAACAAGGATTGCCAAAAGAGGAAGGACACTCACTTCAAATGTGGTGAGATGGGACACTTCACTAGGGATCGCCCGAAGAAACGGGGGCAAGGACAGAGGACATGACCTACTTCGGGAAGGCAGGCGAATGCTCTCATAGTTGGTGGATAGGATATAAGTAGGAAAATTTCCGTAGAGAGTTTAGTTTCCTTATCTGATTATTGAGTTAGAACTCTTTCCGATTATGGCATTCTGATTCTGTAGTCGAGTCTCTGCACTTTAATACTAGTCTTGTTTCTGATCTGGTTATAGTCTCAAACCCCATAGGAGTTACGACTCATCTTCTGGTGATAGGTTGGGGTTTGAGAGATATCTGTGTTAGGCGTCAAGCAGGACGCATACATTCTGGGTTTTATCATGCTTAGTTTTCTAAGAATCATTTGGTAATCTGATCTATACTAGTAGTCTGTAAATATCTGAATATCTCTGATAAGGTTAAGATTTCCAGTTTTGACATTGTCTAAAGAGGGTAATCCTCTGAGTCTCAATCAGATATTGATCTCGGTCTTTGGGGTTGATACTTAGGGGAATTATTCTCTCAACCATTGTCTAATGGGAACCAAGTTTTTGTTTTATCTGTACTCGCTTCCATCGTTTGATTGTATCCTATCGGTCGAATCTTCGAACTTTAGGTAGAAACTAATGGGTGTAAACATGTGTTTGAGACAAGTTATGTTTGATGGTTGCAAGTGGATGCAAGTGGTTGCTAGTGGTTGCTCGTGGATGCATATACACACACTAGGCACTAGATCGGCTCAAAAACACTCTCATACTGCATATGGATGTGTGTGCATTTTTCAATTTTTGTGGATGTAGAATGATTGACTCCTCACATGGATGTTGCATTTGGATGAATTGTTATGCACTCATATAGAAAAGATGTTTATCAAATAGGATTTCTTGCATACATATTTGGACTCATGGCACTAACATGATTCACATTAAGGAGGTCAACTGGATCAGTAGACCGCCTGATTTGGTATTAGAAAAGAAACATATGCACACACTTTGCATATGTTCATACAGCATTAGAAATCTCTTAAGGACAATAAATGCCTGTGATTGGTGATTGAGTAGATGGATGATTGGATGGTAGGACAGATTCTTCTTAACTTGAAGATTTCGGGGACGAAATCCTTTAAGGAGGGGAGAAAGTAACAAAAAAATAGTAAAATAAGAATAACTAATTCAAGAATCAGGAATTAGGTAAAATGGACATTACCATTGCGTTCCTCTCAGAAAAATACGCGAAATAGAGTCCGAGTTTTCGAAAATCGGAGTCTGTATGACCAAGATATGGCCAAAACAAGATTTCAGCAGACTTTCTAGCAAACTGACCCAGGTCGACCATAGTGTCGACTCTATAGTGGACCTGCCCCCCCCCCCCCCCCCCACCCCCAGGTCGACTATAGTGTCGACCCCCCTCTGTACAAGTCGACCTAGTCGGTCTGGGGTGGCCCAGAACCCATTTTTGAAGCCCTGGGATGATTTTTGTTGGTCCTTATTGGTTTTAGGGTTAATCTGATGGCTGAAATGAGTTCCTACACCTATAAATACACCCTAAGACCTAGCCTCCTCTACACACAATTCTATTCTTCTTCTTCTCTGCCTCTGTTCTAAATAAAAATAAAAATGGCGTCGCTACTCTGCTGGAATCAAAACTAGAAGCTATCAACCTAAGCAACTCAATTCAAATTAGAGATTAAAGCTTCTGCAACAATTCTGCAACAACTAAAGTTCTTTCTTTAATCCAATCAAGGCAAGTGCAGTTATTTTCGAATATAAACATTAATTCTGATTGTGACATGAATTATAAATCTGAATCTGAGGTTATATCTGTTCTGTTCTGTTTGGATCTATCGTATTTTGTATCTCTTTCCTCTTTCTATTCTATAGCAGGCTACCACGAGCCTGAGCCAATCTCATAAGAGATTAACATACGCTAAAATGTTTGGGACAGTAAAATGAATGATGCATGAATTGGGCATGACCAATAGGTGACTGATTTGAGGAAAGAACATGGACTGTAGCTAGAACATAAATTTGAGACATATGACTGGACATGTTATATTTATAACATAAATGGGTATTGAACATATGATTTGTGACAAAAAGAATATGGCTTAGGTATAAAGATTTACATGAGAGTAGGGCATTTATTAATGTAAATAAACACCTAAGTAACGGATCTTTGGGATATATGACATGCATAGTAATAGATGGCTATATTTGGTATATAATCATATTGTGAATCATGACAATTATTTATGCATGTGAACTTAGGCAAGATTATAATTAGGCAAGATATGTTTGTGAAACTTTAAGAAATGATTAAATCTGTTATATTTGCCTAATCTGCTAGTTCTTCTATATTGCTTAATCTACTAGTTCTGTTATATTTGCCTAATCTGCTAGTTCTGCTCTACTGCCTAGTCTGCTAGATTTGTTCATCTGCCAAATCTGTCATCTGCTAAGTCTGTTGAAAATGCTAGATCTGCTAGTTTGCTTAATCTGCTAAATCCGTTACGTCGCCTAATCTGAAAAATCTGTTATCTGCAATATCTGTTGAGTTGGTATAATTAGTCCGCTATTGACATAATCTGAATTAGCTATGAATAAATGACATGTATATTAGGCGTGGGTATAAATGGTAAATCATTAATTAACTGGCCGCAAAGATAAACATGGCTAACTCGAGGTTAGAATGAGTTTGCGGCGTAATTCTGCCCGGAGCCGCCCGGCATAATCCAGTGGTCGCAAACAGTAGGTTCTAATTTGAGAAGTTAGTCATAACGTGCTTGAAACCCGAGGTTAGACTCAGTTTGCGACAGAAACCTGCCCGGAACCAACCGGCCTAACCAGTAGCTGCAAACTGTCAGTCTAATGTGAGAGGTTTGGGCACTAATATTTAATTAATGAAAATATGAGATAAATATGATGTCTAAAACGTGTTGGGTATGGTAAGACCAATTGGACCAATGAATCTGATAAACCCGTTTCGTGAATCCGTAGACCCAATACAAAGTTAGATAATCTGTAACCAGTTAATCTGTAAGTCTGTTAATCTGTAATCAGTTAATCTGTAAGTTTGTTAATTTGTGACCATTTAATCTGTAAGTCTGTTAATCTGTAACCAGTTAATCTGTAAGCCTGTTAATCCGAGCATCTAGTCCGTTAGTCTGAAAATCTATTAACTTGATTGTCTGATCTGTGAACTAGTTAATCTAAATTTTGTATGTCTGAAACATATAGACAAGTTAAGCTGAAATCTGTTAGTCTGGGGACACAAGATTAGGAGGGGAATTACTTGTGTCATCTGTTGTTTGGGACCCATATTAGTCAGTAACCCTTTCTGGTATCAAAACTTTGACCCAATAGTAAGTAGGGTCCGGGCACTCTTACTGAACTAATTATAAGCGGTTCATTCTGATAATGGCGAGGGGTGTTGATGGTGCGTTCCAACCGGGTCATGTGCGTGCATGGATCCCGGTCTGCCTCTGAGGATGTAAGACGCCGTGACATCTGTAAATAGGTCTGTGCCAATTGGTTGTCACTTTAGGGAGTGATACACCCTACTGTGGGGCCGACACAGGATATTTATGTATTAGGTAGCCGATCGCTTGGGGTAGGGTTTTAGGGTACACTTAGTTCTGTCTGTTTTTGTTGGTACCGTCTGTTTCTGTTGGGTGGTAACACCTGTCTGTTCCTGCATGGTACCATCTGTTCGGGTGGTAAAAGCCCATTTACTAGTGTACACCTAATTCTACATTCTGTTTCCGTAGCGATTAATCTGACTGTTTCTGTTCGGGCGGTAAAGGCCCATTATTAATATTCTGTTACTGTCTGTTTCTGTTCGGGTGGTAAAGGCCCATTATCAGCATTCTGCTTCTGTCTGTTTCTGTTGGGGTGGTAAAGGCCCATTACTAGCATTCTCTTCTGTGGAAACTATTCTATACCCGTTTCTGTTTCAGTTTAGACATTAGGGTGACACCTAATCCTGTTATACTAGTATTAGTGCAGAGAAGCGTAAAGCAATAGTTTATATCATTCTTTTCTTCTGTTATATCTGCTATACCTGTTACAGTTATCTGTCATCCAGTTTTATGTTCATATCATATTATTATTATCTGTTCATATGCTGAAAGTCACTGGACTTGCCAGACTTTTTGTCTGACCCTTGTTGTTTCGCCTCCTTTCTTCCGTTTCCCCCCAGGTTATCCAAGGAGGTAATACTTTAGCTTAACCCGGATTTCTCTCTGCTTAAAGTGCTTAAAGTATGGCTTGGCTCCGTATAGCTTCCGTTCTATGGGGATTATGATTTTAAACCATGCATTTTGAAGGCTTTTGTACAAGACTGATATTTTGTACTTGAATTCTGAGTTTGAAAGGATGTAACCATATTGATTTCTGTTTCCGCTGTAATAAAGTTAAAAATTTTCAAGTATTGTTTTATCTGTCTTGTAAGTTTCTGTTCTTTTTAGTAAAATGCTCCACCAAAGTTAAGGCATTCCCTTTGTGAGTGACCTTAACAGAGGTGGGGTGTTAAACTTCGTGTTCAGATTCACGGCGGTTACGGATCTGAAAGATTTCAATTTAAAATTCATGTAAAAATTAGAATTCTGGCCTTTAACAACTGGCACAGGAACGGAAATAAGCGTGGCTAATTCTGAAATATTTATACCTTAATTTTCAGAATTGTTCAAAACTTCAAATGCAGATTTCGGGAGCTGTAGTCGACGGTTTTACGAACGGTTTGCAGGAGATTGAAGAGCTACGAGAGGGCTATCTTCACCAGGAAGATGGGAGGGTGCGGCTGCAAGGAGGAGGAGTGGTGGGCTGATGAAGGGCGCGGGTTGGGGGTGCTCGTTCTTCGCCTACGGTCGATGAAAAGGGATGAAACTTGTTGGAGATTGAAGAGAGTGAGAAGAGCTTCAAAAAGTTTAACTACGGCCTAAGCTAATTCTTTGTAGATTGGGAGAAAAGGAGGAGAGAAGTTTCGGCCATGATGGGTTGTTTTGTGCGGCTGAAAAATAACGTGGAGGAGGTAGAAACCCGATGGATTTATATTATTATTATATTAGGGTTATTTAATTATTGTTTAATTAGCCCGTTTAAGCCCGTTTTGGTCCGAACTCATAATTAGGCCCAACGACTGTCATTCCTACCATTTAGCCCCTATTCCGAACTCATCTGGATATGCCTCATCAGCCCAAATTGTCATCCTGGCCTCCGTTTTTCAGTTTTAAAATTTAAGTCCTTTATTTCTAATTTTTCCTTACAAATAATTTTACCGGGACTACACACTAACTCAGAAAAATCCAGAAAAATTATTTTTGGCTTTCTTATGACGATACGGACCTAACAAAATTTATTTCATCGAATTCTGAGACTTCTTGAAAAATGGCTATTTTTAAGGCATCTAAATTTAACTGAAATAGTAAAAACACATTTTCCTCTGCCACGCTCACATATTAATTCGAAAAATTCTGAAAATTGAAACCTAACAATAATTTGACATTCCGGTTCCAACAAAAGTGGTTTCATCGAAAACAGAGGTCGTTTGAAAATGACTATTTTTAAGGCCAGTATATTTAATATTAAAATACATTTTTAAACAAATAAATCCTGAATCTCAAAATATATAAGTGTTTACTGTTTTTCAATCAAAAAAATCATTCTGAACTCAATGGAAGTGGTTTCGAGTCGAAATTCCTTTATATGCAAAAAGTAGCATTTTGGCCTTTATATATTTCATAGCGACCTTTCTAAATTTTAAATTGGGCATAACTTTTGATTCCCGTTATGAAATTTCGATCTTTCGGATTCGTTAGAAAGATATTTTTAAATAGATTCTAATATATTTGGTTTCACTAAAATCCGTTAAATTTTGTGTCCTGTATGGTCAGTCAAAGTTCAAGTTTGACTTTTCAAACTACAGCGCTATTTCTAACTCTTTTTATAATCAAAATTAAATTATTCATTCTAACTTAAATTTGAATCAAATTTGGGATCATTATTATTTAAAATAGATCATTTTAAATACCAAAACTCATTAAAATCACTTAAAATAAATTTTAAATTGGCCCCAAAATTCAGGGTTGTTACATAATTCCAATATCCATACTTTGTTTATATCAAAATATAATTTGGGTAAAATTATTTTCATTTACCCTCTTTTCAAAACATATCGTGTCGACCCATCGTATTCGAGTGTTTAGAAACCCTTATCGATATTGTGGTGCCCCACCATCGACCAGAATCCGTAAACAACTCAACCAATAAATCTACTCAATATAAAACTATTTATATCAAATAACAAATACGTTCACTCGTATATATACACTCAAACTCAATCTAGGGTATTACTAACCCCATCTCTACTGAGTCACGCCACAGAGCCAAGGTAAATCACTTAACTTAAGCTCTGATACCAACTGTAATAACCCAGAAAAAGTCGATCTTGATTCTCCGATATACAACACATACCGAACATCAAGAATCAAATATACCGGTAGTTAATGAAAGAAATTAGTCGGTGAGAATAGATAAGATAGAAATTAGAATAGAAGAAGAAGAACACAACATCAGAGTAACACGAATCTCACAGTGTAACGAACAACATATAATAGATAACATAACCTTGAAATAAAATCAGTATATGTATACAATAACATTATCAGAGTACAACACTTACAACACAGCGGAAATAACTATAGCTATATAATCCTAAAGCCTCCTGCTCCAAGCTCTTCAAGTATATCATCTGTAAATAATCTTGACTACTTGACTGCCCGTGCAAAATTGGGCACCCAAGAGTTTAGGGAACAAAACATAATAAACTCCGGGTCAGTCATGTGACTGATACAAGTAAAACAGTTTAAAACAGTTAGAACATGTAAACGATATCTCATAAGACCATGTTGTATAACGAAACGGGTTTTTCCCTTGTGAGAATCCAAATTATCTTTATATCAAAAACCTTTTGATAATATAATAATGTCTATCAACCACAATATAATAATCATCTAGTAGAAACGCTTTCATCTCACGTTCTACATATATAATATACAATAAATGGAATTGAAATGGAACATTTATCTAAGAAATAAATAGAAGTATAAAAGGGATTATTTATTAGAAAATAATTAGAATGGATATAAAAATGAAATATTTGTAAACCATTTACAAATAGAATGGGAAAGGGAATATTTGTAAAACATTTACAAATAGAATTGAAAAGGAAACCGTTATAAAAAGGAAACCGTTATAAAAAGGAAACTGTTATAAAAAGGAAAACGCTATAAAAAGAAAATCATTTGTAAAGTGAAGAACCATTATTGAAAGTAAATATTTTCAAATGAATAAACGTTATAAAAAGGGAAATCTTTATCAATAAAGTAATCGAATATGGTATTCGAAAGTTATTTAATCGAATATGGTATTCGAAAGTCAGTAAATCGAATATGTTAATCGATTAGAGTTAGAATTAATTGAAGTAGAGCCCATTGAACATAGTTAATCGAATTTGAGTTAATTGAATATTGGTTATTCAATTAGAGTTGATCGAATATAGTTATTTGAGATGGAGTTAGTCAAACATAGTTACTCAGGATAAGTTGCCATTTTGCACGACTGCTAGTGTAATTCGTAGGGCTGCAGATAGCCTACGGCGGTCGGATGTTTCCTGAGGGAATCAGGCGTAACCATTGTGATCGCTATGATCTTAGGTCAAGCGAGTGGAGTTAAATCGAATATTAGTTATTTGATAGGAGTTAAATCAACCTGAGTTAATAAGTTGAGGTAATCAAGTAAGTTAACCGAGGAGTTAATCGAGTTGAGTTAATCAAACCAAGTTAATCCAAATGAGTTAATCCAAAAGAGATAATCGAATATAGTTTATTCGAATAGAGTTAAAGGAGTTAATCGAATATAGTTTATTCGAATAGAGTTAAAGGATTTAATCGAATATAGTTTATTCGAATAGAGTTAAAGGAGTTATCGAATATCGTTTATTCGAAAGGAGTTATGTGAAAAGAGTAAATCGATTAAAGTTAAATCAAATAGAGTTAAAAATAGCGTTAGTCCAATAGAGTAAATTGATAAGGATTAATCGAATAGAGTAAGTTGAAGAGAGTTATCGAATATACTTTATTCAAAGGAAAGAATTATCGAATAGAGATGATTCGAAAGAGAGTTACGTAAGGAAGTTCGTTAAAGAATTAAAAGGTGAACTTTGTCTATTTCAAGGTTAGAAACGTTGTTCAGTTAAGGTCTAAGAGGTAATTATACCACAACTTGATCGACTTCCTTTTTAACTAAGGATTGGTAAGGTTTGATAGTGAAAGATGGTTAAGTGAATTTAGTAAATGATTTGAGTTGGCATGGAGATGATTGATTTAAACATCAGTTAAATCCAATGACGGAGATTTGGAAAATGTTTTCCAAATAAGAATCAGAAATGTTTTCTAATATAGAAAACAAGAAATGGAAATGTTTTCCATTGTTAGTAACATATATTTTCTAAATTTAGAAAATAAGAAATGTTGAATATAAGGAAAAAGGAGATGAAAAATGAATAAGTTAAATAGAGAGATAAATGTTAAATGATGATTGATCGATATAATTTCCATCTGGAAATAATATCGTTGTTTGCACACGTGTTTTTCTTTGATAGTTAACTCATCGATTATCGAAGTTTTCAACCATTTTAACGTTGTTAATATGGAGAGACCAGTTGGATTATTATCCGAAGAACCGCTCTGTATTGGCATAAGCATTGTGAATCATATATGCCAAAGATAATTGAAGACGGAGTAAAGTGCAAGGGTTGTTGTATAAATCTTAGGTAAAGATTGCCTAAGATGGATGTACTGAATAGTGCCTTCGATTTGTCCAGTCCCAGGACAACTTGTATTATAGAATGTCTGACAGAGTATATCTAGTAGATCACGTAAGTTGATCTCTTTAAACGTATTCACGTTTGGTGGTAGAGGAATTCGTTTCTCTTAGCTGTATACCCGTGGTATTTTTGGGGAAATCAATTTGTGATTTGGAGGGTATGACGATGTGACATTCTAAGTAAATGAAGATATGATATGTAAAAGATAAGCGTAGCTTCTAGCCTCACATCCGGTAAATGACAGGAATCGGGCAGGCAACATGGCAAAGTCGGTCGCTCCGAAGTAGGGTGTATAATCACCTATCTAGAGAATATTCATTTTCTTTAATCTATCAATGTTGTCCTATATATATACGGGAAACGGTTGCTGATCCCAACCGTTGGTGATATACATTCGATACACTCAAGCGAAATGAGTGGTCGGTCATGTGTGGCTGAGTTGCAAGATGTTCTTATTGAACTCCAGTGTATCATTCTAAAAGTACACTGATCGGAAGGTGGTTCCATACCTTGTCATAGTTGGAAATCCATTATTCAAGAAGCACCTGCGGTTTATGATTTTATATTATATATATGGAGCATGAGATGCAAGCGTTCCGCTAGATTGTTATTTACTTGATCTAGACATTATTATAATATCTGACAAGTATTGATTTTAAAGTTGTTTGGATTCTCGTAAGGGAAAAACCCATTCCGTTTTCACAGCGTGGTCTTATGAGATATCATTTATTTAACCAAGTATTTGGAGTTTTATTCGCACCAGTCCCATGACTGACCCAGATTTTATTTTTTTTGTTTTCCCTAAACTCTTGGGTGCCTAAATTTGTACGGGCAGTCAAGTAGTCGGGATTTACAGATACTTGAAGAGCTGGAGCAGGAGGCTTCAAGATCATATAGCTATAGTTTATTTCCGCTGCGTTGTAAGTGTTGTACTTTGATAATGATGTATTTTCAAGTATAGATGTATATTTCAAGTTATGTTATATATTTTATATGTTATTCGTTCTGCTGTGAGGTTCTTGTTGCTCTGATGTTGTGTTCTTCTTCTTCTTCTTCTATTCAAAGTTTCTATCTTATCTATCCTCACCCTCTAATTTCTTTCATTAACCATTCGGTTATTTTCGATCCTTGGATGTTCGATATGTGTTGTATATCGGATAAACAAGATCGCCTTTTTCCGGGTCGTTACAAGTTCTAACTTCGATTTAAATAAATTTTTAGTCGTTATTATTTAAAACAAATTATTTTAAATATACTAAATCCATTAAATTAACTAAAATAAAAATTTTAAATTGGTTTTGAAAATCCGGGTTGCTACAATCTTCCATACTTAAAATCTTTTCGTCCTCGAAAAGAACGGAGCTGAAAGTTTTTTACTTAATTAACTCAATTTTTATTCTAATCAATTTGCAATTTAGTTCAATATTAAATTCAACCTAGTTAAATTTATCATTCTTTCTCATATTGGTTAAATTAATTATCATTCCAATATTTTAATTAGTTTAACTAATTATCAAACATCACGACCAACAATCAATTAGGTGATTAATTTTCCGAACATATAATTTTTATATATAGTCAAAAATCATATTTTTAGTCCAAATCACAGCAATAATCCCTATCTAATTTTGGTTCTCACTCCAGTCAATGGAAATATATAGATACCCCACTTTCGAAACTCGAACATAAATGCTGATGATGAGGCCTCAATCATCGGAATCATCTCTGGGCGACTAGAGTGAGATTCTATATTTATCCAGTATATTAAAACTTCGAATATCCGTTAATTACTTGTATATTCAAAATCTTTATATACTCGATTGTCCAAATTAAAATGAAATAATATACTCAAATACATATATTTAGATAAAATTTTCAAAGCTAAATTTGTTTTTGATTAAATTTTAAAGAAAATAATACTCCTCACACTCGTTCTAGGATACTACAGATCTCATCTCTAACGAGTCATTCTTATTGGATATTACTAATCCAATCTCTAATGAATTCTTTCGTTCAGTTCTAATGTGTTTTGTTCTCGAGCTCTGTAAACCAAAGCCCTGATACCAAATGTGTCGACCCAAACTTCCCCGTAAAGGGAAGCCCGGATTGCTTTGAGAACAACACACATCAAAGCACAAACAGAAGAACGTTTTCATTGCTATTACAACAATTACATCAGAGTACAAGAATATTCCAGAGTAAGAATGAATAATATACATTAGAAATAAAATATCAGAGTTTAAATTACATTTAAATAGCAACAGAAAAATAATACAAAACACAACTGAAAGAAATACATAGATGCGGAGCTTCCGAATATCGCTTCACTTGTAGACCAGGATCCTGTGAATATAATATCTGCAAAACCAAAACTACTAGCTGCCCGTGTGGAATATATGGTCACCCAGAGTTTAGGTTAAAACAATAAACTCTAGGTCAGTATTGGGACTGGTGTGAGAACTAAAACAGTCATTAATCTTAAATTTAAATATTGGAAAATCATGGGACGACGCCGTATAACACGGAACAAGTTTACTGCACGTGAATCTTAGTTTTAGAATAAAACAGCGCAATGCTTTTTGGAAAAATGAAGCTATTATAAGACTCAGGTCCCATCACACAATGCAACGCAAGCCGGAGGATAGAGTTTTACCTTATAATAGCCAAACATGCTTGATACATACAAACAATATTATTTTGATATTACTATAAGTGTATAGTGTATAAAACAGCTTCGAATATAAATGTATCCATCATAGATGGCATAGTACCCCATCCTACTATGTCGCCATACTAGTCCTACAATCAAAACCGAAATGTCTCGTATTGGAAATTGGGTTTCCATCATGAGTCAAGGCTAGGGAGGAGCTCCTTGCCGATTCGAGACACTTTAGCAAATGTCTTAGGATCCCCCGTAGTGAACCCTTGGATATCTGCAGGGCCGGTCCACACTTAACGTTAGTGGATTGGCAATTCCTGAACACACGATTCCCGGTTCTTTTGAACCTCTAATATGGCAACTAACAACCTATAAAACTGAGGTACCTCATAATCCATCATCCACATAAGTAAAAATGTCAGGGCTGGTAAGTCGCTAACACCACTTCTGGCTAGAAAGAAACGTGTGCACTCCCTGCGTTCTCTTCTCCCATTTTAGACTCCAATAGGGGTGTGAGGCTCGCGTAGTAACACTATACACATAGCTATGCTAATTAAAGTGGTGCTTTGATCATCAACCACAAGGCTCTGCTTTTCAACAAAAGCCTTGATCATTTGCATCTTAGCATGCCACATTGTCAGTCCATACTATACCATTGATTTCAGTCAATATATAACCTCTAAGCTCGTACGTCTCAGAGAAGGGTGTAAGCAAGAGAATAAATTCCCCGCCACCAACAGATATATATTTAGCAAAGATCAACGAATACAGCATAAAGGAATACAACGTCGGACATACTATCCATTTACAAGTCCGTTCTGGGTCTGAACGAAACCGGAGGCACCTTATCCCTCGCATATCCGTCGATCTCCAAGTACATTTGGATGATCACCACTTTTTCCATTGTCTTGGGTGTACGGTCCAATCAAGATAGCAATAACCATCCAAATGATGTGAAGAACTCCGGTCTTCAACTACCATCTTCATCTTCGACTCTTGATCGCCGTATTAATTATTCAGAATGGGTTATAACCAGTCTTTCTAAATAATTCACGTATATTGTAGTCAGGTGCTATAAAACACATCAAATGCCTCATTCCAATTCAGAATATTCTTTTAATAAAATATTCATATTACTAGGGAAAGATTCCCATTAATTTTATCAAAGATAAATTCCTTTGAATTTATTCTATTCAATCCAATTTAGAATTTATTAAAACTCCAATTCGGTTATAACATCAAAAATCATTATTTAATGTTTTACCAAAATTTAAGAAATAAATGTTATTTTTAACTGGGCTAAATAACTAGCGTCATTTAAAACACAGTTCACGATAAATCCAAAATCACCTTCCATAAAATATGGAATCTTCACAGAAATCAGTTCAAGATAAAATTGATATAGATTTCTGTATCAGACTAATAATATAAATGGAATAACGGCAAGGCCTTTTAAATTCCATATATTGTAATAGTCTTCATCCATAGAAATTCATCTCGATTACTAACCAATCGAATTCCATTCAATTCAAATTAAATTGGAAAACTTTACTTTGGAAAATTTTCATTAAATCTAAATCAAAGATTTATAGAAATCAAAGATTTATAGAAATCAAAGATTTATAGATTCCAAATCATATTTCCACTATAAATTGGGTTAAAGAACTAATGTCGTTAAAAACACAGTCCATAATAAACCCAACTCACATTTCAGTTTTTTTCAATTACTAAATATAACTGCAAACTCTAATAATCTTAATTAAAATATTTGTAGATTCCAAAATGATATTCTATTTAATTCCAATTAAATATTAATTGGAAAACTTCACTAAATCTTACTTAAAAGATTTATTCTTTTCTAATCGGGGTTTAAGAATAATGTTATTAAAGACACCATTCACGACAACCCAAAAATCCAATTTATTCCACTTAATTCCAATTAAAGATTAATTAATTGGATTTTTATTCTAGTTAAAAAAATTGACCATTTTGATAAAAATACATTTTTATCTTCTCAAGACTGGAAATTTTCATCGAAAATCTTTTCAAATCATTTATTATGATTTTACATATTTTTTCCATATTTTTAATAATTTTATTATCGCTCGTACAGTCGGCTTCCAATGACGGCCGCCGAACTACATCTATAGCGACCTTTTCTGAAATTGATTTGGACATATCTCCAAATCTAACCGTTATATTTCAAATCTGTTATACTCATTGGAAAGGTCTTTCCGATACGAACCCAATGGTTCCGGGTTTAGGAGAATCCGATGGTCGGATCTCCCGTTACATCAATTTGAAGTAAATGGTCGAAATTCGCAAACGTTCGCTGCGCGACGCGTTCTATTCAGGCCATTAATTATATATAATATATATATTATATAAATTTCGTCGATTTCCATTTGAATCGTATTTTATAAATCGTTTATAAATTTGTTTTGAAATGATTTAAACTTCCATTAAAATGTTTTTTTTTCATTTAAATGATACTTCTCATTCTTTTACATTGAAATGCCTATTTACATTAAAATGAATCTTTTTCATTCTTTTACATCGAAATGTATATTTACATTAAAATGAAACTTTTTCTTTCTTATACATTGAAATGTATATTTCATTCAAAATGAATCTTTTTCTTTCTTTTTACATTGAAATGTTCTCTTATGTTATTCACAATAAAAATAATTCTTTTATATGAAGATGCTCTTATATTCCAATCTTTTATTGTAACAGGAAAAATTCATTCTTTTTAATGTAACCTTTTTATTGTAACTTATTGACAATAAAAATTTAATCTTTTAAATGAAGTCTTTTTGTTGTAGCTTATCGACAATAAAAATTAGATCTTTTTATTGTAACAACATTCAATGAACATATAATCTTCGTAGTCAAATCTTTTCTTAAAAACATGATTCATTATAACTGAAAGCAAGGCCTTAATAAAAATATAATCTTTATTTTCTAACCTTTTACTTGAAAAACATATTATTATGAAAATGTCATTCTTATTATCTAATCTTTCTAATGAAACAAATTAACTATAAAAATGTATTCTTTGTAATGTAATCAATCTTAAATAAAAATGAAATTTTTTTAATGTAATCTTTTTAATCAACCTTTATTATATTAAAAAATGTAATATTTTTAATTCAACCTTTATTATATTGAAAAATGTAATATTTTTAATTCATTCTTTATTACAATGAAAAATGTAATAATTTCTTTTCAATCTTTATTAATGTAAACAAAAAATGATACATTTCGATACAAACCTTTTAAAGCGGTAAAAATGATACATTCCGTTTTAGTCCTTTTAATGTAAACAAAAATGATAATTTCTTTTTGTAACAAAATGATAATTTTCTAATGTGACAAAACAAAGATTTTCTAATGTGACAAAATAATGGTTTTACTTTGTCCATTTCAATTCCAACCAAATAAATGATCTTTTTATTTTTGACCGTTCTAATTCAACAAAAATGATAATTTTTGTTTCACTATTTCTTACAACAAAATGTCCTTTTTCTAATTTCAAAAAAATAAAAGAATAACTTCTTTTTATAAAACAATTGATTATTTCTGAGTTGGAATGAGACCCAATCAATTACCATATAATTTGGATTTCATACATCGTAGGAATTCTGAAATAACGATAAATTTTCATTACACATCCAATTATTCCCATCACAGATAATTAAATTATATTTGATTAAAATAAATAACTGTTCGTAAATTTATATGAGATAGATTTCTCACCTTGACAAGCTTTTAATTGACGGTTCGGACCCAATTTTGGCCCAAAATCCAACATGCTTCAAAATTGACAAAATTAGCGTCCACGCGAAGCTCTCAACTCACTGATCGCAACAAATCCTGTTTCGTGCGATTTCGAGTACGTAGCAAAAAGACATTGATTTCTGTAGTTTATACAATTTAAATAATTAATTAAATCATGGAAATTATCCAAATTTTCAGCTTGCTCCAAATTAGATAAAATTTGTGTCCACGCGAAGCTCTCGTCGCCGGGATCACGGCGGATCTGAAATCGTCAGATTCGGAGTTCGTATGAGAAAGATATACAATTTCGAAGTTTGAATTACAAAATCACCCCAAGTCTAGGTCAAACCCGAGCTCCACCACCTTTGACTGCCGTTTCCTGCCGCTGTGGACCACCTGACGCCGAGCCACCACCACCTGCACCTCCGCCTTGGCAAGGCACCGCCACGCACCAAACGCCGCCTCCCCCAGCCTACCCGATTGCCGGAATAGACGAGATGAACGGAAAACAGTTCGTGGGTCCCAGCCGTCGCCTCGCTTCACCAAACCTCACCTAAGTTATACAGCACCTAGATCTCATGTAGACAAAGAACTTTCATGTTGGGGTCATCACCTGAAAGTTCATCGTTTGGCCGGAAAATAGTGATTTCCGTTCGCTGCTTCCAGAATTCCAGTACGACGCTTTTCTCGATTTTGCCACCCAACCGATCACCTTCAGTCAAAACCCTACATAGCAAATTTGTAGATCTTTTTCTCCTCTACAATTTTTTCAACTGGGCCATTGCCTAATTCTCGACGGTTTGGCCTAGAAACCCCAAAATCCGAAAGTGAATTTTTGCATTCAAACTCAGATCCCGGCGAAACCGTGCGATGATATGCTATGGAATTTTTGTGGGAGTTAGAGGCTATAATTATCTTCAAAACCCAGAAATGGTTTGGTCTAATTGTTTACGGTTTATGAGATATAAATTGTTTTGTTTCTAGGGTCTTATTTGCAAAATATTTTAGAGAGAAGGAGAGCTGCCGCCATGGAAAGGTAGAAGGAAGCTAGGGTTTTCTTTTATGGTTATGGGAAAGTTAGGATAATATATAGAGGTGGAGTTTTTTAATTTTAACCCTTGCGTGTTTTAATTATATTACAATATTTTCATTTTTAGTCCATCTTCATGGTTTAAAAATTCGTGTCATCACCTACGGATTCTAATTTAGTTGAAAATTGAAACACAACTATTTGATGATATTCCAGATCTAAGGAAACTGGTCTCGTCGAATTCCGAGTCTGCATGCATTAATAATGAATTATTAAAGTCTGAAAATTGACAGTTTACACTGTAAAATCAATTATAATTACATACTGATTCTAAAAATTGTAGAAAAATTATTTCTAGCTTTGTTTTGATGATACGGTCCCAACAAAACTAATTTCGTTGGATTTTGAGTCCGTTTGAAAAAATGGCCATTTTTAAGGCGTATATATTATATTAAAAATACATATATAAATAAATAAATTCTGGATCTCGAAATATATCTGTGTTTATACTTTCTCAATGCAGAAACATCATTTTGAGCTCAATGGAAGTGGTTTCGATTTCAAATTCATTCGTATGTAAAAAGTAGCATTTTGGGTCATATATAATAATATATATAAATTCCATAGCGTTTTTCTAAGATTTTAATTTTGCCATAACTTACAAATTATAAACTGCAATCTCAATTTCTAATATTCATTAGAAAGATATCGTCAAGACGATCCTAGCATTTCTTGTTTTGTCCAATTCTGACATATAATTAATTTTGTATAATTTTCCAAAGTTTAAAATCAAAAATTGAAATTACTGCGCCATTTCAGGCTCGTTTATAATTAAAACAAAATTTATACGTTCTAACTTCGATTTAAATCAATTTTTAGTCGTTATTATTGAAAATAAATTATTTTAGATATACTAAATCCATTAAATTAACTAAAATAAAAAATTTTAATTGGTTCTGAAAATCGGGTTGTTACAGTTCAATACTATATTATTCTTCAAAACCACTTCTAAACATTTACATTTTGAAATCAATTCAAAATACCATTCACAATTCTTTTAAAAGAGTATAAAATCTCCCAGAATTTTAAAATTCTCATATATTTAATCCAATTCCATTTACAAACACTTTTCCAACTTTTAATTCCAATTCTGATTCTAAATTCAGATTTACTTCATTTTATTTCATGTATTATATTCATATGAATTCTGATTGGCTATTTACATAACCATTCCAATTATAATCTTATTTGATTATAATTACAACTAACACATTCAATAATGATATCAATATAAATCATCTGTTTATATATAAAAAAAAATTTCGGTAAAATTATATCATTTACCGTCTTTTCAAATCATACCATGTCAGTCCATCGTATTCGAGTGTTTAGAAACTCTTACCGATACAGTGGATCAAACTGATCGACCAGAACTCATAAACGACTCAATCAATAAATCTCCATGATATAAAATCATTTTATATCAAATAAAAAATACGTTCACTCGTATATATACACTCAACTCAATCTAGGGCATTACTAAACCCATCTCTACTGAGTTACGCCATAGAGCCAAGGTAATTACTTAACCTTAAGCTCTGATACCACTGTAACGACCTGGGGATTTTGCGATCCTGGATATTGTAATACAACACTATGTCGACTATTCAATCATCTGAAATACCGGATAGTCCATGAAATAAATTAGAGGGTGAGGATAGATAAGATAGGAACTTAGAATATAAGAAGAAGAAGAACATACAACATCAGAGTAAACACGAATCTCACAACGGAACGAATAAATATATTTCGTAACATAACTTTGAAATAAAACAATATCTGTATACAATACCATTATTAGAGTATAATACTTACAACGCAGCGGAAATAACAATCTCTAAAATCCTGAAGCCTCCTGCTCCAGCTCTTCAAGTATCTGTAAATCTCGACTACTTGACTGCCCGTACAAAATTGGGCACCAAAGAGTTTAGGGAAACTAAACAAAATAGACTCTGGGTCAGTCATGTGACTGGTGTGAGTAATCTCAAATCATTTGATTTAAATTTCAAAAATCCTTTTGAAACAAAAGATAATCGTAAGACCAATCCACACATAAACACTGATGATTTTTACCTTACGATAACCCAAATATTTTTCTAAAATGATACTTGTCTGATATTATAATAATGTCTAGATCAAGTAAATATAAATCTAGCAGAAACGCTTTCATCTCACATTCTACGTATATAAGATACAATCCAAACCACAGTCTCTTATTGGAGAATGGATTCAAACTAGGACAAGGTATGGATCCACCTTCCGATCAGTGTACTCTAAAAGCGATACACTGGAGTTCAACAAGAACACCTTGTAACTCGGCAACACATGACCGACCACGCATTTCTCTTGAGTGTATCGAATATATTGTCACATATGGTTGTTAGCAACATAACCGTTCCCGGGAGATACAGAATTGAAAGTAGTAACAAATATGAATATTCTCTAAATGGTGACAATATACCCTAATTGGGTGCGGCCCACTTAGCCATGCTGCCTGGCTGATTTCTGTCATTTCCCAGTTGATGAGGCTTGAGGTCATAACGTATCTTTTAACAGATCACTCCTTCATTTACTTTGAATGCCACATCGTCATACCCATTAAATCACAAATTGATTCCCCCAAAAACGCCATGTAAGAGAAACGAATTCCTCTGCCACGAACGTAAATACGTTTGAAACGATCAACTCACGCGATCTGCCAGATATACTCTATAAGACATTCGTCCATTCAAGTTGTCCTAGGATTGGACAATCCGAAGGCACTATTCTGTAAATAGGACAGCCCTTGCATAACTCCGTCTTCAATTATCTTCATCATTTTTTATCGCAACGCTAATGCCCAAACGGAGTGGTTTTCTGATAATGAATCTGATCCCGATCTCTCCGTATTGACAACGGAAATGGTCGAAATCTTCGATAGTCGGTGATTTAACTATCAAAGGAAAACATGTGTACAAACAACGGTCGTATTTCCAAATGGAAATCTTACTGAGCAAATCATCAATCAACATTGATCCATTTTAATTTAATTTCTCATTCAATTATCTATTTCCCTATTCCTTTTTCCATATATTTTAACATTTCTTATTTTCTAAATTTAGAAAATATACATTATTAACATTGGAAAACATTTCCAATTCTTATTTTCTATATTAGAAAGACATTTCTGATTTTTATTTGGAAAACATTTCCAAAACTCGTACATTAGATTTAAACAGATGTTTAAATCAAACATCGCTATGCCAACTCAAACCATTATACTCGTTAACTGATCGATGCTTTATAAGAACTGAAAAAGCCAATTTTAAATTAAATACTGCAAGCGCACAGATCGTGTAGTATGCAGGTCGAATCACAGGGAGGTAAATTAAATTATATTATTTATATAATTTCTTGGGCGAGTTAGACAAATCTTCAAGATGGGATAACATTGAAATTACAATTTAGTTCAGAACAAATATAATTGAACCGATAACTAAAATTGTAATTATCAATAAAACAAATAATACTGCAATTGAATTGACTATAAATTTGAATCTAATCGAATCTATAATCAATTCAATGATTAAAAAAATAAATAGAGTGCTGGAAATAAAAAAATGTAGAAAGGAAATAACAAACAGAAAATTAAAAAAATTAGAATTACCGTTGAATCTAATCAAACGGTTAATCACTAATGAGAAAGTAGTTGCAATAACAATTGTGTTCTAGCAAATCTAATTGACTAGATGACACAAATTGCCATGAAAATAAAATAATACAGAAAAATAAAAGAAGAAAACTTTATTGATTTCAGGATGATCATTTACAATGAGATTACATGGATATTTATAGGAGATAGATAGCCAATCTAAAACCCTAATCCAATATATGCATATATGAGCCTATTAATTAGCAATTATTCCTCCCATAAAAATTATTCCTCTCCTCTTAATTAACCATTATTCCTCCAATATCTTCCTTGTTTGACATGTGACTAATTGAAGGGAGATAAGATTTCAGGAGATTTCTTCTATCAAAGACGGACATTTCTTAACTTCAAAAGAAACACAATGCAAAATCTTCATCTGCAGATCTTCATTTGTATATAGACAACATTTTGATCTTTATTTTCTGTTTTTCTGACTGCATATGGCTTAGTTGGCATATCTGTAAAATTGACAAAATAATACCCAAGTAATATTTATTTATATACAAAGATAAGATATAAGAGCATAAAATAAACACATTTCTATGTTAATCAAATAACCCCACACTTATCTTTTACTCGTCCTCGAGTGGAACAAAAATTATAAACTAACTAGATAGGTTACACTTTCGTAGGAAACACGATTGCATTGAGCGTATGCAACAAGCCGTTAAACCTCCAGGTGTCCCTAGTAGGACGAGTGGTGTCTCGTGAGGGTTTTCAGCGGATAATACCCACCAAATCTAAATGCAATATGCTATGATTCTGATGAAACTACATGATTGCAATGGACATATGCAAAATAAAAACAAAAATGAAATTAGACTTGTTTCTGAAGTGGTACAATAAATTAAATTAACAATTTCTAGTCAGTTGATTTTATTTTAGATACCTCAACTTTTCTCAAATTTTCAACACAATTCAAGTTTTCAAATGTTAAATTCCAGTTTGGCCAGTTGGTTCACTCAATAACATAGTGCAGCCATGAAATAAATTCTTAGTTTGCTTGTGACAGTTTGTGAAGTGGTATTCTAATTTCCTTGTGTATGGCTAGTCAAATCAGTAACGTCAAGAAGTGTTTGGGCACCATCGCTTATTCTCTATCGCTATAAAATTAAAATTTATGATTAAGTACATACACCTAACTCAGAAGACCAAGGTTTACCACCCATGCACTGCCTCGCTGACTAACGGAGAGTGGGTAAAGAGCTTGGCCGATTATGCAGACCGACTTTGACTTTGTCAACAACGTGTCGGTAATCCTTAGGTGTCCAATCTCATAAAATGAGACCAAGATATTCCAACGTCGACTTTGTCAACAACATGTCGGATAGAGCATGGCGGGTTCGCACACCAATGCTTGATATACAAGCAATGTTGGATATCCTTGAATTACTATTATTATTATTATTGAAAATTTAAGAACAAGAGAGATTAGGCGAATTCAGCTTAACACAACTTAGTTTTAAATATTCAAAAAGCCAATAAAAGTATTTTAAGTCCTCCACTCAGTAAACAAAGACTTCAATTCGCGACTTCAATTCAAGGGAAAATTGCAATTTTGGTTATTTTCAAGATGTTGATATGGGCTATAATTTTGAAAATTTTGATTTTCAACCTCATATTGATGTGAATCAAAGCTATATTGGGATTCAAAGCTATTTTGATTTGGTTGTGGCTCATAATCGAATTATTAAAATTTGAATTGAAGTCGCAATTTCGATCATTTATATGATTTTGAAAATGTTGGTAAGTTGGAAAATTTAGAAAATTGTTGACATTGGACTCACGAAATTTTGGAAAATTTTGCTTCATGAGTTGTAATTCATAGTCATACTCTTCAAGAGGAAGTCTACTCCACTTATTATCCCACATTTCTCTCAATGATCTTTTTGAATCAGACATTTGAAAGAAGTTAAGGCAAGACAGAAATTACTCTCACTTCAAAAATAGTATAAAATACTAAGTTGTGCTCTATTAATTAACTGACTCAATTAGAAGGGGGAAGAGGGTCTTATGGCCGTTCACGTATAGTATAAATACTAAGGGATACGACCAATGTTTTACGGGTAGTATGCAACCTCTTTTGCTAGAAGTTCAAAAAAATTGAACTAATATATATCCGCGATCCAATTATACGAGACAGTCAACTTCACAAAGCACCACTTTTCAATTATATTATATTGAAATATCTAATCAGATTTTATTGTTGAGAAACGATGAGAATGATGACAGTAATTATGGAAATTTCAACTCACAACAATTAGACAGAATAATTGTAGAAATTAAAAATTGTACAAAGCAAGCCGCTGCCCCTGCAGAAGATTTTTACAAGCAATGTCTATATTTTTTTCTTTGCAGCAGAGCACCTGTAGAGTTCAAAAATTATTACATTGGGGCATGGCTGTCCATCCAGAAAAAATGAGTAGCGTCAATGATTGAAATCTCACTATTTGCAATTTCTTTTGATTTTTGAATTCTTGATTTGTTGTTTGAATTCCTTTTGCTTTGGCCTGGAATCTTCTTCTTCTTCTTTTTTTCTTTTTTTTTAACAGAAAAGAAACAAACTAAAAGAAAAGAGGAAAAAAATTCTCAAGAAGAAAAGAAACTAACTCAGCTAGAGAAAAAAAAACTAAACTCAAAATAAATTAATAAAGCTAATAAACAAAGCTTGACTCAACAAGACCAAAAGCAAAAATAATCTCAACAAAAATGATGATAATGAAAACGGCTCATAACAAATCTGCACAACTCAAAAATAGCAACCAACTTCACAAATATTCCGCTCAACCAAAAATCTTGACCCTTTCTATATTTATTCAAATCAACCCACGCCAAAAGATGGAACAAATCAGTTGCTCAAAATAATTAAAGTCACCACATCTAGTTTCTCCACTTTACACGCCTTAATAAAAGGATACAAATCACGCACCAATCAACAAAAATCAAGTTGACCTCTTTCCTTTCCTTCTTTTTTCTGTGGAAATGAAAACCAGCTTATTGAAAACGAGCAAGCTAGTCCAACCAATTTAGGAGCACACCATAGTTAAACTTACACCACCAGAACTAGTTGAATAAACAGATGAAAGCACTCAACAGACCGCAATTACACCCAAAAAAGGAAATCTTTCCCTTTTTTCTTATTTCATTTGATTTTTATTTTTGGAATAAAATAAAATAAAATAAATGAACTCAAAAAGAATCAGTACACGCCTAAACAATCTCGCATAAACCACGCTCAACTTTTAACGCACCCCTTCTTCTTTGTTTCAAATCGAGTTTGCAAATTAGGTATTTTGATGGAGGGCGTGGGCTGCTAAGATTTGAATTTGTGGTTTGTTGGTGAAGGGATGAAAGGGGATGGTGAGAGATGGATCTTTGATAGAAACGTGTGGTGATGAGATTTGGGTATTAGGGTGATTGGAGATTGTTGTGCTTGCTGAGTTTGTGGGTGGATGAAGATGGATGGAAATGGAGGATGATAAAGAATGGACAGGCTTTCTTGTCTAGGTGAGGATGATGGGTGATGAAGGCAGTGATGGAGGAAGTTTTTCGATCGAACTTTATATGGCAAATGTATATTGAAGATTGGTGATGGAGAAATGTAATAACCCGCAAATTCTGGGCTAGTTTAAAAATTTTATTTTGGCAATTTTAGCGAATTTTGAAGATTTAAAATAGATTATTTTAAATAATATCGGCGGGAAATTTGTTTTGAATATGAATCGAACGTATATATTATATACGTCGTCGTTAGAATATAAATAATTATATATAATTATAAAAGGAATTGAAAATGGCGCGGTAGTTCGGTAATTCGATTTCAAACTTCAATTGAATGTACCGGGTGCAAAACAATCCGGATTTTAGTGAAACCAAAAACTTTAGGATCTAATTGATAATATCTTTCCAACGAATCCAAAAAATCAAGATTTAATAGCGGGAATCAAAAGATATGTCCAGTTGAAAATTCTGAATAGTCGCTATGGAATTCGGGCCCTTAAATTGGAAGTTTTGCAAACGACCTCGGATTTCGACGAAACCACTTTTGTTGGATCCGCGATGTCAAGTTATTGCTAGATTCCAAATTTCATAATTTTTCGAATCAATATGTGAGCGTGGCAAGGGAAAACGCGTTTGACCAGTTTCAGTTGATTTTAATCAACTGGAAAATGACCATTTTTCAAGCGGTCTCAGAATTCGACGAAACTAGTTTTGTTAGGACCGTATCGTCAATACGAAGCTAGAAAATATTTTTCTGGAATTTTTCTAGTTAGTATGTGACCCCAGTAATTTGAAATGTACGTTTAAAATTCAATATAGTAATTTAAATGTAAATTCAACGGAAACTAATTGAAACGGCCAAATCAGCTTGCGATACATATCCCATTGTGTTCGGAACGGGGGTAAAACGCTGTGGACGACAGGCGGTGGACCTCGTTCAGGGGTCGTATGTAAAAGTCAACCTTTTGAAAATAAAATAATTAATAAAATAAAATAAAATAAAATAAAATATCTTTCTCCCCTTCTCCTTAACCAGGCCCCCCGATTTAAATCAGAAATCAAAAAATTAAAAAAAAGGAAAAGGAAAAGAGAAGAGGACGGAGCGACCTCCTCCCTCGTCGCCGCCACCGGAGGCGCCCACCTCCGTCCAAGCTCGCCGCCCTCCCCTTCTTCTCCTCCTCCGTCACCTCGAAGCGCGAGAGCCCCCCACCCCCCCGATGAGTCTCGCCGCAGCAGCGAGAGCCCCCCCCCCCCTCGATGAGTCGCGCCGCAGCAGCGAGAGCCCCTTTCTCCTCCTCCGTCACCTCAAATATTAAAAAATCTTATTTGGTTAGGAAAATATAAATGTAGATTTTTACAAAATTCAAAGTTTAGATTTTTAGTTAGAAAAAAATTCAGTTTTTAAAATAAAGGAAAGCTAGGATTTTTTAATATTTGAAAAGGCGATATTTTTATATTATAGCAAGGCTAAAGATATGATTTTTATATTTTTAAAGTATTAAAAATATAGTCTTTACTACCTAGATGATATAAAAATATGATTTTGTTTAGGTAGAGAATTAAAAATATAATTTTTACATGATAGGAATATTAAAGATAGCATCTTTATATGTTTAGAAAAATAAAAATGTGATTTTTATATGATATATTTAAAAAGGCGAAATCTTTATAATAGAAAAATTCGATTTTTATATATTGAATAGCATAGTAAAAATTCAATTTTTATATATTGAATAGCAAAGTGAAAATTCGATTTTTAAATGTATGAAGCGAATATTAAAATATGATTTTTAAATTGAAAGTGAATAAATAAAAAATGTGATTTTTATTTTAAAGACATCAAAATATAAAAATGTGTGATTTTTTATATATGTAGTGGCTACGGGCAACGAAGATGACCGAAGATGCGATAACGAAGAAGATTTCTCTAAATGAAGTGTCGTGAAGTTGGATAGCTATCGGTGAGAATTTCTCACCTTTCAATTTCATTTTCTAGTTATATATATATATATATATATATACTAGGATGCAGACGGTGCTTAGTAGCACCCGACACAATCGTCCACAGACCATGGACTTGTTTGTTTGGTTGCATAAAATTAGTTAGATTATTTGATTTAAATTGAATTGTTTGGTGAATTTGATTGATGTGTGAATGGCGTGGGCCTTCACTAGACCGGGGATAAGGCTAGGCCTCGTCCCGTTTCTAGTATCGTGTCGTTATGCCGCCGAAATTTTCTAAAATAAGTTAGAAAAATAAAAATATCATTTTATTTAAAGAATAAACTGAATAGAAATTCATAAGTTAAAATAAAATGTTTTGTCGTTAAAAATATAATTTTTAACGTAAATGTGAATAAATAAATATTCATTTACAAACCAGACGGTTTGTTTATGTACACCTATTTGAATGACATTGATTGGGTCGATAAATTTTAAACATCGCCCAACTGCACAAATAAAATCTGTGTTTGATTGTTTGAAACTCCACATGGGTGTTGGGATGAAATTTGAAGTTCACTCATCCTGATTGATTAAATATGACGATCGATTGATTGGCAGGCTGTTATAAGCGTTAGATATCTATATTTGATGCTTATACAGTGTAGTGCACTTTGGTTGATGGTTGATTATTTATCGTTGCTATTATATACATGTGTTGTATGGAATCCATATAATAAATTTTATATGGTGATTGATTGGGCCTCATTCTAATTTAGAAAATAAAGAATATTATAAAATAAAGGTTCATGTGTTGACTGTACTCATCCGTTGAGATTAGTCATGTGTTGAACGAAATATTTTAATAATAAAATTTACATCTTTATCTAAATGAAATAAAGTTTCATGTGTTGACTGTACTCATCCATTAAGATTATTCATGTGTTGAACGAAATATTTTAATAATAAAATTTACATCTTTATCAAAATAAAATAAAGGTTCATGTGTTGACTATACTCATCCGTTGAGATTAGTCACGTGTTGAACGAAATATTTTAATAATAAAATTTACATCTTTATCATATATAGAATTAGAAATCAACTGGAAAATAGATGAGATGAGTGGTCCCCTGGATATTGATCTGATGTTGGTTTCGGCCTTCGGGGTTAATATTCAGGGAATTGTTCTCTTACTAATTTACAATTGGAGTCTAATTTTATATCAAACGATAGATACCTTAATTTTTTATAAAATATATTAAATAGCAAAAATAGTCACACGTGGACAGTACTCATTCGTTGAGATTAGTCGTGTGTTGACAAAAATAAATATTCATTTGTTGAATAGAATATTTGAAAATAGAAATATATGAAGCCGTGTTGATTAGATTGACGCCATTTTGACGCGAACGATATTTATATCGATTTTATTCATTTTAAAATGAATATTGAAAAGTGATTTTGAAATCGAATATTTCGAAATGAAATTCGAATTGAATCGAATAGAAAACCAATTCGAATTGAATCGAATAGAAAACCAATTCGAATTGAATCGAATAGAAAACCAATTCGAATTGAATCGAATAGAAAACCAATTTGAATTGAATCGAATAGAAAACCAATTTGAATTGAATCGAATAGAAAACGACTTTGAAATTGAATTGAAAACGAATTCAAATTGAATTGCAAACGAATTGAAATGAATTCAAATTGAATTGAAATTTGAATTGAATAGAAATGAATTTTAAAATGAATTTGTAAGGAAAGATTCAATTTTGATTTGAATTGAAATGGGAGTTGAAATTGTTTTTGAAACGAATTCAAATCTATTTATATAATTCGTTTTAAATAGAAATCGACGAAATATATATTATATATATTATATATATATATAATATAATGGCCCGAATAGAACGCGCCGCGCCACGGCAGTTCGCGAATTTCGACCATTTATTTCAAACGGACATTACGGGAGATCCGACCGTCGGATTCTCCTAAATCCAGAACCGTTGGGTTCGTATCAAAACGAGCTTTCTAACGAATATTAGAAATTTGAAATCTAACGGTTGGATTTAGATTTACGTCCAAATCAAATTTAAAAAAGGTCGTTGTAAGTGCAGTTCGATGGCCATTGATGGAAATTGACTGTACATGCCTTGATAAAATTATTAAAAATGGTAATAATTTGTGTAAAATCATAAGAAATGATTTGAGAAAAATTGGGGTGAAAAACTCCATATTTGAAAAGATAAAAATAAATTTTTATCGAAATGAACTAGTTTTGAACTAAATTTAAAACCCAATTATTTTTAAATAAATAAATTAGATTTAAAAAGGGGTTTTAAATAATCGGGATTTCTAATATATTTGATTGGATTTGAAATGGGTTTATCGTGAACTGTGTTTTAAATAACACTAGTTCTTTAACCCGATAATAAATAGAATGTGATTTGGGTTTGTCGTGAACTGTGTTTTAAATAACACCTAGTTCTTTAACCCAGTAAAAGGAGTTTTAATGAATCTGCAACTAGATTGAAATGTGAATGGATAATCTAAATTATCAAATTTAGAAAATGAACGAGAATGGAGTATTACCAGTTTTGCTCCAAAGCGATAGTTAAATCTTTAATTAGATTTGAACGTGAAATGGTAATTAATTTTACCGATAACACCGTGGTGTTAGATATGGAGTATTACCAGTTTTGCTTCATGGGATGAACAGGTTGGGATTGGGAAATAAAATAAATAATTACCTCGGTGTGGTTCGCTAATCTCGACTAGTTTAGAAAAACCATAATTTGGTTTGAAACGACATCCAAAGGAAGATTAAAGGATAAATTTTAAAGAATTTATCTTGGATAAAATTAATGGGAACCTTTCCCTAAGAATGTGGAATTTAGAAACTAGCTGTAGATTGGCTAAGAAGAATGGTTTCCTGGGTATTGATCTGATGTTGGTTTCGGCCTTCGGGGTTAATGTTTAGGAAATTGTTCTCTTGCTAATTTGCGGTTAGTGACTAATGAATTGGAATGGGGCGTATGTTGTGTTTGTGTAACATTTGTTTTTAATATACGCGGGTTGTTCGGAAAGGCCGGGTTTACACCCATTCTGAATAACAAATTCGACGACAAGTCGAAGATGAAGACGGTGGTCGAAGACCGGAAGTCTTCACATCGTTTGGATAATTACTGACGATCCTGATTGGGCTGTACACCCAAGAGGATGGAAATAGTTGGTGGTCGCCCAGACGTACTTGGAGATCGATGGATATGCGAGGAAAGTGCCTCCGGTTTCGTTCAGACCCAGAACGAACTTGTAAATGGATTATGTGTCTGACATTGGATTTTATTCTGTGTTGATTGATTTCTGTTAAATATATATCTGCTTGGCGGCGGAGAATTTATTCTCTTGCTTAACGCCCTTCTCTGAGACGTACGAGCTTAGAGGTTATATATCGATGGACATCAGTCGCATGGCATGAATTGCCTGTGTGGCACGCTAAGATGCAATGATCAAGGCTTCTGTTGAAAAGCAAAGTCTTGTGGTTGATGATCAAAGCACGGCCTTTGTGGCGTAGCTTTGTGTATAGCGTGGATTCGCGAGCCTCACACCTCGGTATGAGTCAAAAACGGGATAAGGACCCAAGGAGTGCATGACGTTTCTTTATAGCTATGGTGGTGTCAGTGACTTACCAGCCCTGACATTTATATACTTTTCACCTATGTGGTTGTTGGAATGCGAGGCGCCTTGATTATAGGTCTGTAAGGACCGGGAAACGTGTGTTCAGGAATTGCCAATCCTCTAACGTAAGTGAGGATCAGCCTTGGAGGATCCAGGGTTGCCCAGAGTGCGTAGCCCTGAGACATTTGCTAGAGTGTCTCGAACGCGGAGAGGAGCTTGCCCCTTGCCTCGACTCATGACGGAAATCCAATTTCCAATACGTGTATCGCGGTTTTAATTGTAGAACTAGTATGGCGACATGATATATGGTACCCATGCCGTCTATGATTTATATTTATGATTGAAATTGTTTTGACACTATACACTTATTATAGTATCAAATGATTTGCTTTAAATGTACCAAGCATGTTTGGCTATTATAAGGGAAAACCCTATCCTCCGGCTTGCGTTGCATTGTGTGATGGGACCTGGGTCTTATAATAGCTTCATTTTTCGAAAAAGCATTGCGTTGTTTATTCTATGCACTGGTATTCTTGGGAGGAAACCCGTTCCGTGTTATACGGCGTGGTCCCTTGAATTACTCTCTTTTAAAGTAAAGTTTAAATGACTGTTTTAGTTCTCACACCAGTCACTTGACTAACCTGGAGTTTATAGTTTTAACCTAAACTCTAGGTGCCCCTATTTTCCGCACGGGCAGCTAGTAGTTTCGGTTTTGCAGATTCATATTCACAAGATCCTGGCTTACAGCTGGAATGATATCCGGAAAGCTCTGTATCCGTATATCACCTTCAGTTGTGCTTTGTATTATTTTTCCGCTGCTATGTAATTATTGTAATCTCTGATACTTATCGAATGTAATTTATTCAATTATACTCGTTATATTCTTGTATCTGATGGAATTGTTGTAATAGCAATGAAATGTTCTTCTGTTTGTGTTCTGATTTGTCCTGTCCTCAAACAGTCAGGGGTTTCGAACGGTCTAGATTGGTTTAACGACTGATTCGGATCGAGCGAAATTCCCGGCCGTCACATTTGGTATCAGAGCTTTGGTTTACATAGCTCGAGAACAAGACACATTAGAACCATACGAAAGAATTCATCAGATATTGGATTAGTAATATCCAATTAGAATGACTCGTTAGAGATAGGATCAGTAGTATCCTAGAACGAGTGTGAAGAGTATATTTTCAAATGAAAATAATTTTGTTTTGAAATTTAAACCATTTTAAAACGTATTTGATTATTTATTTATTTTGAATATGGACAATCGAATATATAAAGATTTCACGTATACGCGTCATGAACGTATATTCGAAGTTTTAATATATTGGATAGATATGGAATCACATTCTAGTCACCGGAGATGGTACTGATGATTGTCATGATATCATCAGTATTTATGTTCGTGTTTCGAAGGTGTGATGTCTATATATTTCCATTAGACTGGTGTGAGAACCAAAACCAATATGGTTAGAACACATTGTTGTGAATTGGTATCAAAAACATGATTTTTGTATATATCAAAGTTATGAATTTGAAACTCTAATCCAACAATTGATTGATGTTTGTGTTGTTTGTCTATTAGTTTGCTAATTTTTAACCATTTTTGCCTAATAGCATCAAATATTGAATCGTATTGAAAATTAGTTGCATTTGCTTGCATATACATGTATATCATTGAACAGGTCATAGCAAGGAGGCTAGAGCCGAAGAATAAAATTTGTTTGCCCGACAAATAGGTACATGTTTACTATATAATTTACTGATTTGTTTGGGTGATGATGATTTTATGAGCCAATTGGCTAGCTGCTTGGCTTTTTCTTTTTCTTTTTGAGATCAGAAGGCCTATATGGCAATTTCGGGATTTTCCTGTGGCTCCCGGTGCAAGGGAGATTATGGCGAAATTTTTCGAAAATTTAGGGTGTTAGCCAAATTTTTGAAAATTTGAAAATTCTCAGAAACTGAAAAGTTGGAGAATGGAAGCCAGATCGAACGTAGAGTTAATTAATCAAACCACTTTCGACTTTGATCCTTTTCGAGGACGAAAAGTTTTAAGTAGGGGAGATTGTAATAACCCGCAAATTCTGGGCCAGTTTAAAATTTTTATTTTGGCAATTTTAGCGAATTTTGAAGATTTAAAATAGATTATTTTAAATAATATCGGCGGGAATTTTTTTTTGAATATGAATCGAACGTATATATTATATACGTCGTCGTTAGAATATAAATAATTATATATAATTATAAAAGGAATTGAAAATGGCGCGGTAGTTCGATAATTCGATTTGAAACTTCAATTGAATGTACCGGGTGCAAAACAATCCAGATTTTAGTGAAACCAAAAACATTAGGATCTAATTGATAATATCTTTCCAACGAATCCGAAAAATCAAGATTTCATAGCGGGAATCAAAAGATATGTCCAGTTGAAAATTCTGAATAGTCGCTATGGAATTCGGGCCCTTAAAATGGAAGTTTTGCAAACGACCTCGGATTTCGACGAAACCACTTTTGTTGGATCCGCGATGTCAAGTTATTGCTAGATTCCAAATTTCATAATTTTTCGAATCAATATGTGAGCGTGGCAAAGGAAAACGCGTTTGACCAGTTTCAGTTGATTTTAATCGACTGGAAAATGACCATTTTTCAAACGGTCTCAGAATTCGACGAAACTAGTTTTGTTAGGACCGTATCGTCAATACGAAGCTAGAAAATATTTTTCTGTAATTTTTCTAGTTAGTATGTGACCCCGGTAATTTGAAATGTACGTTTAAAATTCAATATAGTAATTTAAATGTAAATTCAACGGAAACTAATCGAAACGGTCAAATCAGCTTGCGATAAATATCCCATTGTGTTCGGAACGGGGGTAAAATGCTGTGGACGACAGGCGGTGGTCCTCGTTCAGGGGTCGTATGTAAAAGTCAACTTTTTGAAAATAAAATAATTAATAACATAAAATAAAAAAATATCAGTCTCCCCTTCTCCTTAACCAGGCCCCCCAGATTTAAATCAGAAATAAAAAAAAAAAAGGAAAAGAGAAGAGGACGGAGCGGCCTCCTCCCTCGTCGCCGCCACCGGAGGTGCCCACCTCCGTTCAAGCTCGCCGCCCTCCCCTCCTCCTCCTCCTCCATCACCTCGAAGCGCGAGAGCCCCCCCCCCCCCCCCGATGAGTCGCGCCGCAGCAGCGAGAGCCCCACCCCCCTGATGAGTCGCGCCGCAGCAGCGAGATCCCCCCTTCCTCCACCGCCGCACACCGCCCCTGCGCCGCCTTCCCCTTACCCCTTCCACCTCGATCAGCGAGCCCACCGCACCCAAAAAAATCTGACCCCGACTCCGACTCAGTGAAAACCCTTCCCCCCCCTTTTTTCCGGCAAATAGACTGTAAGTTTTCTTTATTTATTTTATTTTCTTCTTATTTGGTTAGGAAAATATAAATGTAGATTTTTACAAAATTCAAAGTTTAGATTTTTAGTTAGAAAAAAATTCAGTTTTTAAAATAAAGGAAAGCTAGGATTTTTTAATATTTGAAAAGGCGATATTTTTATATTATAGCAAAGCTAAAAATATGATTTTTATATTTTTAAAGTATTAAAAATATAGTCTTTACTATCTAGATGATATAAAAATATGATTTTGTTTAGGTAGAGAATTAAAAATATAATTTTTACATGATAGGAATATTAAAGATAGCATCTTTATATGTTTAGAAAAATAAAAATGTGATTTTTATATGATATATTTAAAAAGGCGAAATCTTTATAATAGAAAAATTCAATTTTTATATATTGAATAGCATAGTAAAAATTCGATTTTTATATATTGAATAGCAAAGTGAAAATTCGATTTTTAAATGTATGAAGCGAATATTAAAATATGATTTTTAAATTGAAAGTGAATAAATAAAAAATGTGATTTTTATTTTAAAGACATCAAAATATAAAAATGTGTGATTTTTTATATATGTAGAGGCTACGGGCAACGAAGATGACCGAAGATGCGATAACGATGAAGATTTCTCTAAATGAAGTGTCGTGAAGTTGGATAGCTATCGGTGAGAATTTCTCACCTTTCAATTTCATTTTCTAGTTATATATATATATACTAGGATGCAGACGGTGCTTAGTAGCACCCGACACAATCGTCCACAGACCATGGACTTGTTTTTTTGGTTGCATAAAATTAGTTAGATTATTTGATTGAAATTGAATTGTTTGGTGAATTTGATTGATGTGTGAATGGCGTGGGCCTTCACTAGACCGGGGATAAGGCTAGGCCTCGTCCCGTTTCTAGTATCGTGCCGTTATGTCGCCGAAATTTTCTAAAATAAGTTAGAAAAATAAAAATATCATTTTATTTAAAGAATGAACTGAATAGAAATTCATAATTTAAAATAAAATGTTTTGTCGTTAAAAATATAATTTTTAACGTAAATGTGAATAAATAAATATTCATTTACAAATCGGACGGTTTGTTTATGTACACTATTTGAATGGCATTGATTGGGTCGATAAATTTTACACATCGCCCAACTGCACAAATAAAATCAGTGTTTGATTGTTTGAAACCCCACACGGGTGTTGGGATGAAATTTGAAGTTCACTCATCCTGATTGATTAAATATGTCGATCGATTGATTGACAGGCTGTTATAAGCGTTAGATATCTATATTTGATGCTTATACAGTGTAGTGCACTTTGGTTGATGGTTGATTATTTATCGTTGCTATTATATACATGTGTTGTATGGAATCCATATAATTAATTTTATATGGTGATTGATTGGGCCTCATTCTAATTTAGAAAATAAAGAATATTATAAAATAAAGGTTCATGTGTTGACTGTACTCATCCGTTGAGATTAGTCATATGTTGAACGAAATATTTTAATAATAAAATTTACATCTTTATCAAAATAAAATAAAGGTTCATGTGTTGACTGTACTCATCCGTTGAGATTAGTCATGTGTTGAACGAAATATTTTAATAATAAAATTTACATCTTTATCAAAATAAATAAAGGTTCATGTGTTGACTGTACTCATCCGTTGAGATTAGTCATGTGTTGAACGAAATATTTTGATAATAAAATTTACATCTTTATCATATATAGAATTAGAAATCAACTGGAAAATAGATGAGATGAGTGGTCCCCTGGATATTGATCTGATGTTGGTTTCGTCCTTCGGGGTTAATATTAAGGGAATTATTCTCTTACTAATTTACAGTTGGAGTCTAATTTTATATCAAACGATAGATACCTTAATTTTTTATAAAATATATTAAATAGCAAAAATAGTCACACGTGGACGGTACTCATTCGTTGAGACTAGTCGTGTGTTGACAAAAATAAATATTCATTTGTTGAATAGAATATTTGAAAATAGAAATATATGAAGCCGTGTTGATTAGATTGATGCCATTTTGACGCGAACGATATTTAAATCGATTTTATTCATTTTAAAATGAATATTGAAAAGTGATTTTGAAATCGAATATTTTGAAATGAAATTCGAATTGAATCGAATAGAAAACCAATTCGAATTGAATCGAATAGAAAACCAATTCGAATTGAATCGAATAGAAAACCAATTCGAATTGAATCGAATAGAAAACCAATTCGAATTGAATCGAATAGAAAACCAATTTGAATTGAATCGAATAGAAAACGACTTTGAAATTGAATTGAATTGAAAACGAATTCAAATTGAATTGCAAACGAATTGAAATGAATTCAAATTGAATTGAAATTTGAATTGAATAGAAATGAATTTTAAAACGAATTTATAAGGAAAGATTCAATTTTGATTTGAATTGAAATGGGAGTTGAAATTGTTTTTGAAATGAATTCAAATCTATTTATATAATTCGTTTTAAATAGAAATCGACGAAATATATATTATATATATTATATATATATAATATAATTGCCCGAATAGAACGCGCCGCGCCGCGGAAGTTCACGAATTTCGACCATTTATTTCAAACGGACATTACGGGAGATCCGACCGTCGGACTCTCCTAAAACCTGAACCGTTGGGTTCGTATCGAAAAGAGCTTTCTAACGAATATTAGAAATTTGAAATCTAACGGTTGGATTTGGAGTTACGTCCAAATCAAATTTGAAAAAGGTCGCTGTAAGTGCAGTTCGATGGCCATTGATGGAAATCGACTGTACAGTCCTTGATAAAATTATTAAAAAATGGTAATAATTAGTGTAAAATCATAAGAAATGATTTGAGAAAAATTGGGGTGAAAAACTCCATATTTGAAAAAGATAAAAATAAATTTTTATCGAAATGAACTAGTTTTGAACTAAATTTAAAACCCAATTATTTTTAAATAAATAAATTAGATTTAAAAAGGGGTTTTAAATAATCGGGATTTCTAATATATTTGATTGGATTTGAAATGGGTTTATCGTGAACTGTGTTTTAAATAACACTAGTTCTTTAACCTGATAATAAATAGAATGTGATTTGGGTTTGTCGTGAACTGTGTTTTAAATAACACCTAGTTCTTTAACCCAGTAAAAGGAGTTTTAATGAATCTGCAACTATATTGAAATGTGAATGGATAATCTAAATTATCAAATTTAGAAAATGACCGAGAATGGAGTATTACCAGTTTTGCTCCAAAGCGATAGTTAAATCTTTAATTAGATTTGAACGTGAAATAGTAATTAATTTTACCGATAACACCGTGGTGTTAGATATGGAGTATTACCAGTTTTGCCTCATGGGATGAATAGGTTGGGATTGGGAAATAAAATAAATAATTATCTCGGTGTGGTTCGCTAATCTCGACTAGTTTAGAAAAACCATAATTTGGTTTGAAACGACATCCAAAGGAAGATTACAGGATAAATTTTAAAGAATTTATCTTGGATAAAATTAATGGGAACCTTTCCCTAAGAATGTGGAATTTAGAAACTAGCTGTAGATTGGCTAAGAAGAATGGTTTCCTGGGTATTGATCTGATGTTGGTTTCGGCCTTCGGGGTTAATGTTTAGGAAATTGTTCTCTTGCTAATTTGCGGTTAGTGACTAATGAATTGGAATGAGGCGTATGTTGTGTTTGTGTAACATTTGTTTTTAATATACGCGGGTTGTTCGGAAAGGCCTGGTTTACACCCATTCTGAATAACCAATTCGACGATAAGTCGAAGATGAAGACGGTGGTCGAAGACCGGAAGTCTTCACATCGTTTGGATAATTACTGACGATCCTGACTGGGCTGTACACCCAAGAGGATGGAAATAGTTGGTGGTCGTCCAGACGTACTTGGAGATCGATGGATATGCAAGGAAAGTGCCTCCGGTTTCGTTCAGACCCAGAACGAACTTGTAAATGGATTGTGTGTCTGACATTGGATTTTATTCTGTGTTGATTGATTTCTGTTAAATATATATCTGCTTGGCGGCGGAGAATTTATTCTCTTGCTTAACGCCCTTCTCTGAGACGTACGAGCTTAAAGGTTATATATCGATGGACAACAGTCGCATGGCATGAATTGCCTGTGTGGCACGCTAAGATGCAATGATCAAGGCTTCTGTTGAAAAGCAAAGTCTTGTGATTAATGATCAAAGCACGGCCTTTGTGGCGTAGCTTTGTGTATAGCGTGGATTCGCGAGCCTCACACCTCGGTATGAGTCAAAAACGGGATAAGGACCCAAGGAGTGCCTGACGTTTCTTTCTAGCAATGGTGGTGTCAGTGACTTACTGTAACAACCCGTAAAATGCGAGCCAGTTTGAAATTTTTATTTTGGCAATTTTAGCGAATTTTGATTATTTAAAATGAATTATTTTAAATAATATCGACGAGAAATTTATTTTGAATATAATTAGAACGTATATATTATATACGTCGTCGTTAGAATATATAATAATTATATATAATTATAAAAGGAATTGAAAATGGCGCGGTAGTTCGAAAATTCGATTTCTAATTTCAAATGAATATACAGAATTCAATATGAGTCAGAATTGAACGAAACAAGAAATATTTGAATCTGTATAACTATATCTTTGTAACGAAGTTAACAAACTGAGATTTCATCTTAGAAATGATAAGATATGTCCAGTTTAAAATTTGAAATAGTCGCTGTGGAATTTATATATATTTTTATATATATAAGGCCCTTAAAAATAGCAATTTTGCAAACGACCTCGGATTTCGACGAAACCAGTTTTGTTGGGTCCGTGATGTTAAGTTATTGCTAGATTCCAAATTTCATAATTTTTCGAATCAATATGTGAGCGTGGCAAAGGAAAACGCGTTTGACCAGTTTCAGTTGATTTTAATCGACTGGAAATTGGCCATTTATCTAACGGTCTCAGAATTCGACGAAACTAGTTTTGTTAGGACCGTATCGTCAATACGAAGCTAGAAAATATTTTTCTAGAATTTTTAAAGTTAGTATGTGACCCCAGTAAATTGAAATGTACGTTTAAAAATTCAATATAATGATTTAAATGTTAATTTAAACGGAAACCGATCGAAACGATCGAATCAGCTTATGATACATGTCCCATTGTGTTTGGAATAGGGGTATTTATTTAGGAAGGGCAGTCAGTGGGTTTGATTTAGAGCTCAGATCGTTAAATTCGCATTTAAATAACTATTAGAATTAAATATTAATAAAAATAATTATTATAAAGGGAGCTCAACCACTAAACCCTAGGCCCAATACCCAGTAGCCGCCATCCCCCAAATCAAACGTTCAGAATGCTTCAAGATTCTCCCCAAAAATTCGTTCGATCCACTAATTTGTTTCAAAAATCAAATAAAGGGAAGATGATCGATCTAGGTGAGGGCTTCATGTGGGTAATGCTGTGATGGAATATGGTTCGATGAAAGCGGTGAAATCCGGGCTTAAAGCTGATCGGTTCGTGGCCGTTTCTGGCCAAGGAGGGTGGTTCGAGTTCCTCCTCGTTTCTGGCGCCGGTGGAAGGTTGAGCGGCGAACAAGATGGGCATGTCAGATCGGAGGATAAGGGTACGAGGCGCGAGCAGCGTGAGGCCCTAGATGTCGACATTAGGGAGGATTTTGGGCTCCGATTTACCTGAAGGGACGATGAAGAATGCGTTCTCTAATCTATGACCTGGAAGCTTTCGACGGGTTCAAACATACCAAAATCAACAGTGAGCTTTATATTTTATTTTTATATGGAAATAATTTTGGTTTAAAATCTGTTTTTATACATAAGAATATAGAAATAAAAAGGGGATTTTTATATATATATACCATAGTTTAAAATAATAATATACCTTGTTTTTTTTTTTTTATATGAAGACCTTGTTCTTTTTTTTTATATGAAGACCTTGTTTTTTTTAATATGAAGACCTTGTTTTTTTTAATATGAAGACCTTGTTTTTTTTAATATGAAGACCTTGTTCTTTTTTTTTATATGAAGACCTTGTTTTTTTTAATATGAAGACCTTGTTCTTTTTTTTTATATGAAGACCTTGTTTTTTTTAATATGAAGACCTTGTTCTTTTTTTTTATATGAAGACCTTGTTTTTTTTAATATGAAGACCTTGTTTTTTTTAATATGAAGACCTTGTTTTTTTTAATATGAAGACCTTGTTCTTTTTTTTTATATGAAGACCTTGTTTTTTTTAATATGAAGACCTTGTTCTTTTTTTTTTTATATGAAGACCTTGTTTTTTTTAATATGAAGACCTTGTTCTTTTTTTTTTATATGAAGTCCTTGTTTGTTTTTTTAAAATAGGAGGACGTTGTTTTTAAAAATGTGAAGGCATGATTTTTAATTATATAAAGATAGGATTTTTAATTAAATAAAAATATAATCTTTTCTATATGTATAGTGTTATAAAAATATAATCTTTTCTATATGTATAGTGTTATAAAAATATAATCTTTTCTATATGTATAGTGTTATAAAAATATAATCTTTTCTATATATATAGCGTTGTAAAAATATAATCTTTTCTATACAAGTAGCGATGTTAAAAATGTGATTTTTAACATGTACTCATGAAACAGATCTCGTGGAAAACACGACGAAGATTTCCTACATATGAAGAGTCGTGGCGTTTGGTTTAGCTATTTGGTGAGAACTTCTCACCTTTCAATTTAATTTTTCTAGTTATATATATACTAGGATGCAGACGGTGCTTAGTAGCACCCGACACAATCGTCCACAGACCATGGACTTGTTTGTTTGACTGTTTGGTGATTGATTGTGATATTGGTTTGAATGTGGTTTGTGGTGTGAAAAATCGAATCGATAAATTGGTTAGGATTAGACGTGCGCCGTTATAAGGCGAAGGAGTAAGGCTAGGTTAGACCCTTACTCCAAATTTTGTGGTTTGCATAACGAAAGTGAATTTGATTGATATGTGAATGGCGTGGGCCTTCACTAGACCGGGGACAAGGCTAGGCCTTATCCCGTTTTTAGTATCGTGCCGTTATGCCGCCGAAATTTTCTAAAATATGTTAGAAAAATAAAAATATCATTTTATTGAATAAATGAATTGAATAGAAATTCATAGGTTGAAATAAAATGTTTTATCGTTAAAAATATAATTTTTAACGTGAATATGAAAATAGTGAAGTGAATAAATAAATATTCATTTACAAACCAGACGGTTTGTTTATGAACACTTATTTGAATGACATTGATTGGGACGATAAATTTTACACATCGCCCAACTGCACAACTAGAATCTGTGTTTGATTGTTTGAAACCCCACACGGGTGTTGGGATGAAATATGAAGTTCACTCTTCCTGATTGATTAAATATGTCGATCGATTGATTGACAGGCTGTTATAAGCGTTAGATATCTTTATTTGATGCTTATACAGTGTAGTGCACTTTGGTTGATGGTTGATTATTTTTCAATGCTATTATACATGTGTTGTATGAAAATCCATATAATTAACTTTATATGGTAATTGTTTGGGCCTCATTCCAGTATTTGAAAAAGAAATATTTGAAAAAGAAATATTTGAAATAGAATATTTGAAAATAAAGGAATATATGAAGCCGTGTTGATTAGATTGACGCCATTTTGACGTGAACGATATTTATATCGATTTTATTCATTTTGAAATGAATTGAAAACGATTTCGAAATAAATTGAATTGAAAACGATTTCGAAATGAATTGAATTGAAAACGATTTCGAAATAAATTGAATTGAAAACGATTTCGAAATGAATTGAATTGAAAACGATTTCGAAATAAATTGAATTGAAAACGATTTCGAAATGAATTGAATTGAAAACGATTTCGAAATGAATTGAATTGAAAACGATTTCGAAATAAATTGAATTGAAAACGATTTCGAAATGAATTGAATTGAAAACGATTTCGAAATGAATTGAATTGAAAACGATTTCGAAATGAATTGAATTGAAAACGATTTCGAAATGAATTGAAAACGATTTCGAAATAAATTGAATTGAAAACGATTTCGAAATGAATTGAATTGAAAACGATTTCGAAATGAATTGAATTGAAAACGATTTCGAAATGAATTGAATATAAAACGATTTCGAAATGAATTGAATTGAAAACGATTTCGAAATGAATTGAATTGAAAACGATTTCGAAATGAATTGAAGTGAAAACGATTTCGAAAGGAATTGAAAACGAATTCAAATAGAATTGAAAGCGAATTGAAATGAATTCATATTGAATTGAAATTTGAATTAAAATTTGAATTGAATAGAATGAATTTAAAAACGAATTTATAAAGAAGAATTCAATTTTGATTTGAATTGAAAAGGAAGTTGAAATTTCTTTTGAAACGAATTCAAAACTATATATATATAATTCATTTTAAATAGAAATCGACGAAGTATATATTATATATATTATATATATAATATAATGGCCTGAATAGAACGCGCCGCGCCGCGGCAGTTCGCGAATTTCGACCATTTATTTCAATCGGACATTACGGGAGATCCGACCGTCGGATTCTCCTAAAACCGGAACCGTTGGGTTCGTATCGAAAAGAGCTTTCTAACGAATATTAGAAATTTAAAATCTAACGGTTGGATTTGGAATTATGTCCAAATCAAATTCGAAAAAGGTCGCTGTAAGTGCAGTTCGATGGCCGTTGATGGAAATCGACTGTACGGGCCTTGATAAAATTATTAAAAATAGCAATAATTTGTGTAAAATCATAAGAAATGATTTAGAAAGAATTGGGATGAAAAACTCCATATTTGAAAAGATAAAAATGGATTTTTATCGAAATAAACTAGTTTTGAACTAGAAATATAATTCTATTTATTTTTAAATAAATAAATTGAATTTAAAAAGGGTTTTAAAAATAACCAAAATTTCCAATGATTGCATTGGAGTGGATTTGAATCGAAATTGTCTTCGGAATATTTCGATGTTGGAATTCGTGATTATACAGGTGTTGTTATGGAAATTTGAAAGATATATATATTTATATCGTTATTTCCAATACGACATTTGTTAGTCGTAGAATTTGATATTGAATATAAGCCGATATATTTTCTATTCAGAGCCTTGTATTGAATATCGAATGTGATTTGGGTTTGTCGTGAATGGTGTCTTCACTAACACTGTTCTTGAACCCAGCTGAGAAAAGATTAAATCTTTTTATTTAGATTTAATGAAGTGTACCAATTAAATAATATTTAATTGGAATTGAATGGATATTCATTTTTGGGTTTATCGTGAACAGTGTTTTAAATAAGACTTGTTCTTTAACCCGATAATTAATGAATGTGATTTGGGTTTGTCGTGAATGGTGTCTTCACTAACACTGTTCTTGAACCCAGTTGAGAAAAGATTAAATCTTTTTATTTAGATTTAATGAAGTGTACCAATTAAATAATATTTAATTGGAATTGAATGGATATTGATTTTTGGGTTTATCGTGAACAGTGTTTTAAATAACACTTGTTCTTTAACCCAATAATTAATGGGATGTGACTTTGGGTTTGTCGTGAACCATGTTTTAAATGACACTGATTCTTTAACCCAGTCACAGATTAAAACTAAGTGGAGTTTTAATGAATCTTTAATTAGATTGAAAAGATCGAGAATGGAGTATCACCAGTTTTGCTCCAGGCGATAGTTAAATCTTTAATTAGATTTGAACGTGAAATTTAGAAACTAACTGTCGGTTAGCTAAGTAGAATGGTTTTCTGGATATTGATCTGATGTTGGTTTCGGCCTTCGGGGTTAATATTTGGGGAATTATTCTCTTGATTAATTTACGGTTAGTGACTAATGAATTGGAATGAGGCGTATGTTGTGTTTGTGTAACACTTATTTAAAATATACGCGAGTTATTCGGAAAGACCGGGTTCATCCCATTCTGAATAACTGATACGACGATAAGTCGAAGATGAAGACGATGGTCGAAGACCGGAGGTTTTAACGTCGTTTGGGGGATAACTGATGATCTTGATTGGGCTGTACACCCAAGAAGATGGAAACAGTTAGTGATCGTCCAGACGTACTTGGAGATCGATGGATATGCGGGGTACTAGGTGCCTCCGGTTTCGTTCAGACCCAGAACGGACTTGTGAATGGACTGTGTGTCTGACATTGGATTTTAGTCCGTGTGATTGATCTCTATTAAATATATATCTGTTTGGCGGCGGAGAATTTATTCTCTTGCTTAACGCCCTTCTCTGAGACGTACGAGCTCAGGGGTTATATATTGATGGATATCAATCGCATGGAGTGAATTGCCTGTGTGGCATGCTTAAGTGGCAAATGATCAAGGCTTCTGTTGAAAAGCAAAGTCTTGTGGTTGATGATCGAAGCACGGCCTTCGTGGCGTAGCTTTGTGTAACGTTGATTCGCGAGTATCACACCCGGTATGAATCAAAAACGGGAGACGGACCTCAGGGAGGGCCTACGTTTCCTCCTAGCTAAAAGTGGCGTCAGTGGTTTTACACGCCCTGACGAGTTTGACTTATGTTGTTGTTGCTGTTGCGAGGCGCCTCAGATTGATCGGTCGTTCTCGAACCGATGGAGTCATTTAGTTGGCTCGCTTACGCCCCAAAGGGCGGCGAAACGTAGTGCTCAGGTATAATAATCCACATCGGTGGACCGGCCCTGTCGCTCCAAGGCTTGCCTGCGCGCTTGCCTGAGACTCGGGCTAGGCAGTCTCGAATCATTGAGGATCTTGCCCCTAGCCTCGGTTCATACCATAAATGATAACCCAATTTCCAAATACGACATTTGCGGTTTTGATTGTAAACTTATATATGGCGACATAGTGTTATGGGCCGTTCATGCCGCCTATGATTGATACTTATGATTTGAAGTGTTTTATACACTATGCACTTATTATAGTATCAAATGATTTGTTTTAAACGTATCAAGCATTCTTTGGCTGTTATAAGGGAAAACCCTATCCCCCGGCTTGCGTTGCATTGTGTGATAGGACCTGGGTCTTATAACAGCTTCATTTTTCTTTATTTAGCATTGCGCTGTTTGTTTTATGCACTGGTATTCTTGGGAGGAAACCCGTTCCGTGTTATACGGCGTGGTCCCTTGATTTACCTAATGATTTAAAATAAAGATTAATAACTGTTTTAGTTCTCACCTCAGTCCCATGACTGACCTGGAGTTTATTGTTTTAACCTAAACTCTGGGTGCCCTTATTTTGACATGGGCAGCTAGTAGTTTCGGTTTTGCAGATTTATATTCACAGGATCCTGGTTTACAGCTGGAACGATATCCGGAAAGCTTTGTATCCGTATATCTTCTTCTAGTTGTGTATTGTATTATTTTCCGCTGCTATGTATTTAAATGTAATTTAAATCTCTGATATTTCTGTGTAATATTCATTCAAACTCTGTATATTCTTGTAATCTGATGCACTGTTGTTGTATATAGTGAAATGTTCTTCTGTATGCGTTCTGTTTTGTACTGTTCTCGAACTATCCGACGCTTTCCTTTACGGGGAAGTTGCGGGTCTTTACAGTTGGTATCAGAGCTTTGGTTTACAAAGCTCAGAGAACAAGACACATTAGAACCCTACGAAAGAATTCATCAGATATTGGATTAGTAATATCCAATTAGAATGACTCGTTAGAGATGGGATCAGTAGTATCCTAGAACGAGTGTGAAGAGTATATTTTTGAAAATGAAAACAATTTTGTTTTGAAAATTTAAATTAATTATTCGTATTTGATTATCTATTTATATTGAGTTGGACAATCCAGTATATATAGGTTTTGCGTATACGTCTGATCCGCGTGTATTCAAAGTTTTAATATATTGGGTAGATATAGAATCACATTCTAGTTGCCCGGGGATGATTCTGATAATGCTGCAGCGTTACCAGTATTTATTTTCGAGTGACGAAGGTGTGATATCTATATATTTCCATTAGGCTGGTGTGAGAACCAAAATTAGATAGGGCTTATTGTTGTGATTTGGCATTAAAAACATGATTTTTGTGTATGTACCAAAGTTATGGATTTGAAACTCTAATTCATTAATGGATTGATGTTTGTGTTGTTTGTTTATTTGTTTGCTAATTTTTAGCCATTTAGCCTAACAGAACCAAATATTGAATTATATCGAAGATTGGTTGCGTTTGCTTGCATATACATATATATCATTGAACAGGTCATAGCAAGGAGGCTAGAGCAGAGAATAAAATTTGTTTGCCCGACAAATAGGTACATGTTTACTACATAATTTCCTGTTTTGTTTGGGTGATGAGGATTTTGTGAGCCTATTGGCTAGCCGCTTGGCTTTTTCTTTTTCTTTTTGAGATCTGAAGGACCGGGGAAGCTATTTGAAATTCCCCGATGCTCCCGGTGCAGGGGAGGTTATGGCGAAATTTTTCGAAAATTTAGGGTGTTAGCCAAATTTTTGAAATTTTGAAAATTCTCAGAAACTGAAAAGTTGGAGAATGGAAGCCAGATCGAACGTAGAGTTGATTAATCAAACCACTTTCGACTTTGTTCCTTTTCGGGGACGAAAAGTTTTAAGTGGGGGAGATTGTAACAACCCGTAAAATGCGAGCCAGTTTGAAATTTTTATTTTGGCAATTTTAGCGAATTTTGATTATTTAAAATGAATTATTTTAAATAATATCGACGAGAAATTTATTTTGAATATAATTAGAACGTATATATTATATACGTCGTCGTTAGAATATATAATAATTATATATAATTATAAAAGGAATTGAAAATGGCGCGGTAGTTCGAAAATTCGATTTCTAATTTCAAATGAATATACAGAATTCAATATGAGTCAGAATTGAACGAAACAAGAAATATTTGAATCTGTATAACTATATCTTTGTAACGAAGTTAACAAACTGAGATTTCATCTTAGAAATGATAAGATATGTCCAGTTTAAAATTTGAAATAGTCGCTGTGGAATTTATATATATTTTTATATATATAAGGCCCTTAAAAATAGCAATTTTGCAAACGACCTCGGATTTCGACGAAACCAGTTTTGTTGGGTCCGTGATGTTAAGTTATTGCTAGATTCCAAATTTCATAATTTTTCGAATCAATATGTGAGCGTGGCAAAGGAAAACGCATTTGACCAGTTTCAGTTGATTTTAATCGACTGGAAATTGGCCATTTATCTAACGGTCTCAGAATTCGACGAAACTAGTTTTGTTAGGACCGTATCGTCAATACGAAGCTAGAAAATATTTTTCTAGAATTTTTAAAGTTAGTATGTGACCCCAGTAAATTGAAATGTACGTTTAAAAATTCAATATAATGATTTAAATGTTAATTTAAACGGAAACTGATCGAAACGATCGAATCAGCTTATGATACATGTCCCATTGTGTTTGGAATAGGGGTATTTATTTAGGAAGGGCAGTCAGTGGGTTTGATTTAGAGCTCAGATCGTTAAATTCGCATTTAAATAACTATTAGAATTAAATATTAATAAAAATAATTATTATAAAGGGAGCTCAACCACTAAACCCTAGGCCCAATACCCAGTAGCCTCCATCCCCCAAATCAAACGTTCAGAATGCTTCAAGATTCTCCCCAAAAATTCGTTCGATCCACTAATTTGTTTCAAAAATCAAATAAAGGGAAGATGATCGATCTAGGTGAGGGCTTCATGTGGGTAATGCTGTGATGGAATATGGTTCGATGAAAGCGGTGAAATCCGGGCTTAAAGCTGATCGGTTCGTGGCCGTTTCTGGCCAAGGAGGGTGGTTCGAGTTCCTCCTCGTTTCTGGCGCCGGTGGAAGGTTGAGCGGCGAACAAGATGGGCATGTCAGATCGGAGGATAAGGGTACGAGGCGCGAGCAGCGTGAGGCCCTAGATGTCGACATTAGGGAGGATTTTGGGCTCCGATTTACCTGAAGGGACGATGAAGAATGCGTTCTCTAATCTATGACCTGGAAGCTTTCGACGGGTTCAAACATACCAAAATCAACAGTGAGCTTTATATTTTATTTTTATATGGAAATAATTTTGGTTTAAAATCTGTTTTTATACATAAGAATATAGAAATAAAAAGGGGATTTTTATATATATATACCATAGTTTAAAATAATAATATACCTTGTTTTTTTTTTTATATGAAGACCTTGTTCTTTTTTTTTATATGAAGACCTTGTTTTTTTTAATATGAAGACCTTGTTTTTTTTAATATGAAGACCTTGTTTTTTTTAATATGAAGACCTTGTTCTTTTTTTTTATATGAAGACCTTGTTTTTTTTAATATGAAGACCTTGTTCTTTTTTTTTATATGAAGACCTTGTTTTTTTTAATATGAAGACCTTGTTCTTTTTTTTTATATGAAGACCTTGTTTTTTTTAATATGAAGACCTTGTTTTTTTTAATATGAAGACCTTGTTCTTTTTTTTTATATGAAGACCTTGTTTTTTTTAATATGAAGACCTTGTTCTTTTTTTTTTTATATGAAGACCTTGTTTTTTTTAATATGAAGACCTTGTTTTTTTTAATATGAAGACCTTGTTCTTTTTTTTTTATATGAAGACCTTGTTTGTTTTTTTAAAATAGGAGGACGTTGTTTTTAAAAATGTGAAGGCATGATTTTTAATTATATAAAGATAGGATTTTTAATTAAATAAAAATATAATCTTTTCTATATGCATAGTGTTATAAAAATATAATCTTTTCTATATGTATAGTGTTATAAAAATATAATCTTTTCTATATGTATAGTGTTATAAAAATATAATCTTTTCTATATATATAGCGTTGTAAAAATATAATCTTTTCTATACAAGTAGCGATGTTAAAAATGTGATTTTTAACATGTACTCATGAAACAGATCTCGTGGAAAACACGACGAAGATTTCCTACATATGAAGAGTCGTGGCGTTTGGTTTAGCTATTTGGTGAGAACTTCTCACCTTTCAATTTAATTTTTCTAGTTATATATATACTAGGATGCAGACGGTGCTTAGTAGCACCCGACACAATCGTCCACAGACCATGGACTTGTTTGTTTGACTGTTTGGTGATTGATTGTGATATTGGTTTGAATGTGGTTTGTGGTGTGAAAAATCGAATCGATAAATTGGTTAGGATTAGACGTGCGCCGTTATAAGGCGAAGGAGTAAGGCTAGGTTAGACCCTTACTCCAAATTTTGTGGTTTGCATAACGAAAGTGAATTTGATTGATATGTGAATGGCGTGGGCCTTCACTAGACCGGGGATAAGGCTAGGCCTTGTCCCGTTTCTGGTATCGTGCCGTTATGCCGCCGAAATTTTCTAAAACATGTTAGAAAAATAAAAATATCATTCAATTGAATAAATGAATTGAATAGAAATTCATAGGTTGAAATAAATATTCATTTACAAACCAGACGGTTTGTTTATGAACACTTATTTGAATGACATTGATTGGGACGATAAATTTTACACATCGCCCAACTGCACAACTAGAATCTGTGTTTGATTGTTTGAAACCCCACACGGGTGTTGGGATGAAATATGAAGTTCACTCTTCCTGATTGATTAAACATGTCGATCGATTGATTGACAGGCTGTTATAAGCGTTAGATATCTTTATTTGATGCTTATACAGTGTAGTGCACTTTGGTTGATGGTTGATTATTTTTCAATGCTATTATACATGTGTTGTATGAAAATCCATATAATTAACTTTATATGGTAATTGTTTGGGCCTCATTCCAGTATTTGAAAAAGAAATATTTGAAAAAGAAATATTTGAAATAGAATATTTGAAAATAAAGGAATATATGAAGCCGTGTTGATTAGATTGACGCCATTTTGACGTGAACGATATTTATATCGATTTTATTCATTTTGAAATGAATTGAAAACGATTTCGAAATAAATTGAATTGAAAACGATTTCGAAATGAATTGAATTGAAAACGATTTCGAAATAAATTGAATTGAAAACGATTTCGAAATGAATTGAATTGAAAACGATTTCGAAATAAATTGAATTGAAAACGATTTCGAAATGAATTGAATTGAAAACGATTTCGAAATGAATTGAATTGAAAACGATTTCGAAATAAATTGAATTGAAAACGATTTCGAAATGAATTGAATTGAAAACGATTTCGAAATGAATTGAATTGAAAACGATTTCGAAATGAATTGAATATAAAACGATTTCGAAATGAATTGAATTGAAAACGATTTCGAAATGAATTGAAAACGATTTCGAAATAAATTGAATTGAAAACGATTTCGAAATGAATTGAATTGAAAACGATTTCGAAATGAATTGAATTGAAAACGATTTCGAAATGAATTGAATATAAAACGATTTCGAAATGAATTGAATTGAAAACGATTTCGAAATGAATTGAATTGAAAACGATTTCGAAATGAATTGAAGTGAAAACGATTTCGAAAGGAATTGAAAACGAATTCAAATAGAATTGAAAGCGAATTGAAATGAATTCAAATTGAATTGAAATTTGAATTAAAATTTGAATTGAATAGAATGAATTTAAAAACGAATTTATAAAGAAGAATTCAATTTTGATTTGAATTGAAAAGGAAGTTGAAATTTCTTTTGAAACGAATTCAAAACTATATATATATAATTCATTTTAAATAGAAATCGACGAAGTATATATTATATATATTATATATATAATATAATGGCCTGAATAGAACGCGCCGCGCCGCGGCAGTTCGCGAATTTCGACCATTTATTTCAATCGGACATTACGGGAGATCCGACCGTCGGATTCTCCTAAAACCGGAACCGTTGGGTTCGTATCGAAAAGAGCTTTCTAACGAATATTAGAAATTTAAAATCTAACGGTTGGATTTGGAATTATGTCCAAATCAAATTCGAAAAAGGTCGCTGTAAGTGCAGTTCGATGGCCGTTGATGGAAATCGACTGTACGGGCCTTGATAAAATTATTAAAAATAGCAATAATTTGTGTAAAATCATAAGAAATGATTTAGAAAGAATTGGGATGAAAAACTCCATATTTGAAAAGATAAAAATGGATTTTTATCGAAATAAACTAGTTTTGAACTAGAAATATAATTCTATTTATTTTTAAATAAATAAATTGAATTTAAAAAGGGTTTTAAAAATAACCAAAATTTCCAATGATTGCATTGGAGTGGATTTGAATCGAAATTGTCTTCGGAATATTTCGATGTTGGAATTCGTGATTATACAGGTGTTGTTATGGAAATTTGAAAGATATATATATTTATATCGTTATTTCCAATACGACATTTGTTAGTCGTAGAATTTGATATTGAATATAAGCCGATATATTTTCTATTCAGAGCCTTGTATTGAATATCGAATGTGATTTGGGTTTGTCGTGAATGGTGTCTTCACTAACACTGTTCTTGAACCCAGCTGAGAAAAGATTAAATCTTTTTATTTAGATTTAATGAAGTGTACCAATTAAATAATATTTAATTGGAATTGAATGGATATTCATTTTTGGGTTTATCGTGAACAGTGTTTTAAATAACACTTGTTCTTTAACCCGATAATTAATGAATGTGATTTGGGTTTGTCGTGAATGGTGTCTTCACTAACACTGTTCTTGAACCCAGTTGAGAAAAGATTAAATCTTTTTATTTAGATTTAATGAAGTGTACCAATTAAATAATATTTAATTGGAATTGAATGGATATTGATTTTTGGGTTTATCGTGAACAGTGTTTTAAATAACACTTGTTCTTTAACCCGATAATTAATGGGATTTGACTTTGGGTTTGTCGTGAACCATGTTTTAAATGACACTGATTCTTTAACCCAGTCACAGATTAAAACTAAGTGGAGTTTTAATGAATCTTTAATTAGATTGAAAAGATCGAGAATGGAGTATCACCAGTTTTGCTCCAGGCGATAGTTAAATCTTTAATTAGATTTGAACGTGAAATTTAGAAACTAACTGTCGGTTAGCTAAGTAGAATGGTTTTCTGGATATTGATCTGATGTTGGTTTCGGCCTTCGGGGTTAATATTTGGGGAATTATTCTCTTGATTAATTTACGGTTAGTGACTAATGAATTGGAATGAGGCGTATTGTAACAACCCGTAAAATGCGAGCCAGTTTGAAAATTTTATTTTGGCAATTTTAGCGAATTTTGATTATTTAAAATGAATTATTTTAAATAATATCGACGTGAAATTTATTTTGAATAGAATTCGAACGTATATATTATATACGTCGTCGTTAGAATATATAATAATTATATATAATTATAAAAGGAATTGAAAATGGCGCGGTAGTTCGAAAATTCGATTTCTAATTTCAAATGAATATACAGAATTCAATATAAGTCAGAATTGAACGAAACAAGAAATATTTGAATCTGTATAACTATGTCTTTGTAACAAAGTTAACAAACTGAGATTTCATTTTAGAAATGATAAGATATGTCCAGTTTAAAATTAGAAATAGTCGCTGTGGAATTTATATATATTTTTATATATATAAGGCCCTTAAAAATAGCCATTTTGCAAACGACCTCGGATTTCGACGAAACCAGTTTTGTTGGGTCCGTGATGTTAAGTTATTGCTAGATTCCAAATTTCATAATTTTTCGAATCAATATGTGAGCGTGGCAAAGGAAAACGCGTTTGACCAGTTTCAGTTGATTTTAATCGACTGGAAATTGGCCATTTTTCAAACGGTCTCAGAATTCGACGAAACTAGTTTTGTTAGGACCGTATCGTCAATACGAAGCTAGAAAATATTTTTCGAGAATTTTTAGAGTTCGTATGCGACCCCGGTAATTTGAAATGTACGTTTAAAATTCAATATAGAGATTTAAATGTAAATTCAACGGAAACTAATTCAAACGATCGAATCAACTTGCGATACATATCCCATTGTGTTCGGAATGGGGGTATTTAGCTAGGGGCGACAGTCGTTGGGTCTCGTTAGGTGTTCGAATTAAAAGTCAACGTTTAGGGTTGAAAATAAAATAAAATAATAAAAAAAAAAAAAAAAATATACCTTTCTCCTTTAAACCCGCTGGCCCCCCCCCTTTCAATTCATTTCGATTCAGATAAAAAAAAAAAAAAGGGGAGAAAGTCGAAGTCGCGCCTGCCACCAGGAGGAGCTCCCCCACCGCCGCTTCGCCCTCCTCACCGCCGACGACCAACCACCTCCCTCTCCCCACACCAGTAGCGAATCCCGAACCGCAAGCCCCTCCGACCCCTCCAGACATCGCGACGCCTCCCGAAACCCCAATCCGCCAGCGAGCTTCGCCCTCCTCCGCTATCATCGTGGTTTCCCACCGCTCGCGCCTGACAGCCCCCCCTGTGAGTTTTAATGATTTGTTTAACTGTTTTTTTTTATTATTTATTTTAGTTTAAAACTGATTTTTAATTTTAGTGTAAAACTGATTTTTTAAATCTAGTTTAAAACTGTTTTTTTTTAATTTAAGTTTAAAACTGATTTTTTTAAGGATTTTAAAAACTGATTTTAAAATAGGATAAAAACTGTTTTGAAAATGTAAACTGATTTGGTTTTGAAAATGTAAAACTGATTTTATAAAAATTGTAAAACTGATTTTTATAAAATGATTAAAAACTGAATTTTTGAAAAAGTAAAAAGAAAAAGATTTGATCTTTAAAATAGAAAAGCAAAAAGGGCGAGATTTTTGTTTAGAAGAAAAAGTAGAATTATTTAAAAATAGAAAAGATTGGTTTTTGTAAAGATGAAGATTTTATTTTTATAAAAGCGAAAACTTTATTTTTTATAAAGGCGAAAAACCTTATTGATAAAAATGTGATTTTTATATATTGAACTTTGAAATAAAAATTCGATTTTTATATATTGAACTTTGAAATAAAAATTCGATTTTTATATATTGAACTTTGTAATAAAAATTCGATTTTTATATATTGAACTTTGAAATAAAAATTCGATTTTTATATATTGAATAGCGTAGTAAAAATTCTATTTTTACATATGTAGAGAATACGGGCGAAAACGACAAAAAGGCGAAACGACGAAGACTTCTGCAAATGAAGAGCCGTGGAGCTAGGATAGCTTTCTGTGAGAACTTCTCACCTTTCAATTTAAATTTTCTAGTTATATATATATATACTAGGATGCAGACGGTGCTTAGTAGCACCCGACACAATCGTCCACAGACCATGGACTTGTTTGTTTGGCTGTTTGGTTATTGATTGCGATATTGGTTTGAATGTGGTTTGTGGTGTGAAAAATCGAATCGATAAATTGGTTAGGATTAGACGTGCGCCGTTATAAGGCGAAGGAGTAAGGCTAGGTTAGACCCTTACTCCAAATTTTGTGGTTTGCATAACGAAAGTGAATTTGATTGATATGTGAATGGCGTGGGCCTTCACTAGACCGGGGATAAGGCTAGGCCTTGTCCCGTTTCTGGTATCGTGCCGTTATGCCGCCGAAATTTTCTAAAACATGTTAGAAAAATAAAAATATCATTTAATTGAATAAATGAATTGAATAGAAATTCATAGGTTGAAATAAAATGTTTTATCGTTAAAAATATAATTTTTAACGTGAATATGGAAAGAGTGAAGTGAATAAATAAATATTCATTTACAAACCAGATGGTTTGTTTATGTACACTTATTTGAATGACATTGATTGGGACGATAAATTTTACACATCGCCCAACTGCACAACTAAAATCTGTGTTTGATTGTTTGAAACCCCACACGGGTGTTGGGATGAAATATGAATTTCACTCATCCTGATTGATTAAATATGTCGATCGATTGATTGACAGGCTGTTATAAGCGTTGAATATCTATATTTGATGCTTATACAGTGTAGTGCACTTTGGTTGATGGTTGATTATTTTCAATGTTATTATATACATGTGTTGTATGAAAATCCATATAATTAATTTTATATGGTAATTGTTTGGGCCTCATTCCAATCGTGAAAATAAAGAATATTTTGATAATAACAAATATTTTGATAATAGGAAATATTTGAAATAGAATATTTGAAAATAGAAATTTATGAAGCCGTGTTGATTAGATTGACGCCATTTTGACGTGAACGATATTTATATCGATTTTAAAAACGATTTCGAAATGAATTGAATTGAAAACGATTTCGAAATGAATTGAATTGAAAACGAATTCAAAATGAATTGAAAACGATTTCGAAATGAATTGAATTGAAAACGAATTCAAAATGAATTGAAAACGATTTCGAAATGAATTGAATTGAAAACGAATTCAAAATGAATTGAAAACGATTTCGAAATGAATTGAATTGAAAACGAATTCAAAATGAATTGAAAACGATTTCGAAATGAATTGAATTGAAAACGAATTCAAAATGAATTGAAAACGATTTCGAAATGAATTGAATTGAAAACGAATTCAAAATGAATTGAAAACGATTTCGAAATGAATTGAATTGAAAACGATTTCGAAATGAATTGAATTGAAAACGAATTCAAATGGAATTGAAAGCGAATTGAAATGAATTCAAATTGAATTGAAATTCGAATTGAATAGAAATGAATTTTAAAACGAATTTATAAAGAAGAATTCAATTTTGCTTTGAATTGAAATAGAAGTTGAAATAGAATTTGAAACGAATTTAAAACTATTTATATAATTCGTTTTAAATAGAAATCGACGAAATATATATTATATATATTATATATATAATATAATGGCCTGAATAGAACGCGCCGCGCCGCGGCAGTTCGCGAATTTCGACCATTTATTTCAAACGGACATTACGGGAGATCCGACCGTCGGATTCTCCTAAAACCGGAACCGTTGGGTTCGTATCGAAAAGAGCTTTCTAATGAATGTTAGAAATTTGAAATCTAACGGTTGGATTTGGAATTATGTCCAAATCAAATTCGAAAAAGGTCGCTGTAAGTGCAGTTCGATGGCCGTTGATGGAAATCGACTGTACGGGCCTTGATAAAATTATTAAAAATAGTAATAATTTGTGTAAAATCATAAGAAATGATTTGTGAAAGTTTGGGATGAAAAACTCCATATTTGAAAAGATAAAAATAGATTTTTATCGAAATGAACTAGTTTTGAACTAGAATTATAATTCTATTTATTTTTAAATAAATAAATTGAATTCGAAAAGGGTTTTAAAAGTAACCAAAATTCCAATGATTGCATTGGAGTGGATTTGAATCGAAATTGTCTTCGGAATATTTCGATATTGGAATTCGGGATTATACAGGTGTTGTTATGGAAATTTGAAAGATATATATATTTATATCGTTATTTCCAATACGACATTTGTTAGTCGTAGAATTTGATATTGAATATAAGCCGATATATTTTCTATTCAGAGCCTTGTATTGAATATCGAATGTGATTTGGGTTTGTCGTGAATGGTGTCTTCACTAACACTGTTCTTGAACCCAGCTGAGAAAAGATTAAATCTTTTGATTTAGATTTAATGAAGTGTACCAATTAAATAATATTTAATTGGAATTGAATATCGAATGTGATTTGGGTTTATCGTGAATGGTGTCTTCACTAACACTGTTCTTGAACCCAGTTGAGAAAAGATTAAATCTTTTTATTTAGATTTAATGAAGTGTACCAATTAAATGATATTTAATTGGAATTGAATTGGTATTGATTTTTGGGTTTATCGTGAACAGTGTTTTAAATAACACTTGTTCTTTAACCCGATAATTAATGGAATGTGATTTTGGGTTTATCGTGAATCGTGTTTTAAATGATACTGATTCTTTAACCCAGATAAGGATTAAAACTAAGTGGAGTTTTAATGAATCTTTAATTAGATTGAAAAGATCGAGAATGGAGTATCACTAGTTTTGCTCCAGGCGATAGTTAAATCTTTAATTAGATTTGAATGTGAAATTTAGAAACTAACTGGCGGTTAGCCAAGCAGAATGGTTTTCTGGATATTGATCTGATGTTGGTTTCGGCCTTCGGGGTTAATATTTGGGGAATTATTCTCTTGATTAATTTACGGTTAGTGACTAATGAATTGGAATGAGGCGTATGTTGTGTTTGTGTAACACTTATTTAAAATATACGCGAGTTATTCGGAAAGGCCGGGTTTATCCCATTCTGAATAACTGATACGACGATAAGTCGAAGATGAAGACGATGGTCGAAGACCGGAGGTCTTCACGTCGTTTGGGTGATAACTGATGATCTTGATTGGGCTGTACACCCAAGAAGATGGAAACAGTTAGTGATCGTCCAGACGTACTTGGAGATCGATGGATATGCGGGGTACTAGGTGCCTCCGGTTTCGTTCAGGCCCAGAACGGACTTGTAAATGGACTGTGTGTCTGACATTGGATTTCATTCTGTGTGACTGATATCGGTTGCATAGAGTGGTTTGCCTGTGTGGCATGCTAAGATGCAAATGATCAAGGCTTCTGTTGAAAAGCAAAGTCTTGTAGTGATGATCAAAGCACGGCCTTTGTGGCGTAGCTTTGTGTAACGTTTACCTCGCGTGTTTCACACCCGGTATGAACCAAAAACGGGAGACGGACCTCAGGGAGGACTTGCGTTTCTTTCTAGCTAGAAGTGGCGTCAGTGGTTTTACACGCCCTGACGAGTTTGACTTATGTGGTTGTTGCGGTTGCGAGGCGCCTCGGTTATATCGGTTTCGGCCGAATGCATTCTGGTCGGCTGACGGACCAGACTTACACCCCATAGGGTGGGGAGACGTATTGTTCAGGCATAATAATCCACTCCGTGTGGACCGGCCCTGACGATCCAAGGGTCACTCGAGCTCTGATCCTGAGGGGCGGGCTAGAGCGTCTCGAATCGGTTGAGGACTATCTTTTGCCTCGGTTCATAGACGGAAATCCAATTTCCAAATACGTGACTTTGCGGTTTTATTTGTAAACCTATATATGGTGACATAGTGGCATGGGACGCTCATGTCGCCTATGATTGATACTTATGATTTGAAGTTGTTTTATGAACAATGCACTTATAATAGTATCAAATGATTTGTTTTAAGACGTATCAAGCATTCTTTGGCTGTTATAAGGGAAAACCCTATCCTCGGCTGCGTTGCATTGTGTGATGGGACCTGGGTCTTATAACAGCTTCATTTTTCTTTATTTAGCATTGCGCTGTTTGTTTTATGCACTGGTATTCTTGGGAGGAAACCTGTTCCGTGTTATACGGCGTGGTCCCTTGATTTACCTAATTTTTAAAATAAAGATTAATAACTGTTTTAGTTCTCACACCAGTCACATGACTGACCTGGAGTTTATTGTTTTAACCTAAACTCTGGGTGCCCTTATTTTCGACACGGGCAGCTAGTAGTTTTGGTTTTGCAGATTTATATTCACAGGATCCTGGTTTACAGCTGGAACGATATCCGGAAAGCTTTGTATCCGTATATCCCATTCTAGTTGTGTATTGTATTATTTTCCGCTGCGATGTATTTAAATGTAATTTAAATCTCTGATATTTCTGTGTAATATTCATTTATACTCTGTATATTCTTGTAATCTGATGCATTGTTGTAATATACAATGAAACGTTCTTCTGTATGCGTTCTGTTGTGGCTTGTTCTCGAACTATCCGACGCTTTCCTTTACGGGGAAGTTGCGGGTTTTTACATTTGGTATCAGAGCTTTGGTTTACAAAGCTAGAGAACAAGACACATTAGAAACATACGAAAGAATTCATCAGATATTGGATTAGTAATATCCAATGAGAGTGACTCGTTAGAGATGGGATCAGTAGTATCCTAGAACGAGTGTGAAGAGTATATTTTTTTTTAAAATGAAAACAAATTTTGTTTTGAAAATTTAAATCAATTATTCGTATTTGATTATCTATTTATATTGATGTGGACAATCCAGTATATATAGATTTTGCGTATACGTCTGATCCGCGTGTATTCGAAATTTTAATATACTGGATAGATATAGAATTACGCTCTAGTCGCCCGGGAGTGATTCTGATGATTGATATATCATCATCAGAATTTATATTCGAGTGACGAACGTGTAATATCTATATATTTCCATTAGATTGGTGTGAGAACCAAAACTAATATATAGTTAGAACACATTGTTGTGATTTGGCATCAAAAACATGATTTTCGTGTATGTATCAAAATTATGAATTTGAAATTCTAATTCACTAATTGATTGATGTTTGTGTTGTTTGTTTGTTTGTTTGCTAATTCTTAGCCATTTAGCCTAATTGAATCAAATATTGAATTGTATTGAAAATTGGTCGCATTTGCTTGCATATACATATATATCATTGAACAGGTCATAGCAAGGAGGCTAGAGCAGAGAATAAAATTTGTTTGCCCGACAAATAGGTACATGTTTACTACATAATTTCCTGTTTTGTTTGGGTGATGATGATTTTATGAGCCTATTGGCTAGCCGCTTGGCTTTTTCTTTTTCTTTTTGAGATCTGAAGGACCGGGGAAGCTATTTGAAATTCCCCGATGCTCCCGGTGCAGGGGAGGTTATGGCGAAATTTTTCAAAAATTTAGGGTGTTAGCCAAATTTTTGAAATTTTGAAAATTCTCAGAAACTAAAGAGTTGGAGAAAGGAAGCCAGAACGAGCGTAGAGTTGATTAATCAAACCACTTTCGACTTTGTTCCTTTTCGGGGACGAAAAGTTTTAAGTGGGGGAGATTGTAACAACCCGTAAAATGCGAGCCAGTTTGAAAATTTTATTTTGGCAATTTTAGCGAATTTTGATTATTTAAAATGAATTATTTTAAATAATATCGACGTGAAATTTATTTTGAATAGAATTCGAACGTATATATTATATACGTCGTCGTTAGAATATATAATAATTATATATAATTATAAAAGGAATTGAAAATGGCGCGGTAGTTCGAAAATTCGATTTCTAATTTCAAATGAATATACAGAATTCAATATAAGTCAGAATTGAACGAAACAAGAAATATTTGAATCTGTATAACTATGTCTTTGTAACAAAGTTAACAAACTGAGATTTCATTTTAGAAATGATAAGATATGTCCAGTTTAAAATTAGAAATAGTCGCTGTGGAATTTATATATATTTTTATATATATAAGGCCCTTAAAAATAGCCATTTTGCAAACGACCTCGGATTTCGACGAAACCAGTTTTGTTGGGTCCGTGATGTTAAGTTATTGCTAGATTCCAAATTTCATAATTTTTCGAATCAATATGTGAGCGTGGCAAAGGAAAACGCGTTTGACCAGTTTCAGTTGATTTTAATCGACTGGAAATTGGCCATTTTTCAAACGGTCTCAGAATTCGACGAAACTAGTTTTGTTAGGACCGTATCGTCAATACGAAGCTAGAAAATATTTTTCGAGAATTTTTAGAGTTCGTATGCGACCCCGGTAATTTGAAATGTACGTTTAAAATTCAATATAGAGATTTAAATGTAAATTCAACGGAAACTAATTCAAACGATCGAATCAACTTGCGATACATATCCCATTGTGTTCGGAATGGGGGTATTTAGCTAGGGGCGACAGTCGTTGGGTCTCGTTAGGTGTTCGAATTAAAAGTCAACGTTTAGGGTTGAAAATAAAATAAAATAATAAAAAAAAAAAAAAATATACCTTTCTCCTTTAAACCCGCTGGCCCCCCCCCCCCTTTCAATTCATTTCGATTCAGATAAAAAAAAAAAAAAAAAAAGGGGAGAAAGTCGAAGTCGCGCCTGCCACCAGGAGGAGCTCCCCCACCGCCGCTTCGCCCTCCTCACCGCCGACGACCAACCACCTCCCTCTCCCCACACCAGTAGCGAATCCCGAACCGCAAGCCCCTCCGACCCCTCCAGACATCGCGACGCCTCCCGAAACCCCAATCCGCCAGCGAGCTTCGCCCTCCTCCGCTATCATCGTGGTTTCCCACCGCTCGCGCCTGACAGCCCCCCCCTGTGAGTTTTAATGATTTGTTTAACTGTTTTTTTTTATTATTTATTTTAGTTTAAAACTGATTTTTAATTTTAGTGTAAAACTGATTTTTTAAATCTAGTTTAAAACTGTTTTTTTTTAATTTAAGTTTAAAACTGATTTTTTTAAGGATTTTAAAAACTGATTTTAAAATAGGATAAAAACTGTTTTGAAAATGTAAACTGATTTGGTTTTGAAAATGTAAAACTGATTTTATAAAAATTGTAAAACTGATTTTTATAAAATGATTAAAAACTGAATTTTTGAAAAAGTAAAAAGAAAAAGATTTGATCTTTAAAATAGAAAAGCAAAAAGGGCGAGATTTTTGTTTAGAAGAAAAAGTAGAATTATTTAAAAATAGAAAAGATTGGTTTTTGTAAAGATGAAGATTTTATTTTTATAAAAGCGAAAACTTTATTTTTTATAAAGGCGAAAAACCTTATTGATAAAAATGTGATTTTTATATATTGAACTTTGAAATAAAAATTCGATTTTTATATATTGAACTTTGAAATAAAAATTCGATTTTTATATATTGAACTTTGTAATAAAAATTCGATTTTTATATATTGAACTTTGAAATAAAAATTCGATTTTTATATATTGAATAGCGTAGTAAAAATTCTATTTTTACATATGTAGAGAATACGGGCGAAAACGACAAAAAGGCGAAACGACGAAGACTTCTGCAAATGAAGAGCCGTGGAGCTAGGATAGCTTTCTGTGAGAACTTCTCACCTTTCAATTTAAATTTTCTAGTTATATATATATATACTAGGATGCAGACGGTGCTTAGTAGCACCCGACACAATCGTCCACAGACCATGGACTTGTTTGTTTGGCTGTTTGGTTATTGATTGCGATATTGGTTTGAATGTGGTTTGTGGTGTGAAAAATCGAATCGATAAATTGGTTAGGATTAGACGTGCGCCGTTATAAGGCGAAGGAGTAAGGCTAGGTTAGACCCTTACTCCAAATTTTGTGGTTTGCATAACGAAAGTGAATTTGATTGATATGTGAATGGCGTGGGCCTTCACTAGACCGGGGATAAGGCTAGGCCTTGTCCCGTTTCTGGTATCGTGCCGTTATGCCGCCGAAATTTTCTAAAACATGTTAGAAAAATAAAAATATCATTTAATTGAATAAATGAATTGAATAGAAATTCATAGGTTGAAATAAAATGTTTTATCGTTAAAAATATAATTTTTAACGTGAATATGGAAAGTGTGAAGTGAATAAATAAATATTCATTTACAAACCAGATGGTTTGTTTATGTACACTTATTTGAATGACATTGATTGGGACGATAAATTTTACACATCGCCCAACTGCACAACTAAAATCTGTGTTTGATTGTTTGAAACCCCACACGGGTGTTGGGATGAAATATGAATTTCACTCATCCTGATTGATTAAATATGTCGATCGATTGATTGACAGGCTGTTATAAGCGTTGAATATCTATATTTGATGCTTATACAGTGTAGTGCACTTTGGTTGATGGTTGATTATTTTCAATGTTATTATATACATGTGTTGTATGAAAATCCATATAATTAATTTTATATGGTAATTGTTTGGGCCTCATTCCAATCATGAAAATAAAGAATATTTTGATAATAACAAATATTTTGATAATAGGAAATATTTGAAATAGAATATTTGAAAATAGAAATTTATGAAGCCGTGTTGATTAGATTGACGCCATTTTGACGTGAACGATATTTATATCGATTTTAAAAACGATTTCGAAATGAATTGAATTGAAAACGATTTCGAAATGAATTGAATTGAAAACGAATTCAAAATGAATTGAAAACGATTTCGAAATGAATTGAATTGAAAACGAATTCAAAATGAATTGAAAACGATTTCGAAATGAATTGAATTGAAAACGAATTCAAAATGAATTGAAAACGATTTCGAAATGAATTGAATTGAAAACGAATTCAAAATGAATTGAAAACGATTTCGAAATGAATTGAATTGAAAACGAATTCAAAATGAATTGAAAACGATTTCGAAATGAATTGAATTGAAAACGAATTCAAAATGAATTGAAAACGATTTCGAAATGAATTGAATTGAAAACGATTTCGAAATGAATTGAATTGAAAACGAATTCAAATGGAATTGAAAGCGAATTGAAATGAATTCAAATTGAATTGAAATTCGAATTGAATAGAAATGAATTTTAAAACGAATTTATAAAGAAGAATTCAATTTTGCTTTGAATTGAAATAGAAGTTGAAATAGAATTTGAAACGAATTTAAAACTATTTATATAATTCGTTTTAAATAGAAATCGACGAAATATATATTATATATATTATATATATAATATAATGGCCTGAATAGAACGCGCCGCGCCGCGGCAGTTCGCGAATTTCGACCATTTATTTCAAACGGACATTACGGGAGATCCGACCGTCGGATTCTCCTAAAACCGGAACCGTTGGGTTCGTATCGAAAAGAGCTTTCTAATGAATGTTAGAAATTTGAAATCTAACGGTTGGATTTGGAATTATGTCCAAATCAAATTCGAAAAAGGTCGCTGTAAGTGCAGTTCGATGGCCGTTGATGGAAATCGACTGTACGGGCCTTGATAAAATTATTAAAAATAGTAATAATTTGTGTAAAATCATAAGAAATGATTTGTGAAAGTTTGGGATGAAAAACTCCATATTTGAAAAGATAAAAATAGATTTTTATCGAAATGAACTAGTTTTGAACTAGAATTATAATTCTATTTATTTTTAAATAAATAAATTGAATTCGAAAAGGGTTTTAAAAGTAACCAAAATTCCAATGATTGCATTGGAGTGGATTTGAATCGAAATTGTCTTCGGAATATTTCGATATTGGAATTCGGGATTATACAGGTGTTGTTATGGAAATTTGAAAGATATATATATTTATATCGTTATTTCCAATACGACATTTGTTAGTCGTAGAATTTGATATTGAATATAAGCCGATATATTTTCTATTCAGAGCCTTGTATTGAATATCGAATGTGATTTGGGTTTGTCGTGAATGGTGTCTTCACTAACACTGTTCTTGAACCCAGCTGAGAAAAGATTAAATCTTTTGATTTAGATTTAATGAAGTGTACCAATTAAATAATATTTAATTGGAATTGAATATCGAATGTGATTTGGGTTTATCGTGAATGGTGTCTTCACTAACACTGTTCTTGAACCCAGTTGAGAAAAGATTAAATCTTTTTATTTAGATTTAATGAAGTGTACCAATTAAATGATATTTAATTGGAATTGAATTGGGATTGATTTTTGGGTTTATCGTGAACAGTGTTTTAAATAACACTTGTTCTTTAACCCGATAATTAATGGAATGTGATTTTGGGTTTATCGTGAATCGTGTTTTAAATGACACTGATTCTTTAACCCAGATAAGGATTAAAACTAAGTGGAGTTTTAATGAATCTTTAATTAGATTGAAAAGATCGAGAATGGAGTATCACTAGTTTTGCTCCAGGCGATAGTTAAATCTTTAATTAGATTTGAATGTGAAATTTAGAAACTAACTGGCGGTTAGCCAAGCAGAATGGTTTTCTGGATATTGATCTGATGTTGGTTTCGGCCTTCGGGGTTAATATTTGGGGAATTATTCTCTTGATTAATTTACGGTTAGTGACTAATGAATTGGAATGAGGCGTATGTTGTGTTTGTGTAACACTTATTTAAAATATACGCGAGTTATTCGGAAAGGCCGGGTTTATCCCATTCTGAATAACTGATACGACGATAAGTCGAAGATGAAGACGATGGTCGAAGACCGGAGGTCTTCACGTCGTTTGGGTGATAACTGATGATCTTGATTGGGCTGTACACCCAAGAAGATGGAAACAGTTAGTGATCGTCCAGACGTACTTGGAGATCGATGGATATGCGGGGTACTAGGTGCCTCCGGTTTCGTTCAGGCCCAGAACGGACTTGTAAATGGACTGTGTGTCTGACATTGGATTTCATTCTGTGTGACTGATATCGGTTGCATAGAGTGGTTTGCCTGTGTGGCATGCTAAGATGCAAATGATCAAGGCTTCTGTTGAAAAGCAAAGTCTTGTAGTGATGATCAAAGCACGGCCTTTGTGGCGTAGCTTTGTGTAACGTTTACCTCGCGTGTTTCACACCCGGTATGAACCAAAAACGGGAGACGGACCTCAGGGAGGACTTGCGTTTCTTTCTAGCTAGAAGTGGCGTCAGTGGTTTTACACGCCCTGACGAGTTTGACTTATGTGGTTGTTGCGGTTGCGAGGCGCCTCGGTTATATCGGTTTCGGCCGAATGCATTCTGGTCGGCTGACGGACCAGACTTACACCCCATAGGGTGGGGAGACGTATTGTTCAGGCATAATAATCCACTCCGTGTGGACCGGCCCTGACGATCCAAGGGTCACTCGAGCTCTGATCCTGAGGGGCGGGCTAGAGCGTCTCGAATCGGTTGAGGACTATCTTTTGCCTCGGTTCATAGACGGAAATCCAATTTCCAAATACGTGACTTTGCGGTTTTATTTGTAAACCTATATATGGTGACATAGTGGCATGGGACACTCATGTCGCCTATGATTGATACTTATGATTTGAAGTTGTTTTATGAACAATGCACTTATAATAGTATCAAATGATTTGTTTTAAGACGTATCAAGCATTCTTTGGCTGTTATAAGGGAAAACCCTATCCTCGGCTGCGTTGCATTGTGTGATGGGACCTGGGTCTTATAACAGCTTCATTTTTCTTTATTTAGCATTGCGCTGTTTGTTTTATGCACTGGTATTCTTGGGAGGAAACCCGTTCCGTGTTATACGGCGTGGTCCCTTGATTTACCTAATTTTTAAAATAAAGATTAATAACTGTTTTAGTTCTCACACCAGTCACATGACTGACCTGGAGTTTATTGTTTTAACCTAAACTCTGGGTGCCCTTATTTTCGACACGGGCAGCTAGTAGTTTTGGTTTTGCAGATTTATATTCACAGGATCCTGGTTTACAGCTGGAACGATATCCGGAAAGCTTTGTATCCGTATATCCCATTCTAGTTGTGTATTGTATTATTTTCCGCTGCGATGTATTTAAATGTAATTTAAATCTCTGATATTTCTGTGTAATATTCATTTATACTCTGTATATTCTTGTAATCTGATGCATTGTTGTAATATACAATGAAACGTTCTTCTGTATGCGTTCTGTTGTGGCTTGTTCTCGAACTATCCGACGCTTTCCTTTACGGGGAAGTTGCGGGTTTTTACACGTATGTTGTGTTTGTGTAACACTTATTTAAAATATACGCGAGTTATTCGGAAAGACCGGGTTCATCCCATTCTGAATAACTGATACGACGATAAGTCGAAGATGAAGACGATGGTCGAAGACCGGAGGTTTTCACGTCGTTTGGGGGATAACTGATGATCTTGATTGGGCTGTACACCCAAGAAGATGGAAACAGTTAGTGATCGTCCAGACGTACTTGGAGATCGATGGATATGCGGGGTACTAGGTGCCTCCGGTTTCGTTCAGACCCAGAACGGACTTGTGAATGGACTGTGCGTCTGACATTGGATTTTAGTCCGTGTGATTGATCTCTATTAAATATATATCTGTTTGGCGGCGGAGAATTTATTCTCTTGCTTAACGCCCTTCTCTGAGACGTACGAGCTCAGGGGTTATATATTGATGGATATCAATCGCATGGAGTGAATTGCCTGTGTGGCATGCTTAAGTGGCAAATGATCAAGGCTTCTGTTGAAAAGCAAAGTCTTGTGGTTGATGATCGAAGCACGGCCTTCGTGGCGTAGCTTTGTGTAACGTTGATTCGCGAGTATCACACCCGGTATGAATCAAAAACGGGAGACGGACCTCAGGGAGGGCCTACGTTTCCTCCTAGCTAAAAGTGGCGTCAGTGGTTTTACACGCCCTGACGAGTTTGACTTATGTTGTTGTTGCTGTTGCGAGGCGCCTCGGATTGATCGGTCGTTCTCGAACCGATGGAGTCATTTAGTTGGCTCGCTTACGCCCCAAAGGGCGGCGAAACGTAGTGCTCAGGTATAATAATCCACATCGGTGGACCGGCCCTGTCGCTCCAAGGCTTGCCTGCGCGCTTGCCTGAGACTCGGGCTAGGCAGTCTCGAATCATTGAGGATCTTGCCCCTAGCCTCGGTTCATACCATAAATGATAACCCAATTTCCAAATACGACATTTGCGGTTTTGATTGTAAACTTATATATGGCGACATAGTGTTATGGGCCGTTCATGCCGCCTATGATTGATACTTATGATTTGAAGTGTTTTATACACTATGCACTTATTATAGTATCAAATGATTTGTTTTAAACGTATCAAGCATTCTTTGGCTGTTATAAGGGAAAACCCTATCCCCCGGCTTGCGTTGCATTGTGTGATAGGACCTGGGTCTTATAACAGCTTCATTTTTCTTTATTTAGCATTGCGCTATTTGTTTTATGCACTGGTATTCTTGGGAGGAAACCCGTTCCGTGTTATACGGCGTGGTCCCTTGATTTACCTAATGATTTAAAATAAAGATTAATAACTGTTTTAGTTCTCACACCAGTCCCATGACTGACCTGGAGTTTATTGTTTTAACCTAAACTCTGGGTGCCCTTATTTTGACATGGGCAGCTAGTAGTTTCGGTTTTGCAGATTTATATTCACAGGATCCTGGTTTACAGCTGGAACGATATCCGGAAAGCTTTGTATCCGTATATCTTCTTCTAGTTGTGTATTGTATTATTTTCCGCTGCTATGTATTTAAATGTAATTTAAATCTCTGATATTTCTGTGTAATATTCATTCAAACTCTGTATATTCTTGTAATCTGATGCACTGTTGTTGTATATAGTGAAATGTTCTTCTGTATGCGTTCTGTTTTGTACTGTTCTCGAACTATCCGACGCTTTCCTTTACGGGGAAGTTGCGGGTCTTTACACTTACCAGCCCCGACATTTATATACTTTTCACCTATGTGGTTGTTGGAATGCGAGGCGCCTCGATTATAGGTCTGTAAGGACCGGGAAACGTGTGTTCAGGAATTGCCAATCCTCTAACGTAAGTGAGGACCGGCCTTGGAGGATCCAGGGTTGCCCAGAGTGCGTAGCCCTGAGACATTTGCTAGAGTGTCTCGAACGCGGAGAGGAGCTTGCCCCTTGCCTCGACTCATGACGGAAATCCAATTTCCAATACGTGTATCGCGGTTTTAATTGTAGAACTAGTATGGCGACAAGATATATGGTACCCATGCCGTCTATGATTTATATTTATGATTGAAATTGTTTTGACACTATACACATATTATAGTATCAAATGATTTGCTTTAAACGTATCAAGCATGTTTGGCTATTATAAGGGAAAACCCTATCCTCCGGCTTGCGTTGCATTGTGTGATGGGACCTGGGTCTTATAATAGCTTCATTTTTCGAAAAAGCATTGCGTTGTTTATTCTATGCACTGGTATTCTTGGGAGGAAACCCGTTCCGTGTTATACGGCGTGGTCCCTTGAATTACTCTCTTTTAAAGTAAAGTTTAAATAACTGTTTTAGTTCTCACACCAGTCACATGACTAACCTGGAGTTTATTGTTTTAACCTAAACTCTAGGTGCCCCTATTTTCCGCACGGGCAGCTAGTAGTTTCGGTTTTGCAGATTCATATTCACAGGATCCTGGTTTACAGCTGGAATGATATCCGGAAAGCTCTGTATCCGTATATCACCTTCAGTTGTGCTTTGTATTATTTTTCCGCTGCTATGTAATTATTGTAATCTCTGATATTTATCGAATGTAATTTATTCAATTATACTCTGTATATTCTTGTATCTGATGGAATTGTTGTAATAGCAATGAAATGTTCTTCTGTTTGTGTTCTGATTTGTCCTGTTCTCAAACAGTCAGGGGTTTCGAACGGTCTAGATTGGTTTAATGACTGATTCGGATCGAGCGAAATTCCCGGCCGTCACATGAAATATGAAGAATAAAGTCCTAAGAAAGAATGAAATAGGGAATATATGTAGAGAGAGAAGGAAAGAAATTAAAGCACTGGAAATGTACAACAAGGAAAGAAAATCTAATCCAAAGAATTTATTTATTTTATTTTTATTGTTGTAGAAAGAGAATTAGGAATGAAACAAATGAAAAGAAAAAATGGAAAGACAGATTAGAGGAAGTGAGAGAGAGTTGTAATAGGAAAGCAATTAGTAATAAAAAAATCACAAGTTTTTTTTAAGTTGAAAAGAAAAAAGAAAAAAGTGTGCAGAAAGGGAGGAAATTAATTAAAAAAAAAAGAATGGAAAGAAGTTATTGAAAATGAGAAAGAAGGTTGCAAGGAAATAAATAAATAAATAAATAAAAGCAAGTTTTTTTTTAAAGTAAATTTGAACAAGAAGAAAGGGAAAGAAATGAATGGGGAAAAAAAAGGAAACAAAATGGAAAGGAGGAAAGAAATAAGGAAGATATAAGGAAAAAAATTGTAAAAAGAGAAAGAAATAAACAATGAAAATGAAAGGAAAATCAAGGAGAACTAGCAAGATTTTTTCTCTCACTTGTTTAGAAGATTACGGTATCAGCAAATAACACCAAATCAACTAATCGAGATTTTTTTTAATATATATATACAAGTAAACAAAAGGGAACAAAATAAAAATAAAACTAACACGAATCAGAAATTAAATAAATAATAAAATTTAATCCTTACCTCCCCGGCAACGGCGCCAAAAACTTGATCGACGCTTTCTAAGAACTAGAAAAGCGCAATTTTTAAATTAAATACTGCAAGCGCACAGATCGTGTAGTATGTAGGTCGAATCACAGGGAGGTAAATTAAATTAAATTATTTATATAATTTCTTGGGCGAGCTAGACAAATCTTCGAGATGGGATAACATTGAAATTACAATTTAGTTCAGAACAAATCTAATTGAACCGATAACTAAAATTGTAATTATCAATAAAAAAATAACACTGCAATTGAATTAACTATATATTTGAATCTAATCGAATCTATAATCAATTCAATGATTAAAAAAATAAACAGAGTGCTGGAAATAAAACAAATGCAGAAAGGAAATAACAAACAGAAAATAAAAAAATTAGGATTACCGTTGAATCTAATCAAACGGTCAATCACTAATGAGAAAGTAGTTGCAACAACAATTGTGTTCTAGCAAATCTAATTGACTAGATGACACAAATTGCCATGAAAACAAAATAATAAAGAAAATAAAAGAAGAAAACTTTATTGATTTCAGGATGATCATTTACAATGAGATTACATGGATATTTATAGGAGATAGATAGCCAATCTAAAACCCTAATCCAATATATGCATATATGAGCCTATTAATTAGCAATTATTCCTCCCATAAAAATTATTCCTCCCCTCTTGATTAACCATTATTCCTCCAATATCTTCCTTGTTTGACATGTGACAAATTGAAGGAAGATAAGATTTCAGGAGATTTCTTCTATCAAAGATGGACATTTCTTAACTTCAAAAGAAACACAGTGCAAAATCTTCATCTGCAGATCTTCATTTGTATATACACAACATTTTGATCTTTATTTTCTGTTTTTCTGACTGCATATGGCTTAGTTGGCATATCTGTAAAAGTGACAAAATAACACCCAAGTAATATTTATTTATATACAAAAGATAAGATATAAGAGCATAAAATAAACACATTTTTATGTTAATCATTAACTAAATTCACTTAACTAACATTTACTATCGAACCCTAATCATTCCTTAGTTACAACGAAGCAAATCGAGTTGGGTTATAACTACCTCTCGGACCTTAACTAAACAACATTTCTAACTTCGAAATAGACAAGGTTCACCCTTTAAACTTTAACAAACTTCCTTACGTAACTCTCTTTCGAATAAATCTCTATTCGATAACTCTATTCGATTAATTCTAATTCGATCAACTCTATTCAATTAACTCAATTCGATTAATTCTAATTCGATTAACTCTTTTTGATTAGCTCTATTCGATTAATTCTAATCGACTAACTCTTTTTGATTAACTCCTTTGATTAACTCTATTGGATTAACTCTATTGGATTAACTCTTGTCAGTTATCTCTTATCAATTAAACTATATTCGATTAACTCCTTTAACTCTATTGGAATAAACTACATTCGATTAACTCCTTTCGAATAACTAATATTCGATAACTCCTTTCGGATAACTATGATTTAATAACTCCTTTCGAATAACTAATATTCGATAACTCCTTTTGAATAACTAATATTCGATAAATCCCTTTTTGAATAAACTATATTCGATTAATTCTCTTCTTCGAATAACCTTATTTGATAACTCTTTTCGAATAACTAATATTCGATAACTCCTTTCGAATAAACTATATTCGATTAACTCCTTTAACTCTATTCGAATAAACTATATTTGATTACTCTTCTTTCGAATAAACTATATTCGAATAACTCTAATCCAACTAATTCTAATTTGACTAACTATAATTCAATTAACTCTATTCAATTAACTCTAATCGATTTATTCTAATTCGATTAACTCTTATCGATTAACTCCTTCTCGATTTATTTTACTTAATCGATTAACTCTAACTCTATTTGATTAACTCCTTTGATTAACTCTACTTCCATATTCAGTTTCAAATATCGATGTTGAAATCGATTCTTACTTCTCTATATAAGTCCTAACTTATATATTCAATGTATCCAATGATAAATATTTTATTTAATTTATAAAATATTATTTATAAATTAATCTTCTCAGTCTATCGGTTAGAACAGATTCTACTCTTTGATTAAATCCATAACATGTTATACCCGTGTGTGAAGCACGGGTCTAAACTTTCCTGATGTAAAATTCTATTCATTTGCCAGAGATTTCATTATATGACATTCTTTTCATTTACCAATAAATTCCTTTTTTAACTCTATTTATTTTTCTAAATCAATATTTCCTTTTAAAATCTGTTTATTTTCTCAATAATTCTTTTTCTATAATTCTAATTATTTTATAAATATTTCCTTTTCAATTCTATTTGTAAATGGTTTACAAATATTTCATTCTCTATTTGTTCTACAAATATTTTCCTTCCCTATTTGTTTTACAAATATTTTCCTTTCCTATTTGTTCTACAAATATTTTTCTTTTCTATTTGTTTTAACAATATTTTCCTTTTCTATTTGTTCTACAAATATTTTACTTTCCTATTTGTTTTAGAAATATTTTCCTTTTCTATTTGTTCTACAAATTTTTTCTTTCCTATTGGATTTACAAATATTTTCCTTATAAAACCCTTTTCCTTTTATATATAAAATCCATTGATTTAATATAAATACTTTATTTTCAAAATACACTTTGAAAATCCCATTTTCTACATTCCAGTATTTCTTACGGTATTTAAAAATTCCAATTTCACAATGATCGCTATCATTCAAACACACATAATCAACAACAGATTATATATCACATCATATATTACAATATATGAAAAAGAGTAAAATTAATGTTGAGGAATCCAGTTGGATTCCTTCTACCTATTTCCCTGCATCCACAGATGTTAAACAATATAATTAACATCAATTTCATTTCACAATGAAATATTCTGCTAAACAGAATCAATTTATATATATATATAACCAGATCTATAATTTCAAACAATTACTTAGCAGTTCAACCAAACAGTTAACACACAGCAATCAATAGGTAACTATCAGTTCTAAGAATACGTTATAAAAATATAACTATTCAGAATTGGTGAATTTTACTCACATCGGACGATCATCATTAATAAAGATAACCATCTCTTTATTCAGACGGACAATTTATTTCTCTATAAATTGTAACAAGTTCCATTTCAACCCCAGTCAGTTCCATTGGGTAGTGTCCATCCATACGATCCCAACGGATCCTGTTTTGTCTAATTCTGACACCGTATGATAAAGTTATATACTTTACAAGTTATATAAGTAATTAAATTAGATTAAACCTAATTTTAATTGAATTTGGACTTTTACCAACAACCCGACCCAACTTTGTTTCATAAGAACCCAAACCCGCTTGTTCTTCTCTCCTCCAAAACGAGAACACGCTCAACTCCTCAAACAGACATTGTCGCCACATATACACCTCCACTACTCCTTAGAGACACCACCGAACCACACCTAAATACCACCGTAAACATCTCCTCCTCCTCTCCGCAACCACGCCAACCACATCCACTTCGAACTACTCCCTCAAATTTCGTCCGTCTCCTCTTCCTTCCACCCTGAAGGAACGCAGCGACCAAAGTTCAAACCAAAACCCACAAAAAAGTTCCGAATTGAAGCCAATCCGCTGCCTCCACTCGAATATGACCTCGAAACTCCACTTCGATGCACCTTAACTCCACAACTGGGAACCCTAGCTCGCGCGCTGCTTTTTCCCAACTCCAGAACTTAGTTCGAGCTATTCAAAATGTATACCATTCACACAAACTCAAAGATATCGTTTTTAGGATTTATGGGATTTGATTTGAGTTTATATGAATTTCTAAACTTTGCATCTCACAATTTATTTTTTATGATGGAGGCGCGACATGTTTTGACTTCAGGATGAATTGTTTTAGGGTTAGGAGAATTTGCAGTCTATTTATAGGATGGTTAAAATAATTTTATATTGATTATTATATTCAATTTTAATCAGTCGCTGTATATATTTGTCATTTAAAAATTCCTGTGATCTCACATGATATCCAAAGATTACGAAACTGGACATGCAGCAACATTTCGACATTACGGATCCAAAGAAACTGGTTTCGTCAAATTCATAGTCCATTTGCTCACACAGCGTATTTTTAACCATCAAAATACAAAATGTTTTTCACATTAAAATCCCGTATGGCCACACTAACTCTAAAGATCATGGAAATTGAAATCTTGCAATAATTTAATATTGCAGGTACAACAAAATCAGTTTCTTCGAAAACGAAGGTCGTTTGCAAAGCTGGCTTTTTTTAAAGCTCTAAATAAACCCTTTTAAATATTAATATATTTAAAAATGATTAAATTTAATATTTATAAATAATTAATATTATTGTATATATTCACACTTGAAAATCATAATTCTCCATAATAATTATATATGGATTTACAACTCGATATTTCATCATCAGAGTTATATTGATATTCGATTTACATTTAAATCCTTTTATAAATCGTTATAAATTATAAAGGAATTCCATAGCGAATTTTCTAAAATTTGATTTGGACATAAATCAAAATCTACACGACGAAATCCTGATTTTTCTCTTCCAGTAGAAAAATATACTTCACCAGCTCCGAACGTTTCTTGTTTTACAGAAATCCGATTTAAAACAGATTTTGTATATTCGTTTAAAGTTAGATTCGCCAAATTACGAACTACAGCCCCATTTCGAGCTCGGTTTTAATTATAATATAATTATACGTTCAAACTTCCTTTAAATAATATATTCGTTATTCTAATTCAAATTCTAAACTGAATTATATATTTTGAATTGCCCAATTCACACCGTATTGCCATTTCAGCTAATTCTGATTATTTCAGAATTATATATGTTATTTAATTATCATATTAATTAATTATTCAAAATTATTTAATTAAACAACCATTAAATTACCAAACCATTATTCTAAATAATTAAATTAATTAATTATTCGTTCGAAAAATACGAGATGTTACAATAAGGACAAATTATTCCATGTAAGAGGAGCAAGTCACCTTTTTTATGATGTGAGGATAAGGATATGCAACATATTGGTTTTGACAAGAGCAAACTTTTCTGTGAATAATTGCAGTCACAGAGTTAGATCTGTAACCTAACAGTAATCAATAAAAGACAGCAAATATGGTGCAAGAAAAGTGAAGGCTAGAAAAACAAATCAGGAAGGAAAGAAAACAACAAAGGTATGTACCCAAGTATGCATCTCTATAAGTGGGAATCCACTGAGTACAATTGGCATTAGTTTATGTATAAGTAGCATGTTGAGGTTTTGAGCAATCTACAAACAAATAAGTAGGACTATAGATAACTTCTTTGGAAGATGTTAATTTCCAAATAATTATAGAATAGTTTCACAAAAATATATCAGAAAATAATTTAGGAAGCTGAGGGCAAATTATAGTCTTGCTTATAAAATCAATTGCTATTATATCTAAAATCAGCCAATAATGATTTAATTTTCTTATTTTTTAAGCTAGTCTTTAATTTTATGATATCTCTGTTACCTCCTAAGAGTAACAAAAGAAGTTTGAATCTAAAATTGTTGACATTGTTTCTTATATTTGAATTAATTGCAATTGTTCATTGTATGGAGTTGTTCTACTAATTAGTGATACAAGATCTTGAAGTTTATATTGGTATGATTATCATATTTTAACGCAAGGTGAAATACAACGATGAAATCCTAATTCAAAATTGTAACAGAACATGAAATCCATAGGTATGTAGGGACATGCAAGCATCCTAATGCTTCTGTACACCTAATGTAATTACTCTAAAATCAACATAGTCCCAACAGTTCACGTAGATACTCACCACACATGCAAACTTGTTCATATTTTCACATAGCACACAACTTCAGAATAGGAGTGCAAGTACCTATGAATGCACTTAAACATAATGGCAGCATCACTTATGAACATATGATCACTAACACCACACTAAAATTATCTATATTTCAAGCACTCTCGTGCTACCTACAACACAAGCACCATACAAGCAAAATTAATATGCTGCTGCTATATACTATTGTAGGCAACACTTTGCTCTTTTTATATCATTGACCGGGCTCATAGTCGAACCAAGCACATACCACCCTCCCTGACTGGACTTGGGTCCAACCATGTGACAACATCGCATACTACTGCTATTAAAGTAGCACACACCGCCTTATTGTTTTTTTCTTTTTTCTTTTGAGAAATAATTATATTTTATATCCACAAAAAGGTTAAGTATAAATTATACAAACATAGATGTATTAGCGTTTATACTTCTACTTGCTTTTCTCAAGAAATACGTACGAGCCACAACGAAAACAAGGGAAGCAAACCAAGGTTCGAAAACTCGGATTCCGTTTCCGTTCCGGTCACGTGAAATATTCAAAATTCCGGTTCTGTTCCAGAAATCCGGTTTAATCCCGGTTTGAGGATTCCGGCATTGGTATTACTATGAACCCGCTGAAACACCCAGTATTACATTGATTCCGGTATCATATTTTACAATAAATCCACAACTTCATTCTTAGGACAACTGCTGTATCTCGTGTCTTTCCCCTACAATCATCCCAAAAGTGAATCACATTTATCAAAGCAAAAACCATAGTTCAAATTCAACGTAAATTGGTTGCAGTACTTTTATTTACAATATAATAAAGCACTTTATCTCTGCCATGTTGTGGCCAGACTGTAATTCATTGAAAAAAATAATGCTCCAGCCTGTAAATGGCACTTTAAGCTTGTAAAAAAAGCTTTCTTCCACAAACCAAATTTCGTTTTTCACGCGAAGTTTAATCGATAGACATGCAGGAAAATTGAGGAATTTATTCAGGTGCTGATGTAACACCTCGCAAATTCTATAACTGTGAAATTCATAAATTAAAGTAAAAATCAAATTCAAATCAAAGAACTAAGGGAAACGGGATACGCCATTGCGTTCGTCTCGGAAAAATACGCGAAATAGAGTCCGAGTTTTCGTAAAACGGATATCGTATGAAGAAGTTATGGACGAACAAAGTTGGGCGAAAAACCGGAAAACGGGTCAGAATGCACTGGCGCACTTGGGAAGTGCGCCAGAACAAAAATGCACTGGCGCACCTGTGAAGTGCGCCAGTACATTTTTGACCTGGCGCACCTGCCAAGTGCGCCCAGGTCAAAAATGACCTGTTGGTCAGGTCTGGTCAAGCCCTGGCTGGCCAGGTCTGTGTTTGGCCGATTTTCAGAAGCTTGCTTTGTCATTAGGGCTAGGTGGCGGGTTCTAATTGGTCTCTCTATCTAATGAATGGCTACGATCTAACCTAGCAACATCAATGGTCCGAATCAATTCCTAACCTCTATATAAACAACCCTAGACTAAGCCCTAATCTATTCATTCAAAATTAAGAGCATAGCCGCCATGTTGCTGAGGAACGACAAGAGGTAGCCGCCAACTAGAGAGAGGATTAGGGAGAAAGTTCTGAAGCCTAAAGCAATTTCAAGCAACCTAAAGCTAATCAATTTAACAAAGGAATCATATCTCTTAATTAGAGAATTCGCCGCAACCATTGTAAGTAGAGTATTACTTTGGTATGAACAAATGATTGTGTAGATATGTATGCTTGAATTGTGGCAATAAAATTCATATTTGTGCATTCTTATCAATTTATATACGTTTGGATATTATGAATTATGTCATTCATGTTATAAAGAACTACATGCGGTAGTTCTATGCAAATATACGTTTGGAATATTCGCGAATTACGTGACCTATGTTGAAGCTACATGTATATAGTTGATTGAAATTTCATGCAAGTTTGGGGCTTTGTTATTATGCCATCATGATGTATATTTTTGTGCATAAATCATTTTGCAAGTAATTGAAACAAGTTTGGTTGTTCATATGAAACTATGTTGGAATTTTGACACCATAATCCATGTATTAAGTCATGCTTTTGCAAAACTTGTGAATATGGCTAGGCTATGAATGATATTTGGCATAATTGAAATCCATGATTAAGTCTATCTTGTTTAAAAGAACTATATGATGACATATGTGAGACATGGCTAGGTTAGACTAAATAATCCCTTTTTGCAAGATTAAAGCAAACACCATGATTAGGAATATTTATGCATAAGTATATTTATACCGTCGTTATGTGATTAGACTAAGTTGAACTATGCTTTTGTGTTAATAACAAAGTATCCCCTTTGTAAACATGTAGAAACCTTATGAGCAAATTTCACTATACTTATGCCATGCTTATGTTTGATATTATGCCATGTTTATGCTAGAAATATTTATGCCATGCTTATGTTTGACATTATGCCATGCTTATGCTAGAAATATTTATGCCATGCTTATGTTTGACATTATGCCTAAGTAAAAATATAGGTTCATGGGTCAATAATGATATCTCAATTACAAGTTCACATGCTTTGATTCATGTCACCTATGTTTTATGACCAAAGTATATGTCACTACTATGCAAGTACACCAGTTTCTATTATGTATTTCCAACGTCATATGCAAGTTCATGCGCTCACCTTCCCCTCTTTGTGTATGTAATCACGCTTTAAGCCTCCCCTTTTCGCATGGCTAAATTGGGCTTTAAAAGGCTAAGCCCAATATATATAAACGGACGTGTAAAAACGGGGGTAAATAACGTTGGGCTAAATTAATTTAATGAATGAAAACTAAAGTAAAAGGGCCCAAATTCAAGAATGGGTTGGGCCCATGATTGGTGTAACCTTTACACCATTAACTTAATAATGGGCCGCAAATATTTACATATAAGAAATAAAGAAGAATGACAAAATATGTAAATGTAGAACATACGATGTGTTTAACCCGAGGTTGGATTGAGTTGTGATGTAAACCTGCCCGGAACCGCCCGACTGTCCAGTAGTCACAACAATACCTATCCAATGTGGGAGGTTAAACATGGAGCCCAGCAAGGACCCGAGGTTAGACTGAGTTGTGGCGTAAGACTGCCCGGAACCAACCGGCAACAGGCAGCCACAACAATACCTGTCTAATGTGAGAGGTCCGGGCCTTAATAAGACAATTAAGGCTGAGTCAGGATTGATAGGATTAAGTGAACTAAAGACTTAATCAAAAAGGGAACATGCTAATCTAAACGGACTGGTGGGGTTAGGTTAGGAAACACTTAACCAACTTAGCATGTTGGCTAGAGATAGAAAACCTAGTAACGGGGGACCCTTTTCAGCAGTAACCCTAAAAGGTGTATCAGGATACCCTAAAACTAGGCAGGGTGGGGCACGATTACTGGGCTGATTGTAAGAGGTCAAAGCGACGGCGGTGGTGTAGCAGTGTAGGTTCTAACGGAGTGCGGGCGTGCACACACTCCGGCGCAGAAAAATAAGGCACTGGACACCAGTAGCATACCTGTGCATTCTAAGGTTGTGTCGGGCCGCCACCACGGGACTTGATACACCCCATGGTGGGACCAGCATAGGTAACTACAAACATCGGGGGCCGTAAGACACATGTAAATATGCGAGTAGGAGCCGATCATCATAGAATGGATCACATCACCCTGATTGTGGGGTGCCAGTGGGAAACTAGTTTATATGGGTTCAGAGATTAATATGGGGTACGATAGTATATTCGACCCTAGACAACTTAACCAAGTTTATAATGCATGCCCACTTCCTGTTTATACTTATCATACCCAGTTCTTTATTCATAGACAAAATAGTACTAGACTTACTCAGGCTTTATGTCTGACTCTACTTTTCTTTCGTCTTCTTTCTTCCGTTTCCCCCCCAGGTCCTCAGGGAGGGAACACAGCAGCTTGACCTACCTCAACATCCAGCTTGAAGAAGAGAAAATGTATTGCTTGGACTTTCCTGTTTTGAACTATGGCTTTGGACAATCCACTATGGGGCTTTTGCAGTTTATCTATGTTTTATTTATGCTTCTTTAAATAATGTACTCAAGACAGATTATGAAAGTGTTATGTTATGTTTTTGGAAAGGATGTTGTTGTAACACGTATTTGACTTTATGAAATAAAAGTTTGTTGTTCTTCCGCTGTTTACAAATATGTGTTCTTATATCTGTCTTGTATATCTGTGACTTGTACTTATAAACCTCCACCAAAATTAGGGCATTCCCTTTGAGAGTGACCCTAACGGAGGTGGGGTGTTTCACTTGGTATCAGAGCATAGGTTTACCAGATAAGATAAAAAGTTTTGAAAAATTATTTTCAAAAAGGAAATTTAAAGAAGCATTTTTAAAAAAGAAAAATATTATTTTATTTTTAAAAAAAAGCAAAGTCCACTCCCCAAAAGCCATAGGTACTCTCTTCTATCCTTCGTTTTGAATCCATCCTTTCTGTTTCAGCATGTCTGGAGACCTTACTCCCCAGCTGCTGACGCTTTCACTCCTCCTCCTCCACGTGAACCAGCAAACGGAAGAGTCCCAGAGTAGGAAGACGAATAATAGTCAAACAAGAAAGGATCGTAACAGTAATAATAAGAAACGAGAAAAAAGGAAATGTAATTTTTGTGGTACGGAAGGGCACATAGCCAAGGATTGTAGAAAGAGGAAAAGAAAGCAAGGATAATGTTTTCATTGTGGGGGAGACTGGACACATCAGCAAAGACTGCCCTGAGAAGACAGACTTTAAGACGGGCGGGAAAGACAACAAGTCCCGAGGGAAGAGGGAGTGTAAATTTCTGTGGCAAAGTGGGACACTTAGTAAAGGACTGCCGGAAAAAGAAGGCCAAGGAAAATGGGGGGTGCTTTTCTTGCGGTCAGACAGGCCACAGGGCTAAGGACTGCCCAAGGAAACGAGGGCAGGGCCAGGGGGCTGGATCCACCCCAGGAGCACAGGTTCATGTGCTAGAAGCGCCACCATTGCAACAGCGAGGTATAAATACTTCTGTAGAAAGTGTAGTTTATCTTTATGATCACCCCGTTCGCACTTTATTTGATTCTGGCGCATCACACTCCTTTATCTCGTCTGCTTTAGTAGAATCTCTGCACCTAAAAACTAGTATGGTAGAGGACCCCTTAATTGTTTCAAACCCAATTGGGGGCCCAGCTCATTTGTCTATGATCTGTTTGGATTTGAAAATTTCTATCCTAAGTGTTGAATTTCAATGTAGTGCCTTTGTTTTGGGCTTTTCGGGGTATGGTTTGATTTTGGGTATGGATTGGCTATCCAGAAATGGGGCCATCCTTGATTGTGAAAAAAGGGTTGTTAGGCTCCTAACCCAGCTTGGTAATACTTTGGAAATTTCTTGTAATCCCTCGTATGCGGTTATGCTTAGTTATCTTGAATCGCTAGATGCCTCTGTTGAAAATTTGCGATCAGTTAGAGTGGTCCGGGAATATCCGGATGTCTTCGAAGAGGTGAAGGGCTTGCCTCCGAAGCGGGAAATAGACTTCCGCATATATCTTGTAGATAATGCAAAGCCCGTTGCGTTGCCCGTTAGAAATATGGCTCCACGAGAAAAGAAAGAGCTCAGTAAACAGATTAAAGAGCTTCTAGAAAAGGGGTTCATTAGGAGGAGCATTTCAGAATGGGGCGCTCCAGTGGTGTTCGCTACAAAGGCGGATGGTTCACTCCGTCTATGTGTTGACTATAGGGAGCTCGACAAGCTAACGAAAAAGAATAGGCACCCTCTCCCTAGAATTGACGATTTATTTGACCAGCTTGTAGGAGCGTCTGTTTTCTCCCAACTCGATTTAGCAACCGGTTTTCATCAGCTAAGAGTGGCTGAAGATAGCATCGATAAAACGGCGTTCAGAACCCCAGACGGCTTCTTTGAATGGCTTGTCATGCCTTTCGGCTTGACAAATGCACCTGCTTACTTCGTGGACCTGATGAGTAGGGTATTTAGAGATTTCCTCAACAAATTCGTAGTGGTCTTCATAGACGATATCCTTATCTTCTCAAAGAGTGAAGAGGAACATGCTCAGCACTTAAGGGCAATCATGGAAACTTTGCGAGTTTGCTTTCCAACGACTGAAAAGGGCTCTTACAACAGCCCCAGTTTTGACGCTGCCAGATAGGAGCAAGAAGTTCACTGTTTATACGGATGCATGTGGGACAGGGCTAGGCGCCGTCTTAATGCAAGAAGGAAGGGTAGTAGCTTATGGCGGGAGGCAGTTGAAAGTGCATGAAAGGAACTACCCAACCCACGATCTTGAGTTAGCCGCCATCGTCTTTGCACTCAAGTCTTGGCGACACTATCTCCTAGGTGAGAAGTTCGAACTTTACACGGACCATAAATCGTTGAAATATCTTTTCTCGCAGAAGGTTCATTTCGCTTATGCATGAGTTGTGGAGAATCACCTTAGTAAGTACATTTGGTAACATAGTTGACATTTGTTTATTTTCAAGAGATAATTCATCTGTGTGGAATACCTTCTAGTAAGTGAACAAGTTCCAAGATTCACTAATGAATTTTGGAGAGCTTGCATGGAACCATGAGTACGCAGTTAGGCTTGAGCCAAGTATATTAGAAGTAGAGTAAGTGAAAGTGGAATGAGAGGCAGCAGTGAAAACGGTTCCAACCCATATTTTGGAAACAAGAATTAAGAAGCTACGAAATTGTGAAGTTAAAGACAAACAAAGCATAATGGAGTTAAACTCAAGGAAATGCGACTTAGAAGATTGAAGACTAGATTCGTGCATCATATCTCTTCTTAAGAGGATATCCTTGATCCCTCTCTTCCTGTAAAGTTCACTTGCATGCTATCTTTCGTGTATATCCTCTCGGTCCCATTTTTAATCCGATTTCTATTGCAAACCCCGTAGGGAGTATGACTCATCTGTTAGTAACACATGTTGGGGCTTGAGGATGTTCGTTGGATTGACCAAACTTTTTGGGTTTTATAGGATACAGATCGGTCTTAGGAAGGGACTCCCTTGTGACCTAAAAGGAGTCCATCGTGCTTAGTTTCCTAGAATCATATATAGTGGTTGGGTTGAGTAATTCTTTGGGTGTCAGTCTGATGTTGATTTCGGTCTTCGGGGCTGATGCTTAGAGAGTTCTTCTCCTAATCAATATATATGTGGCATAGATTTCCAGTTTTGACATTGCCTAAGGGGCACAAAGTTTTTGCTTGTTTCTATCATTCGACTATACCTTTAGGTAGGACCATTCCCTATTATCGAGAAAATTTGGAAAATGACCTATAGATTAGAGCTACCCGAGAAGTTGGCTGGAGTCCACAACGTTTTTCACGTTTCACATCTCCGAAAATGTCTACATGAGTCTGCTGAAGTGGTAGAGCCAAATATCCTCGAAGAGGCCGAAGTGGAACGCGAAGCAACCATAAGAAAAGTTCCAACCTGCATCTTAGGAACGGAAGTGAAGAAGCTACGCAACCGCGAAGTCAAGCTCGTCAAAGTCCAGTGGAGCGACGCCGAGGGAGACGCGACTTGGGAAACTGAAGCTAGAATGCGTACTGCCTACCCTTTTCTGTTCGAGGGTACATCCTTGATCTTTCTTTTTCCTTAAGTTGCGCTTTTATCTATCTTTTTAGGTATATTTCCTCGACTTTATCTTTTAGGTAGAAACCCTTTGGATGGAAACATGTAGTTGAAACATGTTATGGATGATGGTTGCAAGTGGTTGCAAGTGATTGCTAGTGGTTGCTCGTGGTTGCATATACACACACAATCTAGGTTTTAGATCGGCTCAGTCACTTCATATTGCATATGCATATATGTTTGCATTCGTCTATGGTTGAACATTAATGTGTTGTCATGTGGATGCTGCATTTGTATTGAATGATTGTGCACTCATGTAGAATCAAGAATAGGAAAATTTGCATACATAATGGATTCATGGCACTTACATAATTCGCATTAAGGAGGTCAACTGAATCAGTAGACCGCCTGATTTTGCATTAGATAAGTACATGTACACACACACTCCGCATAGGACCATGAAGCATTAGAAGTCTTTTAAGGACAATGGATGCTCGTGTTTGATGGTTGAGTAGATGGATGATTGGATGTTAGGATATACATTCCTCCTAACTTGAAGATTTCGGGGACGAAATCCTTTTAAGTGGGGGAGAATGTAACACCCCGCAAATTCTATAACTGTGAAATTCATAAATTAAAGTAAAAATCAAATTCAAATCAAAGAACTAAGGGAAACGGGATACGCCATTGCGTTCGTCTCGGAAAAATACACGAAAAAGAGTCCGAGTTTTCGTAAAACGGATATCGTATGAAGAAGTTATGGACGAACAAAGTTGGGCGAAAAACCGGAAAACGGGTCAGAATGCACTGGCGCACTTGGGAAGTGCGCCAGAACAAAAATGCACTGGCGCACCTATGAAGTGCGCCAGTACATTTTTGACCTGGCGCACCTGCCAAGTGCGCCCAGGTCATAAATGACCTGTTGGTCAGGTCTGGTCAAGCCCTGGCTGGCCAGGTCTGTGTTTGGCCGATTTTCAGAAGCTTGCTTTGTCATTAGGGCTAGGTGGCGGGTTCTAATTGGTCTCTCTATCTAATGAATGGCTACGATCTAACCTAGCAACATCAATGGTCCGAATCAATTCCAAACCTCTATATAAACAACCCTAGACTAAGCCCTAATCTATTCATTCAAAATTAAGAGCATAGCCGCCATGTTGCTGAGGAACGACAAGAGGTAGCCGCCAACTAGAGAGAGGATTAGGGAGAAAGTTCTGAAGCCTAAAGCAATTTCAAGCAACCTAAAGCTAATCAATTTAACAAAGGAATCATATCTCTTAATTAGAGAATTCGCCGCAACCATTGTAAGTAGAGTATTACTTTGGTATGAACAAATGATTGTGTAGATATGTATGCTTGAATTGTGGCAATAAAATTCATATTTGTGCGTTCTTATCAATTTATATACGTTTGGATATTATGAATTATGTCATTCATGTTATAAAGAACTACATGCGGTAGTTCTATGCAAATATACGTTTGGAATATTCGCGAATTACGTGACCTATGTTGAAGCTACATGTATATAGTTGATTGAAATTTCATGCAAGTTTGGGGCTTTGTTATTGTGCCATCATGATGTATATTTTTGTGCATAAATCATTTTGCAAGTAATTGAAACAAGTTTGGTTGTTCATATGAAACTATGTTGGAATTTTGACACCATAATCCATGTATTAAGTCATGCTTTTGCAAAACTTGTGAATATGGCTAGGCTATGAATGATATTTGGCATAATTGAAATCCATGATTAAGTCTATCTTGTTTAAAAGAACTATATGATGACATATGTGAGACATGGCTAGGTTAGACTAAATAATCCCTTTTTGCAAGATTAAAGCAAACACCATGATTAGGAGTATTTATGCATAAGTATATTTATACCGTCGTTATGTGATTAGACTAAGTTGAACTATGCTTTTGTGTTAATAACAAAGTATCCCCTTTGTAAACATGTAGAAACCTTATGAGCAAATTTCACTATACTTATGCCATGCTTATGTTTGATATTATGCCATGTTTATGCTAGAAATATTTATGCCATGCTTATGTTTGACATTATGCCATGCTTATGCTAGAAATATTTATGCCATGCTTATGTTTGACATTATGCCTAAGTAAAAATATAGGTTCATGGGTCAATAATGATATCTCAATTACAAGTTCACATGCTTTGATTCATGTCACCTATGTTTTATGACCAAAGTATATGTCACTACTATGCAAGTACACCAGTTTCTATTATGTATTTCCAACGTCATATGCAAGTTCATGCGCTCACCTTCCCCTCTTTGTGTATGTAATCATGCTTTAAGCCTCCCCTTTTCGCATGGCTAAATTGGGCTTTAAAAGGCTAAGCCCAATATATATAAACGGACGTGTAAAAACGGGGGTAAATAACGTTGGGCTAAATTAATTTAATGAATGAAAACTAAAGTAAAAGGGCCCAAATTCAAGAATGGGTTGGGCCCATGATTGGTGTAACCTTTACACCATTAACTTAATAATGGGCCGCAAATATTTACATATAAGAAATAAAGAAGAATGACAAAATATGTAAATGTAGAACATACGATGTGTTTAACCCGAGGTTGGATTGAGTTGTGATGTAAACCTGCCCGGAACCGCCCGGCTGTCCAGTAGTCACAACAATACCTATCCAATGTGGGAGGTTAAACATGGAGCCCAGCAAGGACCCGAGGTTAGACTGAGTTGTGGCGTAAGACTGCCCGGAACCAACCGGCAACAGGCAGCCACAACAATACCTGTCTAATGTGAGAGGTCCGGGCCTTAATAAGACAATTAAGGCTGAGTCAGGATTGATAGGATTAAGTGAACTAAAGACTTAATCAAAAAGGGAACATGCTAATCTAAACGGACTGGTGGGGTTAGGTTATGAAACACTTAACCAACTTAGCATGTTGGCTAGAGATAGAAAACCTAGTAACGGGGGACCCTTTTCAGCAGTAACCCTAAAAGGTGTATCAGGATACCCTGAAACTAGGCAGGGTGGGGCACGATTACTGGGCTGATTGTAAGAGGTCAAAGCGACGGCGGTGGTGTAGCAGTGTAGGTTCTAACGGAGTGCGGGCGTGCACACACTCCGGCGTAGAAAAATAAGGCGCTGGACACCAGTAGCATACCTGTGCATTCTAAGGTTGTGTCGGGCCGCCACCACGGGACTTGATACACCCCATGGTGGGACCAGCATAGGTAACTACAAACATCGGGGGCCGTAAGACACATGTAAATATGCGAGTAGGAGCCGATCATCATAGAATGGATCACATCACCCTGATTGTGGGGTGCCAGTGGGAAACTAGTTTATATGGGTTCAGAGATTAATATGGGGTACGATAGTATATTCGTCCCTAGACAACTTAACCAAGTTTATAATGCATGCCCACTTCCTGTTTATACTTATCATACCCAGTTCTTTATTCATAGACAAAATAGTACTAGACTTACTCAGGCTTTATGTCTGACTCTACTTTTCTTTCGTCTTCTTTCTTCCGTTTCCCCCCCAAGGTCCTCAGGGAGGGAACACAGCAGCTTGACCTACCTCAACATCCAGCTTGAAGAAGAGAAAATGTATTGCTTGGACTTTCCTGTTTTGAACTATGGCTTTGGACAATCCACTATGGGGCTTTTGCAGTTTGTCTATGTTTTATTTATGCTTCTTTAAATAATGTACTCAAGACAGATTATGAAAGTGTTATGTTATGTTTTTGGAAAGGATGTTGTTGTAACACGTATTTGACTTTATGAAATAAAAGTTTGTTGTTCTTCCGCTGTTTACAAATATGTGTTCTTATATCTGTCTTGTATATCTGTGACTTGTACTTATAAACCTCCACCAAAATTAGGGCATTCCCTTTGAGAGTGACCCTAACGGAGGTGGGGTGTTTCAGCTGATAAGGGAGAAAACATGTACAGCTACCGCTTCTTCTCTGCTTCTTCTCTGTTAACATTTTCCTTTTCATGCTTATGGCCAGAACTGGATTTAAGCCCTGATTTTGTTCCGGTTCTGGCCAAAACCGGAACGGGATGGGCAGAATCCCGGGGTTTCGGTCGGATTCTCAAACCTTGAAGCAAACTTATCACATTATGGTTTTAAATGAAAATCCCCCTTTCCTGGTTTACATATCATTTTCCTCCGAAATCATTCAACATTCTATCAATGTATCCTTATGGTCATAATTTTTTCTACCCTCTTGAATTTTTTTAATTTTTAATTCATAAATGAATATGAACCACTGAATGCATTTATTCTAGTAGTCCATTTATAACATAGTTTATCAGATAAACTATTACAAAATTTTGTATATTTTTAATTTTTTTAAAGAGAAAAAATGAAAATAAAAACTATGTGGAATTTTATATAAAAATAAAATAAATTAGCTACATGTAGGGTTGTCGGTGAATAATAAAAAAAATCCAAAATTTATATGTAACTGTTACATAAGTTTTCAGATCTAGAATTCTGGAGAAAATCTCGGGTTTATATCTTGGTCAAAATAGGCGATATTTAAAACGCTTATAACTAAAAATGCTTCCAAATCTCCGATCGTTGGTAAAATCTCAGATTTCCATCCCCGGCGAGATGAGGGAGATTTAAAAATAATAATAATCTAATATCTGAAAAATGGATATGAATGCAGATATAACAGTATCCACATAGACCACATCTGATAAGTATCCTCCTATATACATCAAGATTACACGTCTTTTTTAAAAAAAAATTGGTACTTTATTATATAAAACTATAAAACTTTCTACTTAAAATTATTTCTCTTGGCATATTAATTTTTTTAATAATTTTAGTACTAAAATGGATCTATAATCAATAAGTTTTTAAATTTAAGAGTTTTGTATTAGTTAAATATTGACCATTATCTACAAATAATTTCAAATACGGATGCGAACAAGACATTATAAGAATCTATATCGGCCTATTTTCCCAGACTTAAGTGATAGTGTCTCATAGTAAAATGTCTAAATCTTAAACGATCATGGGCTCCAAACACCAAAAATAAAAAAGATTGCTCCTTGTAATTCAAAAAGCATTGTATTCTTTTGAAATGGTTAAGATAGTGTCCTTTCCTTTTTTTAGGATAATAAATGAATACTTTACATCGAATAAAAGATTGTAACTGGACGGACAATAATTATTAAATATATGCAACCATAGCCAAACTTTATGTTTAGGTTCTGAAATTAAAGATGAGATAAAAGTAAATTTTTGTTTAGTCCACATGCTATTTCATCATCTTTTAAAAAAATACCAGTTAATTAAATTATGAAATTGTACATCCTCTATCCTCCAGTAATAACCACATTACTGTGTCCATATTTAGAGTAAAAGGATTAAAAACTTGCAAAGATCGAACGCTACCAAACTGAAAAAAGCATCATGAGAAGATACTAGGTTCACAACAATATTAGATAAGCTTTTCACAATAGCTGAAACAGTGGTAGATAAAGAAAAGATAGTAGTAAATAGATTAAGCATCATGAGCCGTGATAAAATGTTATATTACCTACTGTGGCAGTCCAAATTGGAGAGGCGTGGATCTAGGGATCTAGGTTGTTGAAATTATGGTTGCGCCCAACGATTGAGATCGAATATTGTTGACAAATGCTAATGTTTCACATATGATTTGATGACACGATTCAAAAGTTAACTATTGATAATAAAAGATAAAGGATTCCGTGATTTAAACGATTGCTGGGATTTAGGGACAAAAATAGTTTTTGATTTCTAGAGGTGACAATAGGTAGAAGATCGTGTTTTCTTATGGAGGCAACGAAGTGAATAAGGTTTTATTTTTATTCTGGCACAAAATAATCCATTAACCAGCTTGTCAACAATAGCGTTGAGTATGCGTGTATATTTACCTCATATCTTTGGAAACCTTGAAAGTCATAGCAGTGGAAGAAAGAAACGCGGAAACGCAGAGTTTTAGTGCTATCAAAGAAGCAATTCGTTGTAGTGAATGCACGACCTATGTTATAATGCAGGAAAAAAAGTGTTTGGTAATATTTTGTTTTGCTAACTCTAGTATTTTATGATTGTCAAAGAAGATACCTGTTAACCCGTTATGAAACGTGGTTTAGAAAATAATGCATCGACCGATGACAATAATTTGGGCGCATTTCAGAGTGTACGAGCACTAGCCTGATCGAGCGCAAAGTGATCGAGCAACATAAGAGTTCGGTCATACATCGTCTGCTCGGTCATAAGTGGTCACGCACCCCACAAATCGGTTGCGCATTACAACTCGTTCGCACACTGCATCACGGTCGCGCATTACTGCTCAATCGTACATTGTTACAACTTCTCTGTCGATCCCGATAGCTGCGAGTTAGTCAGTATATAATATTGCATGGATTGGACGGTCTTGTTCTTACCATGAATCGTCTTCATTTCTAGCTAATGGAATACTGCACGTTCCATATGTCATTTATAACATATACATGCATGGCTCAATTGCGTGCGCACATGGCAATCAAGAGTACCATGCATGGTTTGGTCTTGGTCAAACACAATGGACAGTATGAAGGATGAAGCATGTACTGTATCAAAATATAGAGCAGATGCACATTTAAGCTAATGGAAGGAAGAGTATATAATGTTCCCACATCTCTAAAGTAACAAATAAAATACAAAGAGAATAGCAATCACGTAATAATTATTCTCGTACATGAGATGGAACATGTGACACACTAAAGCGTAATTTGGACAAGCAAAAAAGTATCCGTACAATATTGAAACGAAGCTGCATGGCAAGGTGTAATGTTGTAGCATTAATACATAATTCGTTCATCATGTATATGGCTCGCTCGCACGTTAAAACCAAGCTCGCTCGTTCCAGTCCAATAGAGCTCGCTCGTGCGTTCAAGATGGGATTGAACATATCTGATGCAAGTAGGGTTGTCAATGAATACTCGAAAAATCCGATATGCGACTGAATCCGTATCCAAAATATCCGTTATCCGGCATTATCTAAAAAGAAAATACGAATATCCGATATCCGAAAAGATTTTCGGATATGGATATGGTTATAGTGGTATCCGTATCCGAAAAGTAACCATCCGACTAATTGATGTAATGTATATAAATAAAAATAGAAAAATAAAATTAATAATTATTTTTTAACTGTTGGATGTTACTATGATATAATTTTTGTCCATTTTTAGTGAAAAATGGCAGTCTTAAAGTTTAATTTTGGAATATTTTTGGATATACTTATGGGTATTAGTATAAAATAATGTTACATCATCATATTCCTCTATTTTCTTGTTTTTCATAAATATTAGCATACACGTTATTTTATGCTGATCCAAACATTTTTATTTATACTCTTAAAAATTCATTAATTACTGGCAGAGCGGATAAATATCCGATATCTGTCCGTATCCGAAAATTAAGCAGATACGGATATTCGATATCTAAAAATTAAGCGGATACGGATATTCGATATCCGAAAATAATTTCGGATATAGATATGGATATTGGCACTATCCGTATCAGAAAGCATCCGTTGACAGCCCTAGATGCAAGCTTGCTCCAGCCTGGTCGTTCACACAGTAAGATAGATCGCTCGCTCACAAAACAGGGGTCGAGCACCACCTTGGTGTTGGGTCGAGCGCTGTCATCTGGAAGGTGGCCGAGCAGCACTTGGCATAGGAGTCAAACAGCTTTACAACGTGCAGACCCATATTAATAGGTTAAACAATGCAATGACAAGAATGGTAATTATTGATCCCGTAAAGCACAAGAAGTCAAAAATGGCAAAGATGTAAATAACGATCCCATACTTCATAATATGAAGCAATGGCATACTTGTGAATTTGGATCCCATATTTTCAATTATAATGCACACATAAAGCTGAATAGAAAGGACACATAGCATTTTCATGAATTTTATGCGATCTGTCATGAGTTTTGTACAGGGTCGGTCGTGTATTATAGTTCAGATCGCTCGTACAATGCAGGACACCAGGTCGCTCGTGCATGTTTATGGACATGTCCCTCGCACGCTAAAATGAGAGGATGATTGTTCAATTCAGTACGGTTGTTGCCAGCTGGCTCCAAGCAATTTCGTAAATATTTCTATGTGGGACCAGAACCATGTACATCATAATTACAGCTTTGCCACCTAGTCCAAACTTCTCCTATAAATACCACATTTCACCATAATTCAAGGGACCAATTTAAGCCACCCAGAAGTAAGGGTGAGCAATATTCGGTTAGAAACGAATTAACCGACCGAACCGGTTTATTTCGGGCGGTTCGGTTCGGTTTTGAAACTAAATCGGTTCGAATTCGGTTTGTAAAATAATTTTCTTTGGTTTTCGGTTTAACCGAATTAACCGAACTTTTATTGTACTATCTAATTTAATGATATTATAACACTTTAAATAATTGAATTAGTAATAAAATACCTACGTTTTTGTTAAACGTAACTAAAATTTTATTGCAAACATAAAATTTAGTGAATAAAATCCCTCCAAGCATAAAATTAAGTTTTAATCTGAGTGCATTAATCATTGGAATAGTAGCATATCCTTCAAGTTCGGTTAAATCGGTTATCGACTGAATTAACCGAAATAATTTCGGTTCAGTTTTGAAAATTTTCGGTTCTAATTCTATTTGAAACTTTTTACCTCCAAACCAACCGAACCGACCGAATGCTCACTCCTACAGAAGGGCTGTTATTTTAGATTTCTACCGTTCTAAAGCTTTTCAAGCTCCATTAATGTCATCCTAAGATCTCTCCATCTTCCGCCAACGCTGATTCAACCAAGTCATCTTCTCGAATCTCCATTAGAGATCATCTCAAGCTCTCTCCATCCTTCTCCATCGATAAATCGATCGGATCTACTACTTTCTCCATTAGAGATCACTAAAGCTTTATTCTACTTCTTTTCAGCTGCCATTACTCCTCTTTAAAGCTCGGATCTAACACTAATTTATGAAGGAATCAAGGAAGATCATCTAATCACGAGATCTAATTATTCCTTCCCAAATTCAATTGAGATCTAAAGTGGGAAATCATTACAAAGAGAGAGAATAAGTGATATGTATGAGATGTATGAGAGGATGCTCTTTGTAAATTTCCCATGATAATAAAATCGCCTCCAAAGTGGACATAGATCTATTTTAGATCGAACCACTATAAAAATTCTTGTGTTTTTTTTACTTAATCTTTGCATTTGTGGCCTCATTTTCTATTTCATACCTTTTGGTGAAGTGTCGATAAGACATCATTGGTGTTTGACCAATTTTGGTTTAAACATTTGGCGCCCACCATGAGGCCACGTTCGCACTTCTCTCAATCTTAAGAGTCTACCATTGAAGTTCTAAGCGTACTTCTACCATAGACTCTCCAAATCTACGATCCAGGTCATCTGACGAATCCTCTCCCATAAGGTTGAGACCCTTGTCCGAAATAATGGCCAAATCTAAGAAGAACACAAGAAAAACCATTGGAGAAAATGACAATGTTGATAACAACGAAGTTACACTTCATACTAACCGTTTTGAAGTGGGCGAAAACTCGACAGGTGGAGCCAGTGTAACTTTGAATGAGTTGGTTGTCGTTATTGCCAACATGAACCAACAGATGGATGCTTCTACTAAGGTTATGATGGAAAAACTTTACGCCATCCTCAACGCTTGACCAAAATCACCACCTCGAAGGGTCCATGTTGATCTTGCGAAAAATGCCAATTCATCCGCTTCTGACCATGATAGCAATGACAACATGGAAGATGACAACGAATGGTTGAGCGACAAAGAAGACACTAACGTCGAAAACTCAAAGCCAAAAGCTAAGAATTATTCCGAATTGAAAGCTCGAAGGGTTACCAGGCCCATCATGGGTGCACCTCCTCGTTGAGAAGGTAAAGGGCCTAAGATCTCTAGTCAGGAACGCATGCCTAGACGAAATTTTGGCAAAGAGACCATCTTCACATAGCGGCATACCACTGAAGAGTACATCTCGGATATGATAGAATAAACCATGAAAAAGAATCAAGCTCTCAGTGATGATAATAAGGAATGAGATTTCTCTCCCGACAGGACTACGTTTACGGATAGAATCCGAGAAACCAAATTTCCAAAGAAATTCAATCCTCCAACCTTGCCTCCAAACAACAGCCTTGTTGATCCCAACTACTTTCTGTTCAAGTACAAATGACATATGAGTGCGGCAAATGAAACAGGCGAGATGAGATGCTTATATTTCACTCTATATCTAGAAGGTGCTGCATCACTATGGTTCACAAAGCTGCCACCCAAGCCCGTAGACCGATTCTCCAACTTGACCAAAAAGTTCAAGGAGTAATTCTGCTTGTATGCTACCAAAGCCAAGGATATCATAACACTTTCAGCAATGATGCAGAATCCAGGGGAATATGTTAAATCTTTTCTCTGTCGATTCACCGTTGCTTTGTCCGAACTGAGAAATCCAAAACCGCGCATAATCCTCATGTCTCTATTCAGTGCCATAAATGAGAAGAGTGAATTTGGTGGATAGATTAAAATGAAAGAAAAAAACACAGCTGAAAAATTCTATATAAAAGCTGAGGAGTATATAAGAGTCGACAATAATCCTATGCCCCTTCAGATTATTGATGCTAACCAACTTCTTAAAGCTCCTAAAAATGTTGCTACTCATTATAATCAGAAGAATACTCGTGGACAGAAGCGCCAACGATGGGAATGGAAGCAAGGCTAATAAGAGGTCTCGCCTTTTCAACCCATCAAAGCTGATGCCTTTGAATGACACTCTTGAAAATATCTATCTTCCAACAAAGAATTCCGCAAAATATGCAGAACCACATCCGGTAAGGATAAGCGATAAAGCAGCAAACTCGGGAAAGTTCTGTAAATTTAACAACTAGCCTGGTCATAATACTAATGAGTGCCGACACCTGAAAAACCATATCGAAGAATTGAACAGGAAAAATAGGCTGCAATAGTATGTAAAGAACCTGCAGGTCATGAATCCTTCTATAACTCCACAGGGGTAAGGGGCATCAAATGTCCAGTCCGGTCCAAACAACAAAGCTCCTACTCAAACCGACCCAAGGCCGATAATCAACTAAGGATCAATGACTGGTGCTCTAATTTCAGTGGCTCAGACTAAGCAATCAACATCGCCACCGCTTTACTTCATGCTACATTTCATGATTTACTTCAGGCTTTACTTCATGTTTTACATTCTATTATATTCAAAACTTTTTGTAAACAGTCTGTAATAAATTGCAAGTGAAATACTGAACACTAGCTCTATGACTAAGGGCATATATGCCTGAATGAACTCCTTACTTGCAAATATAGCGAATCAAAATTTGCTTAAAAGGTGATTTCTTATTGCAGGCTATCTATCGAGCGCTTTTTCCTTTAGAATCTGATGAAATATAGCAACCCCAACAATGCTAGTTCAAGTGCCAAATGATATAATTATCAGCATACACAAATGCGAAAATAGGAAAGCACCGACTTTCAAATTGCGAATGGGAAGAGTCGCAAAGATTCAAACAGCGAGCAAGCGCCACGACAAATAAAACAAAGGAGCTATAACTTTTGTCGAAGTGGCATTTCTCCAAGTGGAAGATTCAAAGCCTCGGTTCGTAAACTGAAATAATCTGCTAAGTCAAGCATCCGACAAAGGAACTAATGGTTTCCCTCTGGAACAATGCAACAACTTCTCCAATTCATTTGCGTGGCATCTGAAATATCAGATGTGAAGAATGAAAAAACCATTTGCGTAGCATCTGAAATATCAGATGTGAAGAATGAAAAAACCATTTGTGTAGCATTTGAAATATCAGATGTTAAGAATGAAAAAACCATTTACGTAGCATCTGAAATATCCGATGTGAAGAATGAAAAAACCATTTACGTAGCATCTGAAATATTAAATGTGAAGAATGATCAATCCATTTGTATAGCATCTGAAAATCTCAGTTGTGAAGAATGAATAATCCATTTGTGTAGAATCTGGAATCCCCAGATATGAATAATTATTAATCCATTTGCGTAGCATCTGGAATCTATAGATGTGAAAATTTACTAATCCATTTGCGTAGCATCTGGAATCCCTAGATGTGAAGAATGTAAACTATTTGCGTAGCATACGAAAATCTCAGATGTGAAAAATGACCAATCCATTTGCATAGCAAACGGAATCCCAGATGTGAAGAATGTAATCAACTTGCGTAGTGCTTGAATATATCAGATATGAAAAGTGTTGGAACTTAACCAATTAACTTGCATAATTCTTGAAAATCTCAAGCACGACAAGTGTTGGATTTTTAGCCTAAGAAGGGGCAAGGAATCGAAAGTCCTTCCCACAGTGGAAGATAAAGGCCTCCCTAAGCTGGGGCATGAATATCCAAGACTTCTCCAGTAGGAAGCAAAAAGTAAATCACAAATACGTATTCCCCAAATACGAAATATCGTATACTATCATATGAGTTGTTAAAACAATGATGTTTGAAATCCATAGTCAGTTTCGGTCAATTAGTTGATTTTAAGCGTTAATGCGAACTTGAATTAGAATATTGTGTTTATATGGACAATATTCGACGAATTATAAACCGTTGAATAAAAGACTTATGCAAACGCTTTATTCAATTCAAAATAAAATTCCTTGTAATTCACTTCTTAATGATTAACTAATCCACTATCGATATGGACAGTCGATGGTGAAGTATAAATCCAAAATCGTGCAATTGCTTGTTTTAATTACAGAACAAGTGACATGAAGCATATGAACTCAAAGTATGATTTGCGATAGCAAACAAAGAGCTATAATTGGATCTCAATGTAAAATATATCAACAACAATTTTTATTTCGAAGCTCGCATTTTTCACAAGAAAAAAAAAATTACAAGCTTTGAGGGGACTAATGTTAACCCCTTTGTGAAACGCGGTTCAAAAAATAATGTATCAACCGATGACAATAATTCGAACACATTTCAGACCATATAAGCACTAGCCTGATCGAGCGCAAAGTAGTCAAGCAAAATAAGAGTTCGGTCATACATCGACCGCTCGATCACAAGTGGTCGCGCACCCCACAACTCGGTCGCGCATTACAACTTGTTCGCACACTGCATCATAGTCGCGCATTACTGCTCATTCGTACATTGTTACAACAACTCGGTCGATCCCGATAGCTGCGAGTCAGTCAGTTCATAATATTGTATGGATTGGATGGTCTTGTTCTTACCATGAATCGACTTCATTTCTAAGTAATGGAATACTGTATGTTTCATATGTCATTTATAACATATACATGCATGGCTCAGTTGCGTGCACACATGGCAATCAAGTGGATCATGCATGATGCGGTCTTGGTCAAACACAATGAATGGTATGAAGGTTGAAGCGCGTACTGTGTTAAAATATGGAGTAGATGCACATTTAAGTTAATGGCAGAAAGAGTAAATAATGTTCCCACTTCTCTACAGTAACAAATAAAATACAAAGAGAATGGCAATCATGTAATAATTATTACCATACATGAGATGGAACATGTGGCACACTAAAGTGTTATTTGGACAAGCAAAAAAGTATCTGTGAAATATTTAAATGAAGCCGCGTGCCAAGGTGTGAAATTTGTAGCGTTAATGCAGAAGTCGTCCATCATGTATATGGCTCGCTCGCATGTTAAAACTAAGCTCGTTCATTCTAGTCCAACATAGCTCGCTCGTGCGTTCAAGTTGGGGTCTCACATATTTGATGCAAGCTTGCTCCATCCTAGTCGTTCACATAGTAAGATAGATCGCTCGCTCACAAAACAAGGGTCGAGAACCACCTTGGTGTCAGGTCGAGCGCTGTCATTTGGAAGGTGGTCGAGCAACACATGGCATAGGAGTCGAGAAGCTTTACAACATGCAGATTCATATTAATAGGTTAAACAATGCAATGGCAAGAATGGTAATTATTGATCCCATAAAGCACAAGAAGCGAAAAATGGCAAAGATGTAAATAATGATCCCATACATCATAATATGAATCAATGCCATACTTGTGAATTTGGATCCCATATTATCAATTATAACGCACGAATAAAGCTAAATAGAAAGGACATGTAGAGGTTTCATGAATTATATGCGGTCGGTCATGAGTTTTGTATAGGGTCGGTCGCGTATTATAGTTCAGCTCGCTCGTACAATGCAGGACACCTGGTCGCTCGTGCATGTTTATGGACCGGTCGCTTGCATGCAAAAATGAGAGGACGGTCGTTTTGTTCAGTACAGTTGTTGCCAGCTGGCTCTAGCTTACCGGTGGCAATTTGATAAATATTTCTATGTGCGACCAGAGTACTATACATCATAATTATAGCTTTGCCACCTGGTCCAAACTTCTCCTATAAATACCCCATTTCACAACCATTCTAGGGACTGATCTAAGCCACACCAAAGGGCTGTCATTTCGGTTTTCTACCATTTCAAAGCTTTTCAAGCTCCATTAATGGCTTCCTAAGCTCTCTCCATCTTCCGCCAACACTGATTCAACCAGGTCATCTTCTCTAATCTCCATTAGAGATCATCTCAAGTTCTCTCCATCCTTCTCCATCGATAACTCAATCGAATCTCCTTCTTTCTCCATTAAAGAACACTCAGGCTCCATTCTACTTCTCTTCAACATCCATTACTCCTCTTTAAAACTCGGATCTAACACTAATTTAGTGACGGAATCAAGGAATATCATCTAATCATGAGATCTAATCCATTCCTTCCCAAATTCAAGTGAGTTCTAAAGCGGAAAGAGAATAAAAATTGGAAAATCATTACAAAGAGAGAGAATAAGTGATAATAGTGATATGTATGAGATGTATGAGAGGATGCTCTTTGTAAATTTCTCCATGATAATGAAATCGCCTCCAAAGTGGACGTAGATCTATATTAGATCGAACCAGTATAAAAATCATTGTGTCTTTTACTTACATTTTGCATTTGTGGCCTCATTTTCTATTGCATGCATTTTGGTGAAGTGTCGATATGATATCAATGGTGTTTGACAAATTTTGGTTTAAACAATACCGAATAACAATGCATAATGTTAATCGGTACAAAAACAGGAGTGATTTCGATCTGAGTTGTTTAATTGAATGGAAAAATGTGGGTAGGAGACATAATACAAAAGTCAATAGCAACGTAGTTTTAGGAAATATGGGTTTACAATTGTTTTATAAGAATGACAAAGTACAATAGATGGACAGCAAAGAGATAACAACATTATAATAAAACACCAATTCACTAGGCTGAAAATATCTGATTTCCAGAGTTACATTCTCTAGGCTGAAAATGGAGGAGCATTCTGCCAATTAGCACATATGTGCGTGTACTTAAATTCAATTTGATTTGAAAAAGTGAAATGGAGAGAAAGCAATGATTTGTAGAAGTCCAAATTTTCCGAATGGGCGTACGTACAATTTTCTCCATAGGACCAATTCTTTCATATTTCAAATTGCATATCCCTGCCATGATATTAGTGAATACCTTTCTAATATGTATTAATATGTCACACAAATGGTAGTTGCTCTAATAAGTTATTCATGTCATACTATCAAAATAGGGAACAGACAAATTTCTTTGAAAGAAATGAGATCAAAACTGAAAAAGCATTAAAAGTCAACATACCTTGTTAAGAGTTGTTTCTCAGCTCTTATCCTAGAAGAATCAAAATCTATCCTACAGTAATCTGCTCAAAAGGAGACATGCCAAAGCTACAACACCTCATCGTTTACGTGCTTAATATCATTTGGAACTAACGGCGATCAACTGCATCCAAAAGCAGAGTTATCAATAGGCCAGATAAACAAAAGCACACATCAATATCATTTGAATCTGAGAGACAATGATGAAATTCTTAAACGCGGGACAATACATCATACATGCATTCTATACTCTATAGTTGTAACAACCCTTATTTTTAAACAACACATTATAACTTAAAACAGGGCAAAATTAAATGTTAAGTACTGAATCAGGGGAAACGGGCTGTGCCATTGTGTTCCTCTTGGAAAAATACGCGAAATAGAGTCCGAGTTTTCGAAGAACGGAGCCCGTATTACCAAATTATGGCCCGTCAAAGTTTTCAGAAAATTTCAAGTTCAAAAACAGTTCAAATTTAAATTCGGAATTCAAATTCAGCCAAATCAGACTGGGCGGGAAAATTCCCGCCTAGAAAGGTCGATAGGGGGGTCGACACTAGGGTCGACCTCCCCCCCCCCCCCCCAACCAGGTCGACACTAGAGTCGACCTGGGGGTCGACTTGGGAGTCGACCTCCCTGGTCGGCCAGGTCGGCCTGGTGCACTTATTTTGGCTGTTTGGATCTGTTTCGTTGGCTAGTGACGTGATTTGATGGCTCAGATTTGATTTAGGATTAATCCTATGGCTAAAACTAATCCTAAACTCTATAAAAAGACCCCTAAGCCCACCCTAAACTCACACAAACTAATCCTACAACTAAGTGCTGCCAAAATGCTCTCTAATCATGGCCTCCACCTTCTTTATGAGAGCATGAGTGTTCCAAATCAAATCTAAGTCCAAGAAGCTATCTTTCTTAGTTCAAATAGCCATCTTTCTTCGTCATAGAAGCTATTTTACTTATTTCTCAAGGCTTAGAGTGGAGCATATTATTTTCTTTGCGGATTTGCTAGTGGTTTCGTCTCAATCTTATTATATATTATTCTAAATCACTTAGCCATGAATTGTAAGCCCTATTCTACTCTTAGATTTAAACTATGAAGTTAATATGATCATGTAGCAAGTTGAAATGTGACTTTTGGGCTATATTTTTATGCATAGATCCATGTATGACTCTTTTGATCTATGATTATGGCACTATCATGAACCTAGTATCATTTACCTTGATTTTTGGGTAGAAAGCTATGAGCTTTATTTGTTGGTTATGCATAATGTAACATAGAACTTGGTAGTTATGCATAAATGCAACATAGAACCATCTTACAACCTTGATGCTAACTCGCATATGATCTTGAACTATGTGCTAATCACATGTTTTCACCCTATGTCAACGATGATCATGTTATCACTTATTTGCTAAGTGGATGTCATGCATGTTTTGAGGCTAATAATGCCATATGCTAGCATGTTGAACCTCTTTTGCCTCATATATCACCATGTTGAACTTGTGATAGACTTAGCCACTTTATGCCCAACTTGTCATATCATTATGTTCCCCTTTTTGATCTATGTGCGTTGATGCGAACTTACATGCGATGGGGTTACGTTGTGGGTAAAATTAAATGACATGAAATATGATTTGAAAATATGACATGTGATTATGCTTGAAACATCAACGTTGACTTGACATGTAGAAAACATGAAAGTGGCCAACTCGAGGTTGGGTTGAGTTTGTAGCATAAATCTACCCAGAACCGACTGGCTTAACTAGTGGCTACAAACAATAGGACCCAATGTGAGTAGTTGGTCACATCGCACTTAAAACCCGAGGTTAGACTAGGTTTTGGTATAAAGCTACCCGCACCCGCCCGGCTTAACTAGTAACCACAACAAAGTATAATGTGAGAGGTTGGGGTGCATTAAGTTAATTAATGCCACATGGTAGGGTTAAGTCATGGACCACTTGAATACTTAACCAATTAAACACGACGGGTTGGTAGGGTTAAGTCATGGACTACTTGAATACTTAACCAATTAAACACGATGTATTGATCGGGTTAAGTCATGAACTGCTTGGATACACTTGGCCAACTCAATACATGGTTAGGATAGGGTTAACCACACATAACCCGCTTGAAATCCTAGTTGCGTGGTCCTTTCAGCAGTAACCCACTTGGGAGTATCTGGATACCCTGGACTAGGCTAGGGTGGGGCACGATTACTGGACTGATTGTAAGAGACCAAAAGAGACGGCTGAATGGTGCACCGGTTGTTCAGACGGACCATGGTCATGCACATTAAGTCCGGAGTTGAACATGGGCACCGGTAGGTTTAGACAATGCGTGCTTGAATTGTGTCTGTAGTTTACACCTTAGGGCTGACCTTGCACAGTTAACTATATTCCATGATTAGACCGTATGACACAGATACACGACGAGTTAGGCTTATAAGGAGCCGATCGAGTAGACCGAGTAGTTGGACCTTGATTTAGGTCACCTCATGATGTTGGGCCAACTTTGCGCCAAGGGATCATTTCTTGTTTATACTTGACGTGGATTAGAATACTAGTACACCTGGTGCAACTTAACCGTGTATATGCGATGCCACACTTGATCTATCTTGTTAACTTTTCACCATGCTAGTTATCATCCTATGTTTCATCTCTGTTTTACATGTCCAGTTAACTTTATTAGTTTTTATACTAATAGTATGTAGGACTTACCAGTCTTTTTGACTGCCCCGTTTTCTTTCGCCTCTTTTCTTCCGTCCCCCCCCCCCCCCCCAGGTTCTCAAGGTGGGAACACTAGCAACTAGCTTGGATCTTTAGCTTGCTTACTGGATAGCTCATGTACGGTTTGGACTTGAGCTCGCTATGGCTTTACCACGTCAACTTTTGGAATAGTTTACTTTATGTTTTTTCCAGTTTTCTGTTTATGTTTCTAGACTTGTAGTAGTTGGAAAATAATGACTTAGTACTTTTGATGTAAGTTGACTATGGTTTTGAAATAGTAGTTGTATCCGCTGCTTTACTTACTCTGTTTTACGTATATGTTTTGTCATGTGATATCTTTATGCATGTTTACCTTGTCCAACACCCCTACAAAGCTAGTGTACTTGCAAGAGTGACCCTGGCGGAGGTGGGGTGTTACATTTGGTATCAGAGCATAAGGTTTTACTAGACCGGACAAAAGTTTTAAAACCCTTTTGAAAAACTATTTTCAAAACCAATTAAGTATTTTCCAAAAAAGTCTAATTTATTTTAAAAGGCTATTCCCCAAAAGCCATTAGCGCTATCCTTGGTTTCCTCGCTCTAAATCTATCTTTTCCGTTTTCACCATGGCCGATCTTAACCTTCCCGAGGGAGTAACCATACCCGGATGGTTCCGAAGGCACTTGGAAGCTATGGCCAACGATGTGGGCCCAGCAAACACTCCCATCGTACCTGAGGTTCCTCCTCCTCCTCCTCAGCGTCCACAAGCGGATTTCGCAAAGATTTGCAAAGACTTTAAGGCGATGGGTGCCAAGAATTTTATTGGGACGGAGACTTTTGTTGAGGAAAGAAATTGGTTAAAAGAAACTGAAGACCTCTTTGCCATCTTTGATGTGGAAGACTGTAGAAAAGTTCTGTTGGCAGTATGGCTATTGAAAGAGGAAGTTGCTTATTGGTGGGAAGTCACCAACGCTACTAGGCCTATAGAGACTTGGGCCGACTTTAGGATGAGGTTTGGGCTTAAGTTTCTATCATCTGCTGAGGAGAATCTACAAATGGAGAAGTTTATATCTTTGAAGCAAGGGGACATGACAGTGAGGGAGTATGTGAATAAGTTTAACCAGCTTGCTCGATTCGGTTTGGACATGGTTAACACACCCCAGAAGAAGGCTCTACGCTTTGCACGAGGGTTGAATGAGCCATTACAAGGTTTAGCCATGTCTCATATACCCATGGGGGCCACTTTTGAAAGCCTAGTAGACAGGCATTGCTTCAGGGAGATGATAAGAATGGCAAGAAAGAAGTCAAGCCTAATGATACTCAAACCAAGAAGGTGGACTCCAAATTGGGAGGAAATCAGAGCAACCAGAGCAGTCAGAACAACAAGAACAACAAGGGTAACAAGGCCAACAACAACAAGGCAAGGGACACAAGAAAGTGCAACTTCTGTGGGATCGTTGGACACATAGCCAAAGATTGTAGAAAAAAGAAGAGGAAGTTGGGAGAATGCTTTCATTGTGGAGAGACTGGACACTTCAGAAAGGATTGCCCAAAGAAGCAAGTGCAGGGGCAAGGACAGGGTCAGCGAGCAGGACCTTCTGGAGGGCAGATGCATGCTCTCAACACTGCTCCAGTTCCGGACCGAGGTAGTATTTCTGTAGAAAGTCTTGTTTATATTTCTGGTTTTCCTGTTCGAACTTTATATGATTCTGGCGCATCGCATACCTTTATTTCCTCTGCCATTGTTGAAAGTATGCACCTAAGTACTAGTCTAGTTGAGGATCCCGTTAGTGTTTCAAATCCAATTGGGGGTTCCGCCCATCTGTCTATTATTTGTATGGATTTGAGGATTTCTTTCTTGATCGTAGAATTCACATGTAATGCTTATGTTCTCGGGTTCATGGGATACGAGTTGATTTTGGGCATGGATTGGTTGTCCAGTTATGGAGCCATTCTCGATTGTGAGCATAGGATAGTGAGGCTTATGACTCGCCTTGGCAATACCCTAGAGATTTCTTGTAACCCGCTGGATCCCGTCATGTTATGTTATCTTGAATCCCTCGACTCGTCTATTGACAATCTTCAATCTGTGAGGGTGGTCCGAGAATATCCTGATGTTTTTGATGAGGTGAAGGTTTACCCCCTAAAAGAGAGATAGATTTCCATATATATCTTGTTGATAATGCCAAGCCAGTTTCATTGCCTGTTAGGCACATGGCCCCCGCGAGAAAGAAGAGAGCTTAGCAAGCAAATCAAGGAGTTACTTGAGAAAAATTTCATTAGGCGAAGCATTTCAGAATGGGGTGCTCCGGTGGTATTCGCTGCTAAGGCGGATGGTTCGCTTCGTCTATGTGTTGATTATCGTGAGTTGAACAAGCTAACAAAGAAGAATAGACACCCGTTACCGAGGATTGATGATCTCTTTGACCAGCTTTTTGGTGCTTCTGTTTTCTCTCAGCTCGATCTAGCCACCGGATTCCATCAGCTTAGAGTGGCTGAGGATAGTATTGACAAGACTGCGTTTAGGACTCCAGATGGATTCATTGAATGGCTAGTCATGTCATTCGGTTTGACTAATGCACCCGCATACTTCGTTGATTTGACGAGTAGGGTGTTCAGGGAGTTCCTTAACAAGTTTGTGGTTGTCTTCGTGGATGATATTCTGGTCTTCTCTAAGGACAAGGAAGAGCATGCTACACACCTCAAGGAGGTTATGGATACACTTAGAGCTCATCAGTTGAAAGCCAAGTTCTCTAAATGCCATTTCTGGAGAAGGGAAGTTAGGTTCCTTGGGCATATAGTTTCTAAGCAGGGCATAGCTGTGGATCCCGCTAAAGTGGTGGTGGTACAAGACTGGAAAGTTCCGAAAAATGCAACTGAAGTGAGAAGCTTTCTCGGTCTGGCAGGATATTATAGGAATTTCATTAAGGACTTCGCTAGGATTTCATCTCCTCTTACTAAGTTGACGAAGAAGAACTTAGTCTTTGCATGGGACTTACAGTGTGAGCTTGCTTTTCAAAGGCTCAAGAAAGCCCTCACCACAGCTCCAGTTCTAGCATTATCCGATGGAGGGAAGTTGTTTACCATGTACACCGATGCATGTGGCACGGGATTGGGCGCTGTCCTGATGCAAGAAGGGAAAGTGATATGCTTTGGGGTTAGGCAACTCAAAGTTCATGAGAAGAACTATCCCACTCATGATTTGGAGTTGGCGGCGATCCTCTTTGCACTCAAATCCTGGCGCCAGTATCTTCTAGGCGAAAGGTTTGAGTTATATACTGATCACAAGTCGCTCAAGTACCTCTTCTCGCAGAAAGATCTGAATCTAAGGCAGCAAAGGTGGATGGAATTCTTGGAATCATATGACTTCGAGATAGCTTATACCCCTGGCAAGGGTAATGTTGTGGTGGATGCGCTAAGCAGAAGAAGGTTGACTTTGAGTCTCTTGTTTGTTGAGATGAAGAGCCTAGAGTTCTTGGCAACCTTTGATTTCACGCTGGCTGTTGAGTCGATGACTGGTTCGTTAGCATCCCTTTAGCTTAGACCTATACTTCTTGATCAAGTTGGGGCTTCATAGAGGGAAGACCCGCAGATAGTCGAGATCATGGACAAGTTGATCCGGGGTGAGACGTCAAGTCACCTCGCTAGATATACAATTGATGACAAGGGATGGCTAAGGCGTGATGGAAGACTATGTGTCCCACGAGTGGGAGACTTAGTAAATAAAGTTCTTAAGGAGGCGCATTACTCGAGGATGACCATACATCCCGGAGGGGATAAGATGTACCGGGATATGAAGCGCATTTTCTTTTGGGATGGGATGAAGAAGGATGTGGCAGAGTTTTTTCTAGATGCATTGTTTGCCAACAAGTGAAGGCCGAGTCGAAGAAGCCCGGTGGGCTATGGCATCCATTGGAGGTCCCGCTATGGAAGTGGGAAAGTATCTCTATGGATTTTGTGGATGGGTTGCCGAGATCAAAAAAGGGGAATACTGGCATATGGGTCATAGTTGATAGACTTACGAAAAGTGCTCATTTTATTCCGGTGAAGAGCAAGAGGACCGCATCATGTCTAGCATCTGTTTATCTTCGAGAGATAGTACGATTGCATGGAGTCCCTTCTAGCATAGTCAGCGATCGTGACCCAATCTTCACTAGCCAATTTTGGAATAGTTTGCAAGAAGCGATGGGTACGGGATTGAATCTAAGTACGACCTATCACCCACAGACGGATGGCCAGACCGAAAGGGTGAATAGGGTACTAGAAGATCTGTTGAGGCTATGCATTCTTGACTTTGGTGGTACTTGGGAAGATCATCTTCCTCTAGTGGAGTTTGCTTATAATAACAGCTACCAAGCAAGCATAGGGATGGCACCATTCGAAGCTTTATATGGGAGGCCGTGCAAGTCACCAACATGTTGGTGGGAGACGACGGATAAGCTTATAATTGGGCCCGACTTGATAAGGGACACATCCGAGAAGGTTGAGTTGATTCGAAGGCAGATGAAAGTGGCCCAAGACAGACAAAAATCCTACGCAGACAAGAGAAGGACAGACTTGGAGTTTGAGGTTTGAGATATGGTCTTTGTGAAGGTTTCTCCTTTGCGAAATGTGGTTCGTTTTGGAGCAGTTGGGAAGCTGGCACCAAGGTTCGTAGGACCCTTCCCTATTATAGAAAGAGTTGGGAAGATGGCTTATAAGGTGGAATTGCCTGAGAAGCTGGCCGGAGTGCACAATGTTTTTCATGTCTCGCATCTCCGAAAATGCCTACATGAGTCAGCCGAGGTAGTTGAGCATAGCATTCTTGAAGACATGGAGGTAGAGAAAGAGGCAACCCTGAGGCGAGCTCCGATTCGTATCTCGGGAACGGAGATCAAGAAACTGAGGAATCGAGAAGTCAAGTTAGTAAAGGTTCAGTGGAGTGAAGCCGATGAAGATGCAACTTGGGAAACTGAGGAGAAGATGCGTGGGCTTTATCCATTCCTTTTTGAGGGTACATTCTCAATCTCTTTTCCTAGTTAGCATATCTTTCCTTTTCTATCCATGTTTATCTTGTTATCTCGTTAACCTTGTCATGAGAACTTTAGGTAGAAACCCTTCGGATGAAACATGTATTTGAAACATGTTATGCTTGATGTTTGCCAGTGGTTGCAAGTGTTTGCAAGTGGATACTCGTGGATGCATGATACACATTAGGCACTAAGATCGGCTCAAACAATTTCATATTGCATATGCATGAGTGCTTGTACTTATTCATGGATGAAACTTGTTATGCTATCACGTGGATGTTGCATATGGATGAATGTTATGTGCACTCATATAGAGATTATGAATTATGTTGGGAATTTTCATACATAAGGACTCATTTCACTAACATACTTTGCATTAAGGTGGTTTACTGAATCAGTAACCGCCTGATTTTTGCATTAGATAAGTACATATACACACACCTTTGCATATGTTCATACATCATTTAGAATCTTTTAAGCACAATGACTGCTCGTGGATGATGTTTTGAGTAGATGGATGATGGATGGTAGGATACGTTCTTCCTAACTAGAAGATTTCGGGGACGAAATCCTTTAAGGTGGGGAGAATGTAACAACCCGTATTCTTAAACAATACGTTATAACTTAAAACAGGGCAGAATTAAATGTTAAATTCTGAATCAGGGGAAACGGGTTGTGCCATTGCGTTCGTCTCGAAAAAATACACGAAATAGAGTCCGAGTTTTCGATGAACGGAGCACGTATGACCAAGTTATGGCCCGTCAAAGTTTTCAAAAAATTTTAAGTTCAAAAACAGTTCAAATTTAAATTCGAAATTCAATTTCAGCCAAAACAGACTGGGCGGGAGAATTCCCACCCAGATAGGTCGACAGGGGGGTCGACACTAGGTTCGACCTCCCCCCCAACCAGGTCGACACTAGAGACGACCTGGGGGTCGACATCCCTAGTCGGCCAGGTCGGCCTGGTGCACTTATTTTGGTTGTTTGGATCTATTTCGTTAGCTAGTGACGTGATTTGATGGCTCAGAATTGATTTAGGGTTAATCCTATGGCTAAAACTAATCCTAAACTCTATAAAAAGACCCCTAAGCCTACCCTAAACTCACGCAAACTAATCCTACAACTAAGTGCTGCCAAAATGCTCTCTAATCAGGGCCCCCACCTTCTTCATGAGAGCATGAGTGTTCCAAATCAAATCTAAGTCCAAGAAGCTATCTTTCTTAGTTCAAAGAGCCATTTTTCTTCGTCATAGAAGCTATTTTACTAATTTCTCAAGGCTTAGAGTGGAGCATATAATTTTCTTTGCGGATTTGCTAGTGGCTTCGTCTCAATCTTATTATATACTATTCTAAATCACTTAGCCACGAATTGTTAGCCCTATTCTACTCTTAGATTTAAACTATGAAGTTAATATGATCATGTAGCAAGTTGAAATGTGAATTTTGGGCTATATTTGTATGCATAGATCCATGTATGACTCTTTTGATATATGATTGTGGCACTATCATGAACCTAGTATCATTTACCTTGATTTTTGGGTAGAAAGCTATGAGCTTTATTTGTTGGTTATGCATAATGTAACATAAAACTTGGTAGTTATGCATAAATGCAACATAGAACCATCTTACAACCTTGATGTTAACTCGCATATGATCTTGAACTATGTGCTAATCACATGTTTTCACCCTATGTCAACTATGATCATGTTATCACCTATTTGCTAAGTGGATGTCATGCATGTTTTGAGGCTAATAATGCCATATGCTAGTATGTTGAACCCCTTTTGCCTCATATATCACCATGTTGAACTTGTGATAGACTTTGCCACTTTATGCCCAACTTGTCATATCATTATGTTCCCCTTTTTGATCTATGTGCGTTGATGCGAACTAACATGCGATGGGGTTACGTTGTGGGTAAAATTTAATGACATGAAATATGATTTGAAAATATGACATGTGATTATGCTTGAAACATGAACGTGGACATGACATGTAGAAAACATGAAAGTGGCCAACTCGAGGTTGGGTTGAGTTTGTAGCATAAATCTACCCGGAACCGACCGTCTTAACTAGTGGCTACAAACAATAGGACCCAATGTGAGTAGTTGGTCACATCGCACTTAAAACCCGAGGTTAGACTAGGTTGTGGTGTAAAGCTACCCGGACCCGCTTGGCTTAACTAGTAACCACAACAAAGTCTAATGTGAGAGGTTGGGGTGCATTAATTTAATTAATGCCACGTGGTAGGGTTAAGTCATGGACCACTTTAATACTTAACCAATTAAACAAGATGGGTTGGTAGGGTTAAGTCTTGGACCACTTGAATACTTAACCAATTAAACACGATGTATTGATAGGGTTAAGTCATGAACTGCTTGGATACACTTGACCAACTCAATACATGGTTAGGATAGGGTTAACGACACTTAACCCGCTTGAAATCCTAGTTACGTGGTCCTTTTCAGCAGTAACCCGCTTGGAAGTATCTTGATACCCTGGACTATGCTAGGGTGGGGCATGATTACTGGACTGATTGTAAGAGACCAAAAGAGACGGCTGAATGGTGCACCGGTTGTTCAGGCGAACCATGGTCGTGCACATTAAGTCTGGAGTTGAACATGGGCACGGTAGGTTTAGACTGTGCGTGCTTGAATTGTGTCTATGGTTTACACCTTAGGGCTGTATACACCCTAGGATGGACCTTGCACAGTTAACTACATTCCATGATTAGGCCGTATGAAACCGATACACGACGGGTTAGGCTTATATGGAGCCGATCGACTAGACCGAGTAGTTGGACCTTGATTTAGGTCACCTTATGATGTTGGGTCAACTCTGGGCCAAGGGATCATTTCTTGTTTATACTTGACATGGATTAGAATACTAGTACACCTGGTGCAACTTAACCTTGTATATGCGATGCCACACTTGATCTATCTTGTTAACTTTTCACCATGCCAGTTATCATCCTATATTTCATCTCTGTTTTACATGTCCAGTTAACTTTATTAGTTTTTATACTGATAGTAGGTAGGACTTACCAGTCTTTTTGACTGACCCGTTTTCTTTTGCCTCTTTTCTTCCGTCCCCCCCCCCCCCCCCCCAGGTTCTCAGGGTGGGAACACTAGCACCTAGCTTGGATCTTTTGCTTGCTTACTGGATAGCTCATGTACGGTTTGGACTTGAGCTCGCTATGGCTTTACCACGTCTACTTTGGGAATAGTTTACTTTATGTTATTTCCAGTTTTCGGTTTATGTTTCTAGACTTGTAGTAGTTGGAAAATAATGACTCAGTACTTTTGATGTAAGTTGACTATGGTTTTGAAATAGTAGTTTTATCCGCTGTTTTGCTTACTCTGTTTTACTTATATGTTCTGTCTTGTGATATCTTTATGCATGTTTACCTTGTCCAACACCCCTCCAAAGCTAATGAACTTACAAGAGTGACCCTGGCGGAGGTGGGGTGTTACAATAGTCGTGTTCTTTGTATCTAGTTGAATATATAAATATAAGTCCATAGTTGCCAACTGGAAATAACTTGTAACATCAACATCCATCCAATTCCACCGGACTAAGAACACAACATATTCGTACTACAATTAAGAAAAAGGAAGCATCACAACCAAGTGGAACCATGAGATAAGATGTGTACCTAACAACCAATGGACCTAAGTAGGGCCAAAACTAAACTATAATTACAAGTATTATAATGTATTACCATATCAAATTAACTTTCAACTAGCATCCAAATTTAAACAAACTCTGCAGTCTCTACCCATTTATATAAGGCCACCAACACTAACCAAATATCAGCAATGCATTCATTTCAAGATGTCCGACTCAGAAAAATTTCCATAAGTAAACAATTATAGCCTTTCAGCAAGTTTAGCGGGAGAAATTACCGTAGCTTCCGCGGTCGCAGTCTTCTTCCTTTTTGTGGTCGCATTAATTCTTTATCTTCAAGCCAAAAGATATCCTGGCACTTCGGGCACACTGTGGTCTTCTCATTGCCATCTCGTCTTTCCTCTGTATGTACCCAATGTTACAAAAAAACCATTGGATTCAACCAATCTGCAATGCAATAAAATCATTACCTACTGAAGATCTTAAAGAAGAAGTAATAGTTGATCAATGTGCAGTTTGTATATCAGATATAAAAGATGGAGAGAAGGTAAGAGTTTTTCCTAAACGCAATCATGGGTTTCATGCCCATTGCAATTATATGTGGTTCATGTCGAATTCGACATGTACACTTCGTCGTAATGCTGTAATGGCTGTTACTAATAGCAGTGTAATAATTGACATGAAAAGGCAGAAAAGTACAGGTCTGGAAGTGTTTAAGTCACCTATGATGGAGAGACTGAGATCATTGAGAAGAATCATGAGTAGTGGAAGCCTGAATTGCGCTTGTTATGATATCGAGCAAGGTGCAATGGGAAAGAGTTGTTCAATTACATGATTTCCTTGTTAGATTAAATGATTTTTCTTTTCAAATTAAATTTTTTGTTGATATTCTTGTTGCGTGCAATCAACTTACTCAACTTATATCATACAATTTTTTTTGTTGTACTGTCTTGCAATTTACAAGTACTGTACATTCATGACAATGTTGTGTAGTTCATTCTTAAGTAAGCTAGAATAGATAATGCATCTATATGTTATCTTAATTTTAAATTAGATAGTGCTAGAAAATATATGTTAAAATCATATTGAGAAGAGAAAATAAAATCATAGGGAAAATTTCATATTCATAACATATTCATAATTATGATGATTCAAATTGAATATTTTTTTTAAAATTCAGGACAGAAAATAAACATAATAAAATAATAATGTACACACTTGATTTATGCCTCTTTTCAGTTTACATTAATATACACAAGACTTACAAGTGCATAATTCATATAGAATCAAATTGGAACCTGCAAACATGATGACGAACCATTCATAAAATACGAAAGCATCCCATTTTGTGGCTAATAAATCTTTTTATATCAACGAGACAACAATTAGAATCCATTCACTAGCGATTTATTGCCAATTCAAGGTTGAATAGCTTGACTTTGTTTAGACTGAAAAACAATATAACGCTATGATATTATCTATCAAATTTCTCATTAGAAACTTGAATAATGTCGTGATGTTATTTATCGAGTTTCTCATCCAAAACTTGATATCAAAATATGTAATGACATAAATTAACTTAATAAGAGATATACTACTCCATTGAGCTTCACAATTCAGCCGACCAAAGAGAAAATTACGAATATAATTTATGTGTAGTATGTGAACACATTTGGGGTAGAGGAGGGTGATTTACATGATAATGCATAAACTTTCCTAAGTCAAAAACGATTGCATTTATAAAACTTGGAAACCAAATGATATTATACATTTGAATTCCTTAGTACATGCTAAATCAGAAATAATGCATTAGATAATAGAAGGAAGAATGCATGCGAGACTTTAAGTTCGTTCGCTTATCAAAGAATGTAATTATATACTTAGTAATTTAGGTTAATTGTTAAAATAAGGTTTGACACTATAAATGGCAAAATATGAATTGGGTAATTATTTACTTGTGTATCTAGGAAACAAAATATATGACTAAAAACAAAAAATACCGAAGAAGAAAAGAACATTAAAAAAAAGGAATCATTTTGCCAATATGTGAAAAAGAGCATACAAAAGTTGATGGTATGCCGACAAAGTGGTAGAAAATAAGGAATAGAATATTGCATAGCAAAAAGAAACTACAGAAAATTTCATTACAAATAAGAAAGATTTGAAGAAGTTTAATAAGTAGGACAAAAACTAAAACCAAAGGTAAGTATAGAAAATTAGGGAACAAAGAGGAAATAGAAATGAGATATATAAGGTAACATATCAATAGTATAGGTCGTGCTTTTATTAATTTACCATTTTGATTGTAAATGTAAACTACCAAAAAATTGACTTAGATGATTTAGCTAAGAAAAATATCTTAGGCAAAATGATAGAGAAGCATAGTCCTGTACGGTTCTACAATGTGCAGAATCCTTTCCATTATTATTAACTTGTACCGATTTACATTTAGCTGAGTTTTAAATTTATATTCAAGTTTTATTTGGAACATTGATAAATAGCGATATTCTTGAGAACAATTACAGCTTATTTGAGGTTTTCTGAATATCTTTATGTGATATTTTTCTCCACAGTAATGAGTTAAGAATAAATATTGCAGTATTCATATTGTTTGACGTAGCTAAAACCACTGTAAAATATGTGCACAAATTTCAAATAATACAAATATAGTAATCTTGATATGTCCTTTATTGTTTTACTTGCTTTTCTATACAGTTCTACACGGTTAATATAACTATAGTATAGCTAATATAAATTAGATCTATGAAGTCTGTCTATATTTTAAATGATATAGATAGAGTAATATCATTTTTGTATTTACTATGCAGTAATATTTCCAGACCTTGATTTTATTATAATATTATAATAACTATCTCATATCCTCAACCTATAAAAACATTTTCTATACATTTAGCTAAATCTTATGTAGATACAACAACAAAAATGAGAGTTTGCAAAAGTCGATCTTTGGAAAGTAAATAATAGGACAAAATGACAGAGTTAAGCCAATCATTGATTGAAGCTTGAAATTATAAACAGTATCCAAAGGATCTTTAATTAAAGCTTTAAATTGGTAAATACTATGTTATGAAAAGAATTGAAATTAGTAGCAATGTGGCTTTACCATAGAAAGAAAATTTAAATATTTATACATGGATAAATCTATAGACAAAACCACAGTAGTGATATAAAACTTTCTTTGTATTGACAAAGTGTATCAAAGAAACATCTCATACCCTTGAGGTGTATAGCTTAGTTCCTGAATTCTTTCCATATTAAAATTCAATCTTTTTATTATTTCAACAAACCCACATTAACCATAAGAACTAAAATACTAGTATATCAATAATAAACTAAAAACGCTAAACATCAGTTTCTAAAATACCAAGGAGATTTTATTTATGAAAAGTGCAGATGGGAATTTTGGTAAATTTTGATATTCTAAAATCAAATTTTCATACCTACAGACCAAAACAAACTTACTCTCAGGTTGATCCTGAATTTGATCCAAAATCATAATTTCATATCTACTACCTATTGTGCATGCAAATAAGGATTCAATTCCAAACAAGGAAAAAGACACCTATGGAAAAAAATACAACACCAAATTTGGCTGTCAACTGATTGCTGTCCAACTTGTTAGTTTTGGCAGTAATACTAGTTTAGTCAAGCACTCACACTTAATCTAGCTCTTTAATTATGTAAAAATATTGATTAAAATCAAGCCACCAATCGGTAGTTAAATAACTAAACAAAAGAAAACAATGAAATCCAGCATGAAATAAAAAATTTGGAAATGAGCAGTGAATTAAAGAAATGTCAGGAATTATAATTTGTCTAAAATAAAAAGTGAATGAAGCTTACCTGTAAGTTAGCGGGGATGAGTTGTTGGCAAGGTGGCGATAAGATGCTATTAGCGACTAGAAAGTTGAGGATTCACTTAGGCTTTCTTCCTATTGATTTGAAGCAAAGAAAATTGCAGTCTATCATCTTGCAGTTCCCTGGCTTAGGAAAGTAAGGAATTATCATCGAAGCCGAAGGAAGAACAAAACTTCATGGTATCGAAACAAAGGGAAAGGGGATCAATTTATGGATTTTCTTGTTTTTTCGTTAGCGTAAGGAGATGAAGTAAAAAAATAGTGATGGCCGCCAAAATAATAAAAAGCCCGCCCTCGGAAAATTTCAGAATGCGGCATGAATAACGTTTTCTGTTATTTTTTTATCAACGGATGTGGCTCATATAGCGATTTTTCACCTTTTTTTATATTCGAAGTACATGCAAGCATAGCGAGTGTGGTACACATGCTAATTATCTTAGAATTTCAATGCTATTAATAACCTATTTTCTTGTAGTGCGTAAGGTAAAAACCATATGTGTTTGTGTGCTGATTGGTTTTACGATTACCTTTTCTTTTAAAAACGATTTTTAAAAGTTAAACCAAGTGGTTAGAGTTAACTCACACCACTCTCATGACTGACCCAGAGTTTATTTTGTTTTATTTTACCTTAAACTCTTGGGTGCCCAAATTTGTATGGGCAGTCAACTAGTTCAGGTGTTTACAGATGTACTTAGAGGAGCTTGAAGCAGGAGGCTTCAGCGTTAGATATTTACTGTTTAATTTTTCACTGTGTTGTATTGTACTCTGATGATGGTATGTATATGTATATACAGTAAAAAAATTGTATCCCAAAAGTTGTTATATATATTATATTTCATTCCGCTGCGATGTGAGATTTTGTATTGTTATTTCTGTTCTTCTTCTATCTTTTTCTTTTTTATTTCATAAAGATTCATATTTCTATGCAATTTGGATTGGACATGTGTATTTATTCAACTCAAATAGTACGAAAATTCAAGCCATTGCAGTTGGTATTAGATCGTAGGTTGAGCGAATACCTAGGCTTTGGTGGGTGATTACTCATTAGAGATAGGATCAGCAGTACCCTAGGATGAGTTGAGTGTATATATGAGAGCGCGTATTTGTTAATTGATATAAAGTTGTTTTATATTGTGTTGGCTTGTCTGTTGAGTAGCTTATGAATTTTGGTCGAATCGTGGGACGCCATGAGATCGATAAGAATTTATAAACATTTGAATAGAGAATTCGACGTAATATTGTTTAAAATGGGTAAATGAAATAATTTTACCCAAAATTCTATTTTGATACAAAAGTAACAATTTTGTGAAATTATTATATTATATGGATGTGTTGGTTGTTATTATTATAAGTAGATGAGATTATAAGAAATGAAATAGTTGCATATAACCAAATAGAGGTTATATAAAAATTAAATAGGCAAATGAGATGAATTAGAAGTAGATTCAAACCAGAATTTGGAATTTAATTCATGGAAGTTGGAATTTTTTTTTCAAAGTATATTAAAATAATATGGATTTGTTTGGGAAGGGTTTTGAACAAAAATGATTTTTGATGTATTTTGAAAGGGATAAAGCACTGAACTCACTTCAACGGCTAGAAAATAATTCTAATGATGACTGCAGCACCTTCAGTGTTCATTTTTGAGTTCAAAGTGATGGATTACTACCATAGAAAAAGTTTTTGATGGAAACTGGTTTGAAAGAAATATTTTGGTTTGAAAATTCAAACATTTTGAATTTGAGATGGTTATAAATATTTGTAGATATATTTATATGATTTCTAAAGAATTTGAAATCAAAAACTAGGGAATTTGGATTCTGAAATTTAAATTTAATAACTTAAGCAAGTTAAATGAATTGAAATGAATAAATTGATTAGAATAAATTTGAATGAATTTAAATGAATATGAATAGGATATGAATATATGAGTTGTAAATCATTCAGATTTAATGAATATTAGCATATATGGTGTGCAATGTAAATGGAAACCAAAATTTTTGGCCGAACTAAATTTTCTTGATATATGAAATGTTGAGTTTCAACATAAGGCAGTTTTTGGAAAGTTAATGGGTGCGTAGGATTTTCCATTCCTTAGTAATTTCGGGGACAAAATTCTTTTAAAGGGGGGAGAATGTAACAATCCGGATTTTTTGTTAGTCAATTTTAAATATTTAAAATTGTTTTAAATATTGAGTTGATGATATAAATGAATTTTTATATTGAGTTTATCAATTTAATAATAGATATACGATTTAATTTTGAGTAGATTGAATTATCGTAATATGAAAACGACTGGTAATTAAGTTCGAAGATAAAACTGAATGGAAATGATTTAGATGATCAATATAAACTTTATTTGAATACAAACGATAACAACAATTTATTATCGAGGAATTAACTATTTTGGATTTAATTTAAATTAATATCTTTTCCATACGATCGAATGAGGCTACGAAACTTGTTGCATGTGTTCAGAATAGTGGGATAACCCTAGGAATGCCGGTTGTGGCATGCAAATTGTAACAACCCAATTTCTAAACATTGTGTTAAGACAAGAATCAAGGCAGAATTAATTTTTAAAATAAGAATCAAGAGAAACGGGTTGCGCCATTGTGTTCGACTCGGAATTCTGGTTGGAAACGAGTCCGAAATTTCGTAAATCGGAGTCCGTATGACCGAGATATGGCCTCTAGAAGTTTCATGAAAAATCAGAAAACGAAAACAGATTTTCAAATTTCGAATTTAGCCCCAAACATACTGGGCGGGAAAATTTCCCGTCTAGCCCCAGGTCGACTGGGGAGTCGACTAGGTAGTCGACCCCCCAGGGACCAGGTCGACTGCCCAGTCGACCTGGGTGTCGACCTCCCTGGTCGGCCTGGGTGCGTCTGGCTGGCTGGTTGGTCCTACTTGGTTCTGTTTGGTGGCCTGTGACGGATTTCAGTTGTCTAGATCTGTTCTAGGGTTAATCTATGGGCCTAAACTAGTCCTAACTTCTATAAAAACACCCTAAGACCTAGCCTAATCCACTACAATTCGTTCTAACAACGAAGTGCTACCCAAATGTCTCTTGATCATGGCCTCCATCTCCAACTTCAAAGGCTTGAGCATCCCAACTAAATCGAAATCAAAGAGCAACACTTCTACAACAAATAAAGAGGGTAGATCAACATCGCTACAACGATTCTATGACGATTCTTGCTCCTAATTCACTAGCCACGCTTTGTAAGTTCTAGATGCTTTTAGATTGAAGCGATAACTTGAATATGACATGTGATAAAGTTGAAATTGGATCTATGCATGATAATCGATCCATGCTCAATCTTGTTCATTTTTGATCTTGACCTTTGGGGATGTTGCTATGACATTAATTTGGACCTATGCATGTTGCAAATCACTCTTTCATATCCTTATCATGCATGTAATGATGTTTTTCTCTCAGATCTTGTTTTATGCAAAGTTTTGACCTTCCCCTATTTATCTTCTTTTGATGAACCTCGGTCGATTTCGGACATAGGCCTAAACTACGATTTACAAGCGATTTGTATACGGGGGAATATTTGGATTTCACCTATTTGGACATGGGTGTGTGGTAGAATTGATTGCATAACATGAACAAAGGGAAATTTGGGGTATTGCCAATGTAATTTGCAAGTTTGGGCATACATGAATTGGCATATGAGTAAAATCACGAGTTTTGGGGGCTATGTAAGTTAAATCAAGGGATTGGGCTTATGTAAATTAGGCATAAGGGGAATTGGGAACATGAACCATGATAAGGATTTATTTGGGCATGAACATGACAACATGTAACTTTGGCCAGAACATGATTTAGGGTAAATTGGCATAAACTTGACATACATGCAAATAGGCGAGAATTGGACATATGTGAAGTGGCTAGGAATAGGGTACACATTTTGATGGACATGTAATTGGGAACTTGGGAATATGCTTAGTAATATGTAAAGTGGGGATCTTGATTTAGATGACACATATGTAATTAACAATCTAACGGATGCCTTCGACACGAGGTTAGACTTGAGTTGTGGTGTAATTCTGCCCGGAACCGCCCGGCATATCCAGTGACCACAACAATAATAGTCTAATGTGAGAGGTCGTAGGCAAAGATTAGACTGTGGTAATTCTTGAACCCGAGGCTGGAATGGGTTTGCGGTGTAATTCTGCCCGGAACCGCCCGGCGTATCCAGTGACCGCAAATAAGTCCAATGTGAGAGGTTGATGCATTAATAAATAATAAATGAATATGACATGGACGGGTGGGTTAAGTAACTTGATTAGATTAATGACACTTAACCAATATGACATGGACGGTTGGTTAAGTAACTTGATTAGATTAATGACACTTAACCAATATGACATGGACGGGTGGGTTAAGTAACTTGATTAGATTAATGAAACTTAACCAATATGACATGGACGGGTGGGTTAAGTAACTTGATTAGACTAATGACACTTAACCAATATAACGTGGATGGGTGGGTTAAGTAAAACCGGACTTGATTTCTTGATGACACTTAACCATATAACACGATTAGAGGATGGGTTAGTTTAACCTGAATGGTCGATAACACCCGACTAGTATAACGCGATGCATGGTAAGGTTAAGTAAACTCACGAGGGTAACACTTAACCGTTATAATTTGACAAGTGGATGGGGTTATGTTAACATATACTTAATCAATCTAACATGATAACTTGCTGGGGTTAAGTCATGAATCGCTTGAATATACTTAACCAACTAACATGATAACTTGATGGGGTTAAGTCATGAATTGCTTGAATATGCTTAACCAATCTAACATGATAACTTGATGGGGTTAAGTCATGAATCGCTTGAATATACTTAACCAATATAACATGATAACTTGATGGGATTAAGTCATGAGTCACTTGAATATACTTAACCAATCTAACACGGTAATTTGATGGGGTTAAGCTTGAATATACTTAACCAATCTAACACGGTAATTTGATGGGGTTAAGCTTGAATATACTTAACCTATCTAACACGGTAATTTGATGGGGTTAAGCTTAAATATACTTAACTAATTTGGCACGATGATTTGGATAGGGTTAAGTCATGAACCGCTGGAATACGCTTAACCAACTTGACACGTGATTCGTAGGGCTATGTCATGAACTTGAATGACAACACTTAGCCAACTTGACATGACATGTAGAAGGGTTAAGTCATGAACTTGAATGACCACACTTAACCAACTTGACATGCTAGACTGATAGGGGTTAAGTCTTGAATTTAGATGAAAACACTTAACCTGCTAGACGGAAACCCTAGTTACGCGGTCCTTTTCAGCAGTAACCCTCTTGGATGTATCACGATACCCTCGAGACTAGGCTAGGGTGGGGCACTATTACTGGGCTGATTGTAAGCGACCAGAACGACGGCTAAGTTGGTGCGCCATTGTAGGTTCAGGCGGACTGTGGTCATGCACATGAGTCCGGAGTTGAAAAAGAAGGCATGGGCACCAGTAGTTGTACACTGTGCATGCTTGGAATGGTGTCAGTGGTTGACACCCTAGGGCTTTATATACCCTAGGGTGGACCTAGCACAGAGTAGCTACATTCGTGATTGGGCCGTATGACACCGACACACGACGAGTTAGGACTTGTAGGGAGCAGATCGATTAGATCGTTACGTGGAAAAAGGGCGTTGTTCGATTGGTAGCATAATCCCTAGTGGTCCAAGGTGGCATAAACCCTGACCAAATCTAGAAAACGCCCAATAGGTAGCATAATCCCTAGTTGTCCTAGGTGGCGTAAATCCTAGTTGAACACGCGATAATTCATGATAAGGGAATCTGGCCAGAACAAGGATGGCAGTCTGAGCGATTTCAAGGATGGTGACACTATGTTGTAGTGGTACAGAATAACGTGAGGGAACCCGTACGATATACGGCAAGGGACTATACATATACATGGAAGGGATGATACGAGTTAGGATGCTAGTACGATTGGTGCAGAGGACGTTAGACATGCGATGTTATTCCGAGTTTACCTTGGTTATCCTGTTACATTGGTTATCTTGTTACTCGAGTTTATCTTGTTATCTTGTTAGCTTGGTTATCCTGTTACCTTGGTTATCTTGTTACTTGAGTTTATCTTGTTATCTTTGTTTGATCTGTTTATCTTGTCATCATGTTTATGTTTATGTTTACGTTAAGTTTATACATGTTATGTTACCTTTACCTGTTTTTAGGCTGAAAGTAGCTAGGACTTACCAGTCTTTATGACTGACCCCGTTTTGTTTTCGCCTCTTTTTCTTCCGTTTCCCCTCCCCCCCCCCCCAGGTTTACAGGGAGGAAATGCTGCTACATAGTGCAGATTTTCTGCTTCTCTCTTGGACTTTTCTTGGATATGGCTATTTTACTGTTTTACTTGGGGAATAATTTATGACTATGGTTTTATGCTTCTCTATTATTGCAAGACAGGTTTTGATGTAAGAAATTTAATGGCACTTTGATGTAAAAGGTTTTAGACCTTACTACTTTTATAAAGTAATGAAATCATGTTTTCTTCCGCTGTTTTATATGTTCTGTCTTGTAATATTTCTGTGCATGTTTACCTAGACAACACCCCTCCAAAGCCAGTGCATTCTCTTGTGAGTGACCCTGGCGGAGATGAGGTGTTACATTTGGTATCAGAGCAGAAGGTTACCAGACTAGGCAAAAGTTTTTAAAACCTTCTGAAACTATTTTCAAAGCCATTTTACAAAGAAGCATTTTTCATGAAAAGTTTTAAAGAAAAAGGCTATTCCCCAAAAAGCCATTAGCACTATCCTGTGTTCCCTTGATCGAATCTCTTTTCCTTTCTTTCCTCCGCCTATAGTCACAGTAGTTTTAACTGTGACTAATCCTTTTCTAGCTATATAAATGTTTTCCGTGCGATGGAGGAAGTTCTCAAGAGACCCGTTACCGCGTTATACAAGGAAGGATAGGAGTGGTTAAGGCGAATAAGGCTCAGAACAAGAAGGTAGTTAAGTACTGTAGGACAAGGACATGGGCAAAGAACAAGATCATCGAGAGGGCAATTGTATACTCTCACCTAAGAGGGATGGTAACGTTTCTGTTAAAGGTTTTCCTTTCTATCATCCCGTCAGGACTTTGTTTTGTACATAGCATCCTTTTTTTTAAAAAAAATCTTGATTCGATAGTTGAGTCTCTGCACCTTAGTACTAGCACAATAGAGGGTCCCGTTTTTATCTCAAATCCTGTTGGGGGATTGTCCCATTTATTCATGACTTGTTTGGATTTGAGGACATCTATGACTTTTGGGAATAATGCTTATGTTTTTGAGCTATGGGTTGATTCTAGGGATGAAGTAGTCATCCCGTAAGGGTGCCATCCTCGGGTCGGAAAAGAGGGTAGTTAGGCTCTTGACTTGCCTCGGTAATACCCTCGAAGTCTCGTGTAACCTTTAGGGTTCTGTCATGATTGGTTACCAAGAATCTCTTGATGCATTTGTTGGTAATCCATTCTAGTAGTGTTCGCCACTAAGGCGGACGATTCATTTCGCTTGTGCATGCGTTATGTAAATTACTCTAGTAAGTACACTTGTTAACATGGTTGGCATCTGTTTGTTTTCAAGAGATAGTTCTTCTGCGTGGAATGCCGTATAGTGAGTAAACGAGATCCAGAGTCCACTAGTGAATTTTGGAGAGCTTGCATGAAAACCAAGAGTACACGGAATTGGTTGAGCCAAGTATACTAGAGAGAGAATAAGTAAAAGTGGAACGAGAGGCGACAATGAAGTGAGTTCCAGCTCATATTTGGAAATAGGAGTTAAGAGGCCATGAAATCATGAGGTTAAAGATGGTCAAAGCACAATGGAATTAAGCTTAAGGAAATGCGACTTAGAAGATTGAAGACAAGATACGCGCATCATATCTCTTTTTAAGAGTATATTCTTGATCCCTGTTTTCCTATAGAGCTTACCCGCATGCTATCCTTTATGCATATGCTCTCGGTCCTATTCTCGATCTTATTTTTTTTGCAAACTCCATAGGGGGTATGATTCATCGGTTAATAATACCTTTCAGGGTTTGAAGTTGTTCGTTAGGTTGACTAAACCTTTTTGGCTTTATAGGATATGGGTTGGGTTTAGAAAGGGATTTCTTGTAATCCAAAAAGGAGTTTGTCTTGCTTATCTTCTCGATCCTATCTTGAGGACCTTAGGTATAACCCTATGGATGCAAACATGTATTTGAAACATGTTATGATTGATGTTTGCGAAATGGTTGCAAGTCGTCGTAAGTGGTTGCTCGTGGATGCATGAATACACATTAGGCACTAGATCGGCTCAGACACATTTTCATGTTGCATATACATGAGTGTTTATACTTGTTTATGAATGAAATTGAATGTGTTATCATGTGAATATTGCATATGGATGAATGTTTGTGCACAAACATAGTGTTTATGTGACTAGGACTATTTGCATACATGTGGATTCATGGCACTAAACATATTTTGCATTGAGAAGATCAATCAGGCCTGATCATTTGCAATAGATAAGGAACATATACACACACTTTCTGCATATGTTTATATGGCATTAGAAATCTTTTAAGGACAATGGTTGCTTGTGGGTGATGTTTTGAGTAGATGGATGATGGATGGTAGGATACGTTATTCCTAACTTAGAGATTTCGGGGACAAAATCCTTAAAGGAGGGGAGAATGTAACAACCCGAATTTCTAAATAACGTGTTAAGACAAGAATCAAGGCAGAATTAAATTTTAAAATAAGAATCAAGAGAAACGGGTTGCGCCGTTGCGTTCGTCTCGGAATTCTGGTTGGAAACGAGTCCGAAATTTCGTAAATCGGAGTCCGTATGACCGAGATATGGCCTCTAGAAGTTTCATGAAAAATCAGAAAACGAAAACAGATTTCCAAATTTCGAATTTAGCCCCAAACAGACTAGGCGGGAAAATTTCCCGCCCATCCCCAGGTCGACTGAGGAGTCGACTGGGTAGTCGACCTCCCAGGGACCAGGTCTACCGCCCAGTCGACCTGGGTGTCGACCTGGGGGTCGACCTCCCTGGTCGACCTGGGTGCGTCTAGCTGGCTGGTTGGTCCTGCTTGGTTCTGTTTGGTGGCCTGTGATGGATTTCAGTGGTCCAGATCTGTTCTAGAGTTAATCTAAGGGCCTAAACTAGTCCTAACTTCTATAAAAACACCCTAAGACCTAGCCTAATCCACTACAATTCATTCTAACAACGAAGTGCTGCCCAAATGTCTCTTGATCATGGCCTCCATCTCAAACTTCAAAGGCTTGAGCATCCCAACTAAATCCAAATCAAAGAGCAACGCTTCTACAACAAATCAAGAGGGTAGATCAACATCGCTACAACGACTCTATGACGATTCTTATTCCTAATTCACTAGCCGCGCTTTGTAAGTTCTAGATGCTTTTAGATTGAAACGATAACTTGAATATGACATGTGATAAAGTTGAAATTGGATCTATGCATGATAATTGATCCATGCTCATTCTTGTTCATTTTTTATCTTGGCCTTTGGGGATGTTGCTATGACATTAATTTGGACCTATGCATGTTGCAAATCACTCTTTTATATCCTTATCATGCATGTAATGATGTTTTTCTCTCGGATCTTGTTTTATGCAAAGTTTCTACCTTCCCCTATTTATCTTCTTTTGATGAACCTCGGTCAATTTTGGACCTAGGCCTAAACTACGATTTACATGTGATTTGTATACGGGAGAATATTGGGATTTCACCTATTTGGACATGGGTGTGTGGTATAATTGATTGCATAACATGAACAAAGGGAAATTTGGGGTATTGCCAATGTAATGTGCAAGTTTGGTCATACATGAATTGGCATATGAGTTAAATCACGAGTTTTGGGGACTATGTAAGTTAAATCAAGGGATTGGGCTTATGTAAATTAGGCATAAGGGGAATTAGGAACATGAACCATGATAAGGGTTTATTTGGGCATGAACATGACAACATGTAACTTTGGCTAGAACATGATTTAGGGTAAATTGGCATAAACATGACATACATGCAACTAGGAGAGAATTGGACATATGTGAAGTGGCTAGAAATGGGGTACACATTTTGATGGACATGTAATTGGGAACTTGGGAATATGCTTAGTAATATGTAAAGTGGGGATCTTGACCTAGATGACACATATGTGATTAACAATCTAACGTATGCCTTCGACACGAGGTTAGACTTGAGTTGTGGTGTAATTCTACCCGGAACCGCCCGGCATATCCAGTGACCACAACAATAATAGTCTAATGTGAGAGGTCGTAGGCAAAGATTAGATTGTGGTAATGCTTGAACCCGAGGTTGGAATGGGTTTGCGGTGTAATTCTGCCCGGAACCGCCCGGCGTATCCAATGACCGCAAATAAGTCCAATGTGAGAGGTTGACACATTAATAAATAATAAATGAATATGACATGGATGGGTGGGTTAAGTAACTTGATTAGAATAATGACACTTAACCAATATGACATGGACGGGTGGGTTAAGTAACTTGATTAGACTAATGACACTTAATCAATATGACATGGACGAGTGGGTTAAGTAACTTGATTAGATTAATGACACTTGACCAATATGACATGGACGGGTGGGTTAAGTAACTTGATTAGACTAATGACACTTAACCAATATAACGTGGATGGGTGGGTTAAGTAAAACCAGACTTGATTTTTTGATGACACTTAACCATATAACATGATTAGAGGATGGGTTAGTCTAACCTGAATGGGTCGATAACACCCGACTAGTATAACGCGATGCATGGTAAGGTTAAGTAAACTCACGAGGGTAACACTTAACCATTATAATTTGACTAGTGGATGGGGTTAGGCTAACATATACTTAATCAATCTAACATGATAACTTGATGGGGTTAAGTCATGAATCTCTTGAATATACTTAACCAATCTAACATGATAACTTGATGGGGTTAAGTCATGAATCGCTTGAATATGCTTAACCAATCTAACATGATAACTTGATGGGGTTAAGTCATGAATCGCTTGAATATACTTAACCAATCTAACATGAGAACTTGATGGGATTAAGTCATGAGTCACTTGAATATACTTAACCAATCTAACACGGTAATTTGATGGGGTTAATCTTGAATATACTTAACCAATATAACACGGTAATTTGATGGGGTTAAGCTTGAATATACTTAACCAATATAATACGGTAATTTGATGGGGTTAAGCTTAAATATACTTAACCAATTTGGCACGATGATTTGGATAGGGTTAAATCATGAACTGCTATAATACGCTTAACCAACTTGACACGTGATTCATAGGGCTAAGTCATGAACTTGAATGACAAAACTTAGCCAACTTGACATGACATGTAGACGGGTTAAGTCACAAACTTGAATGACCACACTTAACCAACTTGACATGCTAGACTGATAGGGGTTAAGTCTTGAATTTAGATGACAACACTTAACCTGCTGGACGGAAACCCTGGTTACGCAATCATTTTCAGCAGTAACCCTCTTGGATGTATCACGATACCCTAGGGACAAGGCTAGGGTGGGGCACGATTACTGGGCTGATTGTAAGCGACTAGAATGATGGCTGAGTTGGTGCGCCATTGTAGGTTCAGGCGGACTGTGGTCATGCACATGAGTCCGTAGTTGAAAAAGCAGGCATGGGCACCAGTAGTTGTACAATGTGCGTGCTTGGAATGGTGTCAGTGGTTGACACCCTAGGGCTTGATACACCCTAGGGTGGACCTAGCACAGAGTAGCGACATTCGTGATTGGGCCGTATGGCACCGACACACGACGAGTTAGGACTTGTAGGGAGCAGATCAATTAGATCGTTACGTGGAAAAAGGGCGTTGTTCGATAGGTAGCATAATCCCTAGTGGTCCTAGGTGGCATAAACCCTGACCAAATCTAGAAAACGCCCAATAGGTAGCATAATCCCTAGTGGTCCTAGGTGGCTTAAATCCTAGTTGAACACGCGATAATTCATGATAAGGGAATCTGGCCAGAACTAGGATGGCTGTCCGAGCGATTTCAACGATGGTGACACTACGTTGTAGTGGTACAGAACAACGTGAGGGAACCCGTACGATATACGGCAAGGGACTATACATATACATGGAAGGGATGATACGAGTTAGGATGCTAGTACGGTTGGTGCAGAGGACGTTAGACATGCGATGCTATTCCTAGTTTACCTTGGTTATCCTGTTACCTTGGTTATCTTGTTACTCGAGTTTATCTTGTTACCTTGATTATTATGTAACCTTGGTTATCTTGTTACTTGAGTTTATCTTGTTATCTTAGTTTGATCTGTTTATCTTGTTATCATGTTTATGTTTACTTTCAGTTTATACGTGTCATGTTACCTTTACCTGTTTTTAGGCTGAAAGTAGCTAGGACTTACCAGTCTTTATGACTGACCCCGTTTTGTTTTCGCCTCTTTTTCTTCCGTCCCCCCCCCCCCCCCAGGTTTACAGGGAGGAAATTCTGCTACTTAGTGTGGATTTTCTGCTTCAAGATCATCATCTATGGCTTGGACTTTTCTTGGCTATGGCTATTTTACTGTTTTACTTGGGGAATAATTTATGACTATGGTTTTATGCTTCTCTATTATTGCAAGATAGGTTTCGATATAAGTAATTTAATGGCACTTTGATGTAAAAGGTTTTAGACCTTACTACTTTTATAAAGTAATGAAATCATGTTTTCTTCCTCTATTTTATATGTTCTGTCTTGTAATATTTCTGTGCATGTTTACCTAGAAAACACCCCTCCAAAGCTAGTGCATTCTCTTGTGAGTGACCCTGGCGGAGGTGGGGTGTTACACAAATAGTGGTTCAAAATTACACGATAATTTAAACAAAATAAAGTCATACCGATTTAAAATCAAACTAATATATATATATATATATAATGTAACGGCCCAGGAGATTTTCGACATCGACAATCGACATTACCACACCATGTCGACTATTCAAGTATCGAAAATACTGGAACGTTAAGTGAAATAAGTTAGAGGGTGAGAAAAAGAAAAAAGTTAGAATAGAAGAAGAAGAAGATCACAACAGAACATAATCAGAATAAACACGAATCTCACAGCAGAACGAATAAAATATATTATACAACATAACTTTGGAATACAAATTCGTACTTGAATATACATACCATTATCAAGGTACAACACTTATAATACAGCGGAAATAAACAATAGCAATAAAATGCTGAAGCCTCCTGCTCCAAGCTCTTCCAAGTATATTTGTAAAATCCCGACTACTTGACAGCCCGTACAAATTTGGAAACCCAAGAGTTTAGGGTAAAGCAAAACAAAATAAACACTTTGGGTCAGTCATGGGACTGATGTCAGCAGACTCCAACCATTTTGTTTAACTTTCAAAATCCCTTTAAAAGAAAGGATAATCGTAAGACCGATCCACGCATAAACACAGATGGTTTTTACCTTACGATGACACAAAACATTCTTTATAATCAATACAATTCTGATATTTTAATAGTGTCTAAATAAAATAAATAGCAATCTAGTAGAATGCTTGCATATCACGCTCGCATACATAATATACAATCAAAATCGCAGGTTCTTATTGGAGAATGGATTCCAACTGGCATGGTATGGGATCTCCATCCAATAGTGTATCTCTAGAGAGGAATACACTGGGTTCAATTAGAAAATCTTGCAACCTAGGCTAAACATTATCGGTCACTTATTTCGTTTGAGTTTACCGAATGTATTATCACCAAAGGTTAGGATCAGCAACCGTTTTCAAAAGGGACAACATCGAAATAGATTAAAGAAGCAAATGGATTTTCACTAGATCAGGTAAAAATATACTCTAATTGGGAGCTACCCACTTAGCCATGCGACCTACCCGATTTATCACTACCTGAAATCCCCGCCCGGCCTAGACCAAACTAGAACGTGGATTATGTGAGAACACGATGCATCGGAACACAGAACTTTACATTGTTGATACAACAGCTTACATCATAGTATAAGAATATCAGGGTACAAATAAATATTACATAGGGGAAATACAATATCAGAGAATAATAATTTAATAGCAGCAGAAATAAACTATGTAAATAGAATGCACAGCAGAAATACATCAACTAACAAAACTGAAAGAAATACACGGATACAAAAGCTTTCTGAATATAGCTCTAACTGTAAACTAGAATCCTGTTAAAACGAAATATGCAAAACCAAAACTACTAGCTGCCTATGTGGAATATATATAGGCACCAAGAGTACAGGCGAAAACAATAAACTCTGAGTCATTAATGAGATTGGTGTGCGAACTTAAAACAGTTATTAAAATTTTACTTTTAAAACAGGGTAAATCATGGGACCACGCCATATGTCACGGAATAAGTTTACTCCGATGAATACTCTAAAATAAAACAATTTATAAACAGCCCAATGCTTTTTGGAAAATGAAGCTATTATAAGACTTGAGTCCCATCACACAATGCAATGCGGGCCAGACGATAGAGTTTTACCTTATAATAGCCAAACATGCTTGGTACGCTTTAAAACAATTAATTTAGATATTACTATAATTGCATAGTTTAGTAAACAACATCGACTATAAATGTATCGATCATAAACGGTATAGTTACCCATCCTACTATGTCGCCATATAGATTTACAACTAAAACCGAAAAGTCACGTATTGGAAATTGGATTCCATCTATGAGTCGAGGCAAGGATCATCCTCACCTGTTTCAGATCACCTCTAGCAAGATGTCCAGGATCACACCTATGGACAACCCTTAGTTAGCGTCATGGCCGGTCCACACTAACATTTATGGATTATTTATTCATGAACAATACGCTTCCTAGTCCTATAAGACCTACAACTTGGTCAGTACTTCGACCATATCAGCCTTTTAGTCGGCTCTATATCCGAGGTGTCTCGCAATCGATCATCCACATAAGTAAAATGTCTGGACTCCATACCATAATATCACCCATAGTTAGAAAGAAACGCATGTCCTCTATGAGGTCCTCATCCCATTTTTGACTCACACCGGGGTGCAAAGCTCGCGAATTAACGATACACACAAAGTTGTGCTAATTAAAGTCGTAATTTGGTCATCATCCATAAGTCCCTGATTTTCAACAAAAGCCTTGATCATTTGCATCATAGCAAACCACATTGTCAATCCGCACCATATCATTGATTTCTACCAATATATAGCCTCTAAGCTCGTACGTTTCAGAGAAGGGTATTAAGAAAGAGAATAAATACTCCGCTACCAAACATATGCATATTTAGCATAGATCAATAATTACAGAATGAAATACAATGTCAGACTTACAATCCATTTACAAGTCCATTCTGGGTCTGAACGAAACTGAAGGCACCTTATTCGTTGTCCCATATGTTCAATATAGGAGTGAGGTACTTGCATATCCGGTCGATCTCCAAGTACATTTGGATGACCACCACTTATTGCCTTGTCTCAGGGGATCAGCCCAATCAAGACATCAGTAATCATCCATTCGATGTGAAGATCTCTGGTCTTCAACCATTGTCGACTTTTAATCATCGTAACAGTTATTCAGAATGGGTTAAACCTGGTCTTTCCAAATAACTGGCGCATCTTTTTAATCATGTGTTAAGTACACGAAGATAGCACACATCTCATTCCAATCTAGAATATTCCTTTATTCATATATTCTTGGAAATCATTTCAAAAGACACACCTTTTCACAACTTAAACCAAATTAAGGTTTATCAACTAGCCGGGATTAACGAGCCTTACCAAAGTAATTATTCCTTTTATTATCCTAATCCCAACCTATTTATACCATGGAATAAAACGGGTGGTGCTCCATATTTATCACCCATCGTGTTATTGGTCAATTTAATTACCATTTAATGTTTCAAATCAAATTAAAGATTTGACTATTCGTGTAACGACCTCGATATTTTGATGTTTAAAATATAACTCAAATTAAGATTTAACACAAAATAAATATTTATATTCAGATTTTGTCGATTTTGAACGATACTTGAGTAAACTTTGTCCGTGGATTTATAAACAATTTTAAAACAAGATTTACATTTTTAACCAACTTGAATATTTAACGCTAGAGTTCCTCTATTGAATTTGATATAAACATTTTTTTTAAACAAGAAGTATTACCATATTAATTTGTAATTTATTAAATTTAATATTAATTGCGTATTTCGGTTTAAGGAAAATGTATGCTTTTATTTGAAATCAAAAACGGAACCAGGACCTTTATTTTTAAAGTAGTATTCAATTTTAGAAATGAAATCACCTTTGTAAATATAATCATAGTTTAAATCAAGATTTGGCATTTAAATTAAATATCTGTATTTGGTTTTCGGCTTACAATCGAATTTTATTTATTTTGAACCTAATATGCAAGGTCCAAATTCTATATTCAATGCTTTTGTTAATAAGAAATAATTGCATAGATTGTCAATTAATTGTCAATATGTTCTACTTATTAGATATTTATGGACTATTTCTATTTTATTAACTTTATATTTATTGGAAAAATTAACTGCATATCTTGCAATTGGTTAGTATAAATTCGAATTATCTTACATATGTATGCATAGAAATGTCTTTAATTTTATATATGGCAAAGGTTTAATTATTCATATAAGAAATTAACTAGGCATTGATTGACACATATGTCAATTAATAGGTTTTAAAATATATATTTTGAATGCAAAAGAGAACTTGGACTTTTATTTTGAGCGTAGTATTCAATTTCAAATGGAATTGCATTGTAAATATAATCTCAGTCTAAAAACATTTGCTAGAATTAACATTATTACCAAATTTGTGTTGAAAGGTGATGGTGAAAACAAAATCAACATAAGATACATTCTGCAGCTTAATTAAGAAACGAATTATTGATTTAAAATCAAACCTTTAGGTATAAATGGCATAATTTAACGTTAATTTATTTTTGAAGTTTTAATTTAGGTAGTAATTCATTTTGTTTAACTAAAATGTTAATTTTAAAATTTATTATAAAATGGCGCAACTTGGAATACAACCAATGTAATAAAAACATTTAGCTTTATATGCAATTTAAATTTTGAACTAGAAATAATAATATATTAAGAAAGAGTTATTACCATTATTAATATAGTTGTAGTTTAATCAAGAAATAAATTCCAAACTTTAATACGAATGTTTAATGTTTAATACGTTCACCATAATTCAATTTTGTCAAGTAATTAGTAATTGTAGAGAGAAATGTATATAATACGGTGCATTTATTTTATCCGTTAACCAAATGATATGATTCATTACATATGTGCACTCTGGAATTTTTGACTGGATAAATTTACTTCGTTTAAACCACATTTCCGTTCAGCCCAATGTTTACTCCGACAATATCTGAAATAAATCTTTTTTAAAAATTTGCCATATTAGTGCCAAGATTTGTGATAGTCCTTCTGGTTTTTGTTCCTTTACTTAAATACACTTATAATAGAGCTTGGAAAATTTGATTTGAGTATGTAACAAAACATTAATTTATTGAATACACTTTGTTCCAATTTTTTGAAAGACCATTTGTAAGATTTATATAATTAAAATTTTTTGGAAATATTATGTTAAGTTTCCAATGTAAGTTGGACTATGATTTTAATTGAAACTTTAATTATGAATTAGAAAAGGACAAATTTTGAACCATTACCGAATTCATAAAAATTTATGTATATGTTAATGACATTTCTTCCAATAACGCATACATATTTATATACCAGAACGTTCTAGGATGACAGAGAGGATAGTGTTTAAGGCTTGGGTTTGGAAAATACAAGTTTACTGCTGTACAACCCGGAAAATCCGAGCCAATTTAAAATTTTTATTTTGGCAATTTTGATGAATTTTTAATATTTAAAATGAATTATTTTAAATAATAACGACGAAAAATTTAATTTGAATAGAATCTCAACATATATAGTTATATAGATCGTCGTTAGAATATAAATATTTATTTTAAATTACAAAAGGAATTGAAAATGGCGCAGTAGTTCGATAATTCGGTTTCAAAGTTCAAATGGATGTGCAGGATTCAAAATAAACCGGATTTTGGCAAAACCAAAAGTATTAGAATCTATTTGAGAATATCTTTCCAATGAATCCAAAAAATTGAAATTTCTTAGCGGGAATCAAAAGATATGCCCAGTTGAAATTTTAGAATAGTCGCTATGGAACTCTGGCCCTTAAAAATGGAAATTTTGCAAATGACCATTGTTTTCGACGAAACCACTTTTGTTGGATCCGTGATGTCAAATTATTGCTAGGTTTCAAAATTCGTAATTTTCTGAATCAATATGTGAGTCTGGCAAAGGAAAACGCGTTTGACCAGTTTCAGTTGATTTTAATCGACTGGAAATTGGCCATTTTTCAAACGGTCTCGGAATTTGACGAAATTAGTTTTGTTAGGACCGTATCGTCAATACCAAGCTAGAAGTAATTTTTCTGGAATTTTTAGAGTCCGTATGTGACCCCAGTAAATTGAAATGTGCGTTACAATTCAATATATAGAGTTATATTTTGATTTGGATGGAAACAGATCGAAATGATCGAATCAGTCTACGATACATATCCCACTGTTTTCAGAATGGGGGTAATTACCTATGGATGACAGTCGGTGGGTTCGATTTCGAGTTCGAAATAAAAATTTGCATTATGGAATAAATAAATAAAATAAAATAATATAAAAAATTTCATTTAAACCCCCAACTTCTTTCCTTTTCTCTCACCGTCCACATCAGAAATCGATTTTAAAAGGAAAAAAAAAAACTAAATGGCGATTTTCTCCAGCCACCGTCGCGCGCACCGCATGCTGCCACCGCCGCCGCTTCTTCTTCTTCCTCCCCCCTTCTCCTCCGTCGCTCAATTGAAGACCCCAACCCCCCTCCAAGAAACCGCGCAAGCCATCACCGCTGAGAACCAACCCAACTCGCCGCAACCCCCACAGCGCTACCCTCTGCCATTGCGAGCCCCGCCTGAAGACCGCCGACGGTCCAAGAAGCCCCACCCCCTCCTTTGATAAAATACTGTAAGTTTTTATTTATTTTAATTTAATTTATTTACTTATTTCCTAATGTGATTCGCTGTAAAAATAAAAAGGAAAATCAGTTTTTTTTTAGAGAAAAAAAAGTGAACAATAGAATTTTTTATAGGCAAAAAGATGTGATTTTTTTTAAACAATAGAACATTTTGGTTTTTCTTTACATTAAAAAGATTCGATTTTTATATTGGAAAATATTGATTTATATATATATATACACACACACATATATTAGTGAACTAAAAATGTGATCTACATATAGTAAGAAGTGATTTTTTTTAGACATGAAGTTTATATTTTTATTAACGTGAAGTTTATACTCTTAGATATGAAGAGTTTATATTCTTATTATGAGGAAAGGTGAGATTTTTATATGCGGGAAAAGAATGAGATTTTAGTCAAAGAAAGATAATATTTCTACTAGTAGAAAGATTAGATCTTTAAGGTATAAAAATCCGATTTTTATGTATGTGATAGCAAGGTAAAAAGGAGATCTTTATATACAAAGTAGTGTTATAAAAATATAATTTTTATATTATAGAAAGAATAAAAATATGATTTTTATATTACAAGAAAAATAAAAATATGATTTTTATATTATAGAAAGAATAAAAATATGATTTTTATATTATAGAAAGAATAAAAATATGATTTTAATATCGGTAGAGTATTAAAAATATGATTTTTAATGTATAGAACATCATATTAAAAATGTGATTTTAATAGGAACAGTGTGAAAATGAAGTTGGGATTTCAGGCAAGTCAGCACTCTGAAATTCAGAAATAATGAATTGGTGGAGTGGGTCCCCAAGGTGAAAACTTCTCACTTTTATTTTTATTTTCTAGTTAAAATATATACTAGGGTGCAGACGGTGTTTAGTAGCACCCGACACCCGTTGTCCACAGGCCATGGATGACTTGTTTGTTTGATTGCTGTGTTGTGAAATTTGATTGTGTGAGTGGCATGAAATAAAATATTTTATAGTGGAAAATATTTTATAGTTAAAAATATAATTTTTAACGTGTATATAAAATAAATATTTATAAACAAACCGCACAGTTTGTTTATATACACTAATTTGACTGATATTGACTGGGACGATAAATTTTACAAATTGCCCAACTGCACAAATAAAACCTGTTGTAACACCCCACCTCCGCTAGGGTCACTCACAAAGGGAATGCCCTAGTTTTGGAGGGGTATTATCTAGTAAACAGGCACAGAGATAACGCAAGACAGAACATAGATAAAACAGAGTATATAAAGCAGTGGATATAAGTTTTAAAACCAAATCTCATTACTGAAAAATAGAGTCAAAACCTCTTACATCAAATGCGCTAAAGACATTATTTCATTACATCAGGTTCTAAAGAAGCAAAGTACTTAAAACAACATAAGTAAAATATTATTCCCCAAAAATGCAATGAGCGCAGCCATAGCATAGCTCAATACCAAACCGTACATGAGCTGTCAGAAAGAAAGCAAAGTCCAACCTAAGAGCTAGAGTTTCCTCCCTGAGAACCTGGGGGGAAAACGAAAGACAAAGAGGCGAAAGAAAACGGGTCAGTCAAAAAGACTGGTAAGCCCTAGTGACTATCAGCATAGAAACTAGTAAAGTTAACAAGACATGAATAAACTGGAATTAAACATAGGAATGATGATAAGTCTGACATGATAACTAAGCTAAAAAGATAACTCAAGTCTAACATTGCGTATTCAAGGTACGCAATACCAATTTTACTGGTATACTTAATCCCGTGTCAACTATAAATCAAGAAATAATCCCTTGGCCCAATATCGTGAAGTGACCCAATTCGGGGTCCAACGGTATGATCTAATCGATCGGCTCCCTACAAGTCTAGCTCGTCGTGTGTCTGTGTCATACGGCCCTATCACGAATGTAGTCACCTGTGCTAGGTCCACCCTAGGGTGTATCAAGCCCTAGGGTGCCAACCACCGACACGAATCCAGAATGCACAGAAAATCCTACTTATGCCCAATGCCTGCTTTTTCAACTCCGGACTAAGTGCACGACCCTAGTACGCCTGAACCTACAATGGCGCACCATCTCAGCCATCGTTATGGTCGCTTACAATCAGCCCAGCAATCGTGCCCCACCCTGCTGTAATAACCCGAAAATCTGGGACAGTTTAAAATTTTTATTTTGGCAATTTTAGCGAATTTTGAATATTTAAAATGAATCATTTTAAATAAAAACGAAGGAAAATTTATTTTGGAATTGAAATTCGATGTATATATTATATACGTCGTCGTTAGAATATAAATATTTATATATAATTATAAATAGAATTGAAAATGGCGCGGTAGTTCGATAATACGATTTCAAATTTCATTTGAACGTTCCGGGTGCAAAACAATCCGGATTTTAGTGAAACCAAAAACATTAGGATCTAATTGATGATATCTTTCCAACGAATCCGAAAAATCGAGATTTCATAGTGGGAATCAAAAGATATGTCCAGTTGAAAATTCTGAATAGTCGCTATGGAATTCAGGCCCTTAAAAATAGACATTTTGCAAACAGCCTCGGATTTCGACGAAACCAGTTTTGTTGGGTCCGTGATGTCAATTTATTGCTAGATTCAAATTTTCATAATTTTTCGAATCAATGTGTGAGCGTGACAAAGGAAAACGCGTTTGACCAGTTTCAGTTGATTTTAATCGACTGGAAATTGACCATTTTTCAAACGGTCTCAGAATTCGATGAAACTAGTTTTGTTAGGACCGTATCGTCTATACGAAGCTAGAAAATATTTTTATGGAATTTTTAGAGTTAGTATGTGACCCCGGTAATTTGAAATGTACGTTTAAAATTCAATATAGCGATTTAAATGTAAATTTAAAGGAAACTGATCGAAACGATCAAATCAGCTAGCGTTACATATCCCATTGTATTCGGAATGGGGGTAAAACGCTATGGGCGACAGGAGGTGGACCTCGTTTCGAGGTCGTATGTAAAAGTCCACTTTTTACAAATAATTAAATAATTAAATAAAAAAACCCTTTCTCCCCTTTTATTCGTTCTGCCCCCCCCCCCCACGTTTGTTCAAAGCAAATTGACAGATGAGAAAAAAAAAGAGAGCTCCCTCTGAAAATCGACGACGCGCCGCCTCTAGGGGGGTCAGCGCCGCCGCCGTAGGCGGGGAAGCCACCGCGCCCCCTTCTTCTTCCAGCTGCCCCCTCTTCTCGATCCGCCCCTCTCTGACCTCTCGCGCTCTCCTCCTCCGCGATAGACCGCAGCCCCCAAAGCCCTCCACCCACAACCCGCCGCCTCCTGGCACAGACCACCCATCGCCACGGTAGACCCCACCTGTAACACCCCACGTTCGTTAGTGTCACTCACAAAGGGAATGCACTAAGTTCTGTGGAGCATTTTGGGTAAAAGATGCAGATAAATTACAAGACAGACAAATTATTAAACAGTGGAAAATAGAACGTTGCTTTATTGATAAAATAGTCTGTACAAGATTCTTTTACAATATTAGAGTATCATCTGTCTTTATAAAATAAAGAAGCATGAAAATACATTTATATATTCCCCAATGTAGTAAGAGCCAGCCATAGCATCTGGAAGAGAATCCAAAGACAACTTCGTAAAATCTTCAAGCTGGGAAAGAGCAACGGTCCAGTCTAATCTTGAGTTATACTATTCCCTCCTCAACTAACTGGGGGTGGGGGAACGGAAGGAAAGAAGACGAAAGAAAAACAGAGTCAGACATAAAGCCTGAGTAAGTTCAGTAACTTCTAGCATGTGAACATGGAAAAACAAAACGACATGAATTAACTGAATACAAGATTACACCATGACGATAAGTCAACAAGATTAGACAAGGTAGTCACAAGATATGCTAAGATGACTGGATACGCTCTAATACTTTCGCAGCTTCGCTATTTCCTTGTTATACTGGTTTCTATATCTCTGCACCACCTAACTAGTGTTCAACTAGTAACGATAACGTGATGCCAACCCCTGTAGTTTCCATTGCCTTCAGGCATACATTTATTATTTATTACCTAGATCTAGTCTAGGGTTTTCTATCAAGTGCTTTCTAGATTTAACTATAGTTTTACGCTATCTGCTGAACGCTTTTCGAGTTTAGGGCTTATGCCACCTAGTCCAACTAGGGATTACGCTACCTGTCGAACAATGCCCCCAAGTCTAGGACACACTACATAGAGTGGTATATGTTCCTAGGCTTCCACACGCATGTATCGCGAATCGTTATTGCTTGTCTAGATGCACATGTCCTGTAATGTGCGATCCGAGTCCTGTGACAGGGCAAATCAAGGAATGTAGAACTCGGTCGGGAGCTTTCAAATATCTGCCGATGCAGATGCTAAGGTCTGTTTTTATTCCAGTGGCTATGGTCCTACTTGACCACTCCCTCAGCTAATGAAAGGCACACCTTGTAAAATGAGAACTATACGCCGGCCCCCGGTGCCCCACTATCCTATGGCCATCCGCAACCATAACTAGATAGCAAGTATATGGTCTTTTGGAGTTCTCCGCCTTTCCGCTTCACGTATCTCGACTGACTCAAGATGGATGGTAGACGACGAGTTGCTATCACAGGGCTACCGTCTTCTCGCCGAATCACGCTGGTCCATCCTAGTCTTTAGGTTGCCACATATATATATTGCAACCAAGGCATACCCTCGGTTCTTCTAATGCAGACCTTAACCTCTGTGAGCCCAGGATGATCATCTGCAGCCTCACAGAGGGATACCAAGAGTACCCTCACGTCCCCTCGAAGCCTCGGGCTTCGTAACCCAATTCGTTGGATCCTTCTTAAAACCAGATGGATGTCCGCTCCTTCGTGTTATACTAAGAATTACTACTTACTTCTACTAACTAAGGTTTACCACTTAGTTTCCAAATTCCGTGTTTTCTTAACTAAGTTTTACAACTTAGTCCCTTTTTCAACTGAGGTTTACTATTTAGTTTTCCTTCTCGCCAAGTTGGGTTGGTTAAGTGTCTTTAGTCGATTGAAGCTATCTTAACCCTCTTCCCTTATCCTATTACACTGGTTAAGTGTTATCCCTTTATGCTTTTTACTTAACCCTATTCATTTATCATATTCTGATGGTTAAGCATTCAAGTTTACTTAACCCTATGGTCTAGTCCAGCTAACATATTAATTTGGCTAAGTGTATTACTTAACCCCAACCTCTAGTCTAATTAACATGTTAAATTGGCTAAGTGTATTAACTTTACTTAACCCCACCTTCTAGTCTAGTCAACATGTTAATTTGGCTAAGTATTCCCATGGACTTAACCCTCCCATTCTAGCTTTAACTGTGCTAAGTTGGTTAAGTGTTCCTTAACCTTCCCATTCTAGCTTTAATTAATAAATTAAAGCCGCAACCTCTCACATTAGACAGATATTGCTGCGGTTACTGGATGTGCCGGTTGGTTCCGGGCAGGTTTACACCGCAACTCAGTCTAACCTCGGGTTAGGCATATTCATGTTTTCTAAGTTCAAAGGGATTTTGATTAATTTCCAAATCTGGTTTTGAAAACAACCATCCCGTCCTTCGGATCAGTTAGGGATAGCCAGGGAGGGCAGGAAACTTGTATTTTCCAAACCCAAGCCTAGACGCTATCCTCTCTGTCACCCTAGAACCTTCTGGTCTATGTGTTATAAAAAGGGGTGTTATCAAAATACTTTTCTTTTGTTTATAAATTGTTAACAATTTATTTCAAAAGCCCATTTCCCCTTTTTAGACAAATTTGGCCTATATTTATTTGTCAAGCCTACTAGTATACTTATATTCTAGGCCCAAGTGCTAACCCAACATGCAGTTTAGGCCATTTCCTATTTCATTGCCGAAACTAGATTAAATATCCTAGTTTATAATTTATGGTCAAAATTTAACCAAGTTACATATTTTGTGGTAAATGAACAATTTAACATTTATGACGAATTCTATAAGTAAATTACTCCTAATTTACTGATTTCATTACTACTCTTTTAATGTACATTGTCACATTTATTATTATGGCCCATTCTCTCTTATTTATCATATTTATACTTTTTGGTATGTAAATTATACCAAGTTTAGTGTCGCTAATCATAATTTATTCTAAACATGACAATTGCTCACAATTATGAATAAATTCAAAATTGTGCTAATATACTTATTCCAAATCAACCTTAATTAACCCAATCTTGGTTTAACATCTTAATTCACAATTTATGGCAAAACTAGAATTATTTTTCTAGTTTACATTTTATGCCTAAAATTTAGCTTACTTACTAACGCTAAATTTAATATGTCAAAATCACATATTCCCTAATCCATGTCAAATTTCCCCGTTTTCATTTTAATATGCATGTCATAATACATATTCCAAATAATGCCAATTTCCAAGTTTACAACTACGTTCATATTCATTTCCATGTTTTTCCCCAAATCGCATTCCCACCGTTCGAATAATCGTGATTCAACCTAGATTATAAATAAATCTAGATTCGTAGATAAAAAAAGGAATGAATCAAAATGACAAGAAGGAATAATTGGCATAAAAAGGTTTGGATAACAATGTAGGTTCAAGAATATGGGTAGACCTAACTAAATAGGTAAATTCCCACTGTCTTAAACCCAAAGAATGGGCAAAATAGGTTCAAGAACGTAGGTAGACCTAACTTAATAGGTAATTTCCCACTGTCTTAAAACCAAAGAGAAACCAAGGAACAGGTAGAATAAATAATTGGGTTTAGACCCAACTTCTCAATCACAAAACTAAAGCAATATTTTCCTAATCATAAATCATGGGTGTCAAAATCACAGTTGTCCTCATTATGTCATAAGTAATAGTTTATGTCCAAATCAAAGGTATAGGCCTAGTCAAGGAAATAATCCTTGTAGTCACAGTCACAGTCATAGGAAATGTCCATAGTCATATGCGATGCTCATAGTCCAAAAGGGAAAATAATTCCCATAGTCATAAGTCATTGTCATAGGCAATGTTTATATGTCCCAAAATCAAAGGCTTATGTCATAGTCCAAAGCCATATGCTTTCAAAGGCCACAGTTCTATAGTCATAGTCACGGTTACAGTCTTATTTGTCCTTAAATCATAACAGTTCTTAATTCTGTCCAAGAGTATAAACACAGATTCGAAGAGAGAGAGTGAGATTTGGCATATTCCTTTATTCCTTTAATTTCATGTCACAAATAAAACAAAATATTTAGATCTAGAAATAACCAACTTACAGAAAATAGATCTAGAAAAGAAGGAAAGCATGGCTATGATTCGTGCGTCGTTGCTTGAAACTTGTTTGAGCTAGCCTTTGAATTCTTCACTTGAAACTTTGATTTGAATCCCTCCTTAAAAGTCTTTTAGCAGCATCTCCTCGTCTTGAATCATATTTTATTTTATTTATTTAAGAAAATTTAGAGGAGGGGAAGAAGCCATGAATCTTAGCAGCATAAGGATAGAAGAGAATTGGTTCAAAGAGAATGAAGACTAGGGCTGTTTATATAGCTGCTCAAGACCTTATCGTACACGCAGCACTGAGTCAGCATTGAACCTAGTTAAGAAAATAGTCCAGGTACGTAGATGAATCTAGCCAAACCTTATCATACACGCAGTGCTGAGTCAGCATTGGGTCCCACAAGCTATTTTGGCGTAAAAGTTTGATTTTCAAACTTTTGAATTTCTGGAATTTATTTAACTGTTTTATTCACATGAAATATTCTTATATGTATACAATTCCTCTAACGACCATTTTACGCGTATATATATACGCACAACTATCATTTTATTTTCAAAATTCAAATGATGTTGCCATATTTCATTGACTGTAGCCTTATCTTGAATTTTATCTTTCGTATACATATATTTTTGTATATATATATATATTTATATTTCTCATATGTATATATATATATATATATATATATATATATTCTTTATTTCCTTATACGTACGTTCTTATCCTTTCAAATTTTGAATTTGTATATGTACATATATTTGCATGTTTAGTTGGCCCTCTCTAAAACAATGATAAAAAATTATGCCTTCGCCGGGGTTCGAACCCCGACCTCCATGCTACCAATCCAATGCCTTAACCAACTGAGCTACAGAGGCTTTTGTTAATAAGTCTTAGAACAATAATAATTATTGTTCTCTCCTTACCTCTTTTTTTCATGTTAGTTACAATACTTAAATTAAACAACTGCATGGATCTTTTTCTTTTAATTTTTCTTTTAAAAATTAATTATACTTTAATTTGAGAAACTTAATGTCACAGAATTACGGGGTGTTACATTCTCCCCCACTTAAAAGGATTTCGTCCCCGAAATCTTCAAGTTAGGAAGAATGTGTCCTACCATCCAATCACCCATCTACTCAACCATTCAATCACAGGCATTCATTGTCCTTAAAAGATTTCTAATGCTTTCATGTTCATATGCATAGTGTGTATATGTCTCTATCTAATGCAAAATCAGGCGGTCTACTGATTCAGTTGACCTCCTTAATGCAAATCATGTTAGTGCCATGCATCCAATCATGCATGCAAACATCCCTAGTCATGTAAATACTACATGCGTGCACAGCCATTCAACCATATGCAACGCCCATATGATATCATATCAAGTTCAACTTATAAACAAATGCATATATGTAAATGCAATATGAGAGCGTCCGAACTTGATCTAGTGCCTAATACGTATGCATATGCATCCACGAGCAACCATTTGCAACCACTTGCAACCATTCAACCATAACATGTTTCAAATACATGTTTACATCCATTGGCTTCTACCTAAGGATCGCAGATACGACCTAGAGGATATACTTTGGAAAGAGAGAAACAACTACGCGTAAAGCTCCTAAACAGAGAAATCAAGGATGCACCCCTAAGGAAAAAGGGCATGTTGCTAGTATCTAGCCTTCTTGAGCTTTACTCCACCGTATCTTAACCAATTTATCTTCACGATTGTGTAGTTCCTAATCTCCATTTCCAAAATAAACAGATGTCAATCACGGCGCCAAGTATATGTACTAAGATGATTAGAGGCATCCCTCTTAGCTTATCCATCACGCCATAACTATGAGAGTCAAAAGATCACTCCGTACTTTTTAGAGTACCTACCACAACTATTCATCTTTCACGCAAACCATCCAAACCGAACCCGACATTCCTCAAGTACAAGCCCCAAAGGCCTAAACCAATATCAGACAAGCATCCAAGGAATATCTTCTCTGAATTTAGACGATCTACGTGAGATGATATAAGCAAACTCGATAGCTATCCTCAAATCCCTACTAACCAAAAACTGGTCGGACCACCAATCGGATTTGAGACTCTGGTGGGATCTTTCTACTATACACGTACTATGGTGCAGAGACTCAACTATGGAAGTGGGTATGAACAATTAAGAAGCGCTGGAACCTAAGGAAATAGTACGAACAGAAAACTAGACTCTTCCAACCGGACCACCTTTCTCCTAGGTGCGCTTGGTGGCGAAAGCATGTACTTGTCATTCTGAAAATCTCGTCCTCGTTCTTGCCCTTGTCCTTAAGTATATGTCCTATCATACCATAGTAAAGATACTTGCTCTTGTCTTAGGTTTTATAATCCCTTCCTCCTTCGTGAGCCAAGTCTACATCCATAATTTCCTCATCCTTGGGTCGTGCTCCTTTGCCAAACTTCCGCGTGTAACCATGTTGGCAAATCTCTCGAAAGCTGCCTCTATCGCACGGAAAAACCCTATAAACTTGAAAGAAGACTGGCCGTAAGTGGAACGAATACGGCTATAGATGGAGGACGGGCACTACTTTGCCCTTCGATGAGGTTACCTCCCAGAAAGCCAGGAGCCCCAGAGACTAAAGAAAGAAGGAGACAAGAATTCAAACAGAGGAATAGAAGACAGTGCATATGGCTTTGGGGAATATTCCTTTAAAACAAAACTTTTCTTTTGAAAATGCTTCTTTAAAAACCATTTTGAAAAATAATTTTTCAAATCCTTTATCTGATCCGGTAACCTTCAGCTCTGATACCACGTGTAACACCCCACGTCCGTTAGTTTCACTCACAAAGGGAATGCACTAAGTTCTGTGGAGCATTTTGGGTAAAAGATGAAGATAAATTACAAGACAGACAAATTATTAAACAGTGGAAAATAGAACTTTGCTTTATTGATAAAATAGTCTGTACAAGATTCTTTTACAATATTAGAGTATCATCTGTCTTTATAAAATAAAGAAGCATGAAAATACATTTATATATTCCCCAATGTAGCAAGAGCCAGCCATAGCATCTGGAAGAGAATCCAAAGACAACTTCGTAAAATCTTCAAGCTGGGAAAGAGCAACGGTCCAGTCTAATCCTGAGTTATACTATTCCCTCCTCAACTACCTGGGGGTGGGGGAACGGAAGGAAAGAAGACGAAAGAAAAACAGAGTCAGACATAAAGCCTGAGTAAGTTCAGTAACTTCTAGCATGTGAACATGGAAAAACAAAACGACATGAATTAACTGAATACAAGATTACACCATGACGATAAGTCAACAAGATTAGACAAGGTAGTCACAAGATATGCTAAGATGACTGGATACGCTCTAATACTTTCGCAGCTTCTCTATTTCCTTGTTATACTGGTTTCTATATCTCTGCACCACCTAACTAGTGTTCAACTAGTAACGATAACGTGATCCCAACCCCTGTAGTTTCCATTGCCTTCAGGCATACATTTATTATTTATTACCTAGATCTAGTCTAGGGTTTTCTATCAAGTGCTTTCTAGATTTAACTATAGTTTTACGCTATCTACTGAACGCTTTTCGAGTTCAGGGTTTATGCCACCTAGTCCAACTAGGGATTACGCTACCTGTCGAACAATGCCCCCAAGTCTAGGACACACTACCTAGAGTGGTATATGTTCCTAGGCTTCCACACGCATGTATCGCGAATCGTTATTGCTTGTCTAGATGCACATGTCCTGTAATGTGCGATCCGAGTCCTGTGACAGGGCAAATCAAGGAATGCAGAACTCGGTCGGGAGCTTTCAAATATCTGCCGATGCAGATGCTAAGGTCTGTTTTTATTCCAGTGGCTATGGTCCCACTTGACCCCTCCCTCAGCTAATGAAAGGCACACCTTGTAAAATGAGAACTATACGCCGGCCCCCGGTGCCCCACTATCCTATGGCCATCCGCAACCATAACTAGATAGCAAGTATATGGTCTTTTGGAGTTCTCCGCCATTCCGCTTCACGTATCTCGATTGACTCAAGATGGATGGTAGACGACGAGTTGCTATCACAGGGCTACCGTCTTCTCGCTGAATCACGCTGGTCCATCCTAGTCTTTAGGTTGCCACATATATATTGCAACCAAGGCATACCCTCGGTTCTTCTAATGCAGACCTTAACCTCTGTGAGCCCAGGATGATCATCTGCAGCCTCACAGAGGGATACCAAGAGTACCCTCACGTCCCCTCGAAGCCTCGGGCTTCGTAACCCAATTCGTTGGAGCCTTCTTAATACCAGATGGATGTCCGCTCCTTCGTGTTATACTAAGAATTACTACTTAGTTCTACTAACTAAGGTTTACCACTTAGTTTCCAAATTCCTTGTTTTCTTAACTAAGTTTTACTACTTAGTCCCTTTTTCAACTGAGGTTTACTATTTAGTTTTCCTTCTCGCCAGGTTGGGTTGGTTAAGTGTCTTTAGTCGATTGAAGCTATCATAACCCTCTTCCCTTATCCTATTACACTGGTTAAGTGTTATCCCTTTATGCTTTTTACTTAACCCTATTCATTTATCATATTCTGATGGTTAAGCATTCAAGTTTACTTAACCCTATGGTCTAGTCCAGCTAACATATTAATTTGGCTAAGTGTATTACTTAACCCCAACCTCTAGTCTAATTAACATGTTAAATTGGCTAAGTGTATTAACTTTACTTAACCCCACCTTCTAGTCTAGTCAACATGTTAATTTGGCTAAGTATTCCCATGGACTTAACCCTCCCATTCTAGCTTTAACTGTGCTAAGTTGGTTAAGTGTTCCTTAACCTTCCCATTCTAGCTTTAATTAATAAATTAAAGCCGCAACCTCTCACATTAGACAGATATTGCTGCGGTTACTGGATGTGCCGGTTGGTTCCGGGCAGGTTTACACCGCAACTCAGTCTAACCTCGGGTTAGGCATATTCATGTTTTCTAAGTTCAAACGGTTTTTGATTAATTTCCAAATCTGGTTTTGAAAACAACCATCCCGTCCTTCGGATCAGTTAGGGATAGCCAGGGAGGGCAGGAAACTTGTATTTTCCAAACCCAAGCCTAGACACTATCCTCTCTGTCACCCTAGAACCTTCTGGTCTATGTGTTATAAAAAGGGGTGTTATCAAAATACTTTTCTTTTGTTTATAAATTGTTAACAATTTATTTCAAAAGCCCATTTCCCCTTTTTAGACAAATTTGGCCTATATTTATTTGTCAAGCCTACTAGTATACTTATATTCTAGGCCCAAGTCCCAACCCAACATGCAGTTTAGGCCATTTCCTATTTCATTGCCGAAACTAGATTAAATATCCTAGTTTATAATTTATGGCCAAAATTTAACCAAGTTACATATTTTGTGGTAAATGAACAATTTAACATTTTTGACGAATTCTATAAGTAAATTACTCCTAATTTACTGATTTCATTACTACTCTTTTAATGTACATTGTCACATTTATTATTATGGCCCATTCTCTCTTATTTATCATATTTATACTTTTTGGTATGTAAATTATACCAAGTTTAGTGTCGCTAATCATAATTTATTCTAAACATGACAATTGCTCACAATTATGAATAAATTCAAAATTGTGCTAATATACTTATTCCAAATCAACCTTAATTAACCCAATCTTGGTTTAACATCCTAATTCACAATTTATGGCAAAACTAGAATTATTTTTCTAGTTTACATTTTATGCCTAAAATTTAGCTTACTTACTAACGCTAAATTTAATATGTCAAAATCACATATTCCCTAATCCATGTCAAATTTCCCCGTTTTCATTTTAATATGCATGTCATAATACATATTCCAAATTATGCCAATTTCCAAGTTTACAACTACGTTCATATTCATTTCCATGTTTTTCCCCAAATCGCATTCCCACCATTCGAATAATCGTGATTCAACCTAGATTATAAATAAATCTAGATTCGTAGATAAAAAAAGGAATGAATCAAAATGACAAGAAGGAATAATTGGCATAAAAAGGTTTGGATAACAATGTAGGTTCAAGAATATGGGTAGACCTAACTAAATAGGTAAATTCCCACTGTCTTAAAACCAAAGAATGGGCAAAATAGGTTCAAGAACGTGGGTAGACCTAACTTAATAGGTAAATTGCCACTGTCTTAAAACCAAAGAGAAACCAAGGAACAGGCAGAATAAATAATTGGGTTTAGACCCAACTTCTCAATCACAAAACTAAAGCAATATTTTCCTAATCATAAATCATGGGTGTCAAAATCACAGTTGTCCTCATTATGTCATAAGTAATAGTTCATGTCCAAATCAAAGGTATAGGCCTAGTCAAGGAAATAATCCTTATAGTCACAGTCACAGGAAATGTCCATAGTCATATGCGATGCTCATAGTCCAAAAGGGAAAATAATTCCCATAGTCATAAGTCATTGTCATAGGCAATGTTTATATGTCCCAAAATCAAAGGCTTATGTCATAGTCCAAAGGCATATGCTTTCAAAGGCCACAGTTCTATAGTCATAGTCACGGTTACAGTCTTATTTGTCCTCGAATCATAACAGTTCTTAATTCAGTCCAAGAGTATAAACACAGATTCGAAGAGAGAGTGAGAGATTTGGCATATTCCTTTATTCCTTTAATTTCATGTAACAAATAAAACGAAATATTCAGATCTAGAAATAACCAACTTACAGAAAATAGAACTAGAAAAGAAGGAAAGCATGACTATGATTCGTGCGTCGTTGCTTGAAACTTGTTTGAGCTAGCCTTTAAATTCTTCACTTGAAACTTTGATTTGAATCCCTCCTTAAAAGTCTTTTAGCAGCATCTCCTCGTCTTGAATCATATTTTATTTTATTTATTTAAGAAAATTTAGAGGAGGGGAAGAAGCCATGAATCTTAGTAGCATAAGGATAGAAGAGAATTGGTGCAAAGAGAATGAAGACAAGGGCTGTTTATATAGCTGCTCAAGACCTTATCGTACACGCAGCGCTGAGTCAGCATTGAACCTAGTTAAGAAAATAGTCCAGGTACGTAGATGAATCTAGCCAAACCTTATCATACACGCAGTGCTGAGTCAGCATTTGGTCCCACAAGCTATTTTGGCGTAAAAGTTTGATTTTCAAACTTTTGAATTTCTGGAATTTATTTAACTGTTTTATTCACATGAAATATTCTTATATGTATACAATTCCTCTAACGACCATTTTACGCGTATATATATACGCACAACTTTCATTTTATTTTCAAAATTCAAATGATGTTGCCATATTTCATTGACTGTAGCCTTATCTTGAATTTTATCTTTCGTATACATATATTTTTGTATATATATATATATTTATATTTCTCATATGTATATATATATATTTTCTTTATTTCCTTATACGTACGTTCTTATCCTTTCAAATTTTGAATTTGTATACGTACGTATATTTGCATGTTTAGTTGGCCCTCTCTAAAACAATGATAAAAAATTATGCCGCCGCCGGGGTTCGAACCCCCGACCTCCATGCTACCAATCCAATGCCTTAACCAACTGAGCTACAGAGGCTTTTGTTAATAAGTCTTAGAACAATAATAATTATTGTTCTCTCCGTACCACTTTTTTTCATGTTAGTTACAATACTTAAATTAAACAACTGCATGGATCTTTTTCTTTTAATTTTTCTTTTAAAAATTAATTATACTTTAATTTGAGAAACTTAATGTCACAGAATTACGGGGTGTTACACCACCCTAATCGATTTCCCCCCCCCCCCTCCAATGAAAATCAGCCCCCCCCCCCGGCCTGAACAGCCCCGCCACCCACCTGAACGACTCCGGCAACTTCACCTCCGCCTCGAGAATGCCGATGAACCAGCCATGCCCCCTCTCGCTGAAAACACAGTAAGTTCTTTAATTTAATTTGTTTATTTATTTTCTGTGAACGAAGTATGGTATTCATATAGTAAATATACAATTTTTAATGTGGAAAATATATGATTTTCTAGAGAAAAATATGATTTTTATATTTTTAAAAGTATTAAAAATATAGTCTTTACTATATAGATGATATAAAAATATGATTTTTGTTTATGTAGAGAAGTAGAGATATAATTTTTACATGATAGGAATATTAAAAATATCATCTTTATATAGGTAGCAAAATAAAAATGTGATTTTTATAACGAAATTTTTGAAAAGGCGAAAACTTCATATGTAAAAAGGCGAAATCTTTATATAGATAATAGCGTGATAAAAATGGAATTTTATCCATATAGCGAAGTAAAAATTTTATTTTTATATATTGAATAACGAAGTAAAAATGTGATTTTTATATATTGAATAGCGAAGTAAAAATTCGATTTTTATATATGTAGTGGCTACAGCAACGAAGGTGACAAAAAGGCGAAACGATGAAGACTTCTGTAAATGAAGTGCCGTGGAGCTAGGATAGCTATTGGTGAGAATTTCTCACCTTTCAATTTCTTTTTCTAGTTATATATATATACTAGGATGCAGACGGTGCTTAGTAGCACCCGACACAATCGTCCACAGACCATGGACTTGTTTGTTTGGTTGCATAGATTAGTTGGATATTTGATTTGAATTTGGTTGTTTGGTGAATTTGATTGATGTGTGAATGGCGTGGGCCCTCACTAGACCGGGGATAAGGCTAGGCCTCGTCCCGTTTCTAGTATCGTGCCGTTATGCCACCGAAATTTTCTAAAATATGTTAGAAAAATAAAAATATCATTTTTATTTGGTAAATGAACTGAATAAAAATTCATGTGTTAAAATAAAATGTTTTATCGTTAAAAATATAATTTTTAACATGAAAATGAATAAATAAATATTTATAAACAAATCGGCCGATTTGTTTATATGCACTGATTTGACTGATATTGATTGGGTCGATAAATTTTACACATCGTCCAACTGCACAACTAAAATCTGTGTTTGATTGTTTGAAACCCCACACGGGTGTTGGGATGAAATTTGAAGTTCACTCATCCTGATTGATTAAATATGTCAATCGATTGATTGACAGGCTGTTATAAGCGTTAGATATCTATATTTGATGCTTATACAGTGTAGTGCACTTTGGTTGATGGTTGATTATTTTTCAATGCTATTATACATGTGTTGTATGAAAATCCATATAATTAACTTTATATGGTAATTGATTGGGCCTCATTCCAATTTGAAAAATGAAGAATATTATAAAATAAAGGTTCATGTGTTGACTGTACTCATCCGTTGAGATTAGTCATGTGTTGAACGAAATAATTTAACAAAAATAGTCACACGTGGACAGTACTCATTCGTTGAGATTAGTCGTGTGTTGACAAAAATAAATATTCATTTGTTGAATAGAAATATATGAAGCCGTGTTGGTTAGATTGACGCCATTTTGATGTGAACGATATTTATATCGATTTTATTCATTTTAAAATGAATATTGAAAAGTGATTTCGAAAACGCATATTTTGAAATGGAATTTGAATCAAATTGAATTGAAAACGATTTCGAAATGAAATGAATTGAAAACGATTTCGAAATGAAATGAATTGAAAACGATTTCGAAATGAAATGAATTGAAAACGATTTCGAAATGAAATGAATTGAATATAAAACGATTTCGAAATGAATTGAACATAAAACGAATTCAAATTAAATTGAAAGCGAATTGAAATGAATTCAAATTAAATTGAAATTTGAATTGAATGGAAATGAATTTTAAAAACGAATTTATAAAGAAGAATTCAATTTTGATTTGAATTGAAAAGGAAGTTGAAATTGCTTTTGAAACGAACTTAAAGCTATATATATAATTCGTTTTAAATAGAAATCGACGAAATATATATTATATATATTATATATATAATATAATGGCCTGAATAGAATGCGCCGCGCCGCAGCAGTTCGCGAATTTCGACCATTGGCTTCGAACGGACATTACGGGAGATCCGACCGTCGGATTCTCCTGAAACCGGAACCGTTGCGTTCGTATCGAAAAGAGCTTTCTAACGAATATTAGAAATTAGAAATCTAACAGTTGGATTTGGAATTATGTCCAAATCAAATTCGAAAAAGGTCGCAGTAAGTGCAGTTCGATGGCCATTGATGGAAATCGACTGTACGGGCCTTGATAAAATTATTAAAAATATCAATAATTTGTGTAAAATCATAAGAAATGATTTAGAAAAGATTAGGGTGAAAAACTCCCTATTTGAAAAGATAAAAATAGATTTTTATCGAAATGAACTAGTTTTGAACTAGAATTATAATTCTATTTATTTTTAATAAATAAATTGAATTTAAAAAGGGTTTTAAAAATAACCAAAATTTCCAATGATTGCATTGGAGTGGATTTGAATCGAAATTGTCTTCGGAATATTTCGATGTTGGAATTCGTGATTATACAGATGTTGTTATGGAAATTTGAAAGATATATATATTTATATCGTTATTTCCAATACGACAATTGTTAATCGTAGAATTTGATATTGCATATAAGCCGATGTATTTTCTATTCAGGGCCTTGTATTGAATATCAAATGTGATTTGGGTTTGTCGTGAATGGTGTCTTCACTAACACTGTTCTTGAACCCAGTTGAGAAAAGATTAAATCTTTTTATCTAGATTTAATGAAGTGTACCAATTAAATGATATTTAATTGGAATTGAATTGGTATTGATTTTTGGGTTTATCGTGAACAGTGTTTTAAATAACACTTGTTCTTTAACCCGATAATTAATGGAATGATTTTTGGGTTTATCGTGAACAGTGTTTTAAATAACACTTGTTCTTTAACCCGATAATTAATGGAATGTGATTTTGGGTTTATCGTGAACCGTGTTTTAAATGACACTGATTCTTTAACCCAGTCGAAGATTAAAACTAAGTGGAGTTTTAATGAATCTTTAATTAGATTGAAATGATCGAAAATGGAGTATCACCAGTTTTGCTCCAGGCGATAGTTAAATCTTTAATTAGATTTGAATGTGAAATGGTAATTGAATTTACCGATAACACTGTGGTGTTAGATATGAAGTATTACCAGTTTTACTTCATGGGATGAATAGGTTGGGATGGGGAAATTAAAATAAATGATTACTTCGGTAAGGTTCGCTAATCCCGACTAGTTTGAATTGAGATTCAAAAATAGAATAAAGAATAAATTCAAAGAATTTATCTTGGATAAAATTAATGGGGGCCTTTCCCTATGAATGTGAAATTTAGAAACTAACTGTCGGTTAGCCAAGCAGAATGGTTTTATGGATATTGATCTGATGTTGGTTTCGGCCTTCGGGGTTAATATTTGGGAAATTATTCTCTTGGTTAATTTACGGTTAGTGACTGATGAATTGGAATGAGGCGTATGTTGTGTTTGTGTAACACTTATTTAAAATATACGCGAGTTATTCGGAAAGGCCGGGTTTATCCCATTCTGAATAACTGATACGACGATAAGTCGAAGATGAAGACGATGGTCGAAGACCGGAGGTCTTCACGTCGTTTGGGTGATTACTGATGATCTTGATTGGGCTGTACACCCAAGAAGATGGATACAGTTGGTGATCGTCCAGACGTACTTGGAGATCGATGGATATGCGGGGTACTAGGTGCCTCCGGTTTTGTTCAGACCCAGAACGGACTTGTAAATGGACTGTGTGTCTGACATTGGATTTTAGTCTGTGTGATTGATCTCTATTAAATATATATCTGTTTGGCGGCGGAGAATTTATTCTCTTGCTTAACGCCCTTCTCTGAGACGTACGAGCTCAGGGGTTATATATTGATGGATATCAAACGCATGGAGTGAATTGCCTGTGTGGCATGCCTAAGTGGCAATTGATCGAGGCTTCTGTTGAAAAGCAAAGTCTTGTGGTGATGATCAAAGCAAGGCCTTTGCGGCGTAGCTTTGTGTAACGTTTGCTTCGCGAGTTTCACACCCGGTATGAACCAAAAACGGGAGAGGACGTCAGGGAGGGCATGCGTTTCTTTCTAGCTAGAAGTGGCGTCAGTGGTTTTACACGCCCTGACGAGTTTGACTTATGTGGTTGTTGCTGTTGCGAGGCGCCTCGGATTGATCGGTCGTTCTCGAACCGATGGAGTCATTTAGTTGGCTCACCTACGCCCCATAGGGCGGGGAAACGCATGTTCAGGGTTTAAGTTTAATCCACATCGGTGGACTGGCCCTGAGGATCCAAGGCTTGACTGAGTACTTGCCTGAGGGGCGGGCTAGAGCATCTCGAATCGGTTGAGGACTATCTTTTGCCTCGGTTCATACATGGAAATCCAATTTCCAAATACGTGACATTTGCGGTTTTAATTGTAGAACTAGTAGGGCGACATGATATATGGTACCCATGCCGCCTATGATTGATACTTATGATTTGAAGTTGTTTTATACACTACGCACTATAATAGTATCAAATGATTTGTTTTAAACGTATCAAGCATTCTTTGGCTGTTATAAGGGAAAACCCTATCCCCCGGCTTGCGTTGCATTGTGTGATAGGACCTGGGTCTTATAACAGCTTCATTTTTCTTTACTTAGCATTGCGCTGTTTGTTTTATGCACTGGTATTCTTGGGAGGAAACCCGTTCCGTGTTATACGGCGTGGTCCCATGATTTACCTAATGATTTAAAATAAAGATTAATAACTGTTTTAGTTCTCACACCAGTCACATGACTGACCTAGAGTTTATTGTTTTGACCTAAACTCTGGGTGCCCCTATTTTGACACGGGCAGCTAGTAGTTTTGGTTTTGCAGATTTATATTCACAGGATCATGGTTTACAGCTGGAATGATATCCGGAAAGCTTTGTATCCGTATATCTCTTCTAGTTGTGTATTGTATTATTTTCCGCTGCTATGTATTTAAATGTAATTTAAATCTCTGATATTTCTGTGTAATATTTATTATTACTCTGTATATTCTTATAATCTAATGCATTGTTGTAATATATAATGAAATGTTCTTCTGTATGTGTTCTGTTTGTGGCTTGTTCTCGAACTATCCGCGCTTTCCTTTACGGGGAAGTTACGGGTTTTCACACCTGCCTAGTCCCAGGGTACCGTGATACATCTAGTGGGTTACTGCTGAAAAGGACCGTGTAACTAGGGTTTCGTTCAGCAAGTTAAGTTGTCATTTAAAATCGAGACTTAACCCCATCTACGTGTCATGTCAAATTGACTAAGTGTGTCGTTCTAGTTCAAGACTTAGTCCTACGAATCATGTGTCAGGTTGGTTAAGTGTGTTCAAGCGGTTCATGACTTAACCCTATCAAATTAACGTGTCAAATTGGTTAAGTATATTCAAGTGGTCCATGACTTAACCCTATCCAGTGGCATTAATTTACTTAATGCAACACTAACTTCTAGACTTGGTTATGGTTACTGGATGTGCCGGGCGGGTCCGGGCAGTTTTACACCATAACCTAGTCTAACCTCGGGTTTCGAGTGCGATATGACCAACTACTCACATTGGGTCCTATTGTTTGCAGTTACTGGATTTGCCGGGCGGTTCCGGGCAGATTTATACTGCAAACTCAACCCAACCTCGAGTTGGCCACGTTCAAGTTATCTAAGTGTCATGTCCCAAATTCATATTTTCAAGTATAATTTCATGTCAAGTTCATGTTCCTATCCAAGCTCAAGTTATAACGATATTCATGTTTTCATGTTCATACTAAATTCAGGTTTTCCTAAACTACCCAAATCGCATCCCCAACCCTCGTGAATTCGAATCAAGGCAATAGATGTAACTAGGGAATAACATAACAATGATGGGTATAAAGTGGCAAAGGTAATTTCAAGGCAAGCATGGTGTAACTTGAGATACGATCATAACGTCACTGGCATATGAAATAGGGTGATAAACATAGCAATAAATGACATAAAATGATAATCCTAAACTTGTGACTATGAACAGGCCCCTAAATCACAACATCACAGGCATGTTAAAATAATGGACATGATAGGGTTTAGGTTATGACATGAACAAGCCCCTAAATCAAGTTCTTACCAGTATTCCACAAATCAAGGTTTAATATGAACGGTACTAGGTTCAAGGTGAATAGATCTAGGGTGAACAAGAGTAGATCTAAAATAATAGATCAAAAAGGAATAGTCGTAGATCAAAGATATACAAGAATAGGTCTCAGGTAGTTATCATGTTTATGTTCAACTTCAATTTACACATGTCCATATTAAATTTAGAGTTTAGATCTAAGAGTAACTATAGCTTACAGATCGTAGTTTTTGAGAACTAAGAATAGAAATTGTCATAGGATCGTTGTTGAGATGTTAATCTATTCCCTTGAATTGATGTAGGAACATTGGTCTTTGATTTGAATCTAGTTTGAATGCTTAAGCTTCAAGTTGGAGGCGGCGGCCATGGTTCAAGAGGAGAATTAGCAGCATAATGGTGTTTGAAAGATTTGTCGTGGATTAGCCTAGGTCTTAGGGTGTTTTTATAGTTGCAACAACTAGTTTAGGCCATAGGATAAACCCCAGAATCGATCTGAACCATCAAAAATCGTCACAGGCCAGCTGAACAGACCAAAGGAGCAAGCAGGTACACCAGGCCAACATGGTCCGACCAGGGAGGTCGACCCCCAGGTCGACACCCAGGTCAACTGCCCAGTCGACCTAGTCCAGGGGGGTCGACTCCCCAGTCGACCTGGGGCTGGGCGGGAAATCTTCCCGCCCAATCTGTTTGAGGCTGAATTTGAATTTCGGGCTGAATTTTGAATTTTCTGAAATCTTCTATGGGCCATAATTTGGTCATACAGACTCCGATTTTCGAAAACTCAGACTCTATTTTATGTAGAATTCTAAGACGAACGCAATGGTGCAACCCGTTTCCCTTGTTTCTTATTTTAAAATTTAATTCTGCCTAGATTTATGGTTAGAACACGCTATCAAAACACGGGTTGTTACATTCTCCCCTCCTTAAAGGATTTCATCCCTGAAATCTCTAAGTTAGGAGGAACGTATCCTACCATCCATCATCCATCTACTCAAAACATCATCCACAAGCAAGCATTGTCCTTAAGATATTTCTAATGCTGTATGAACATATGCAGAAAGTGTGTGTATATGTTCCTTATCTAATGAAAATGATCAGGCCTGATTGATCTTTCTAATGCAAAATATATTTAGTATCATGAATCCAACATGTATGCAAATAATCCTAGTCACGTAAGCACTATATGTGTGCAAAAACATTCATCCATATGCAACATTCATATGATAACATATTCAATATCATCCATAAATAAGTATAACCCCTCATGCATATGCAATATGAAAATGTGTCTGAGCCGATCTAGTGCCTAATGTGTGTTATGCAACCACGAGCAATCACTTGCAACCACTTGCAACCATTCGCAAACATCAAGCATAACTTGTTTCAAATACATGTTTACATTCATAGGATTCTACCTAAGGTTCTCAAGACAGGATCGAAAGGATATACAAGGTAAAACAGAGTATCTAGGGAAAAGAAGTTAAAGATGTACCCCTAGAAGGTCCTTCTTGCGGGGCTTGCCCTTGCTTCTTGGTGCAGTTCTTGCTGATGTGTCCAGTTTCACCGCATTGAAAAGAAGCTCCTATCTTCATCTTCTTCTTCCTACAGTCCTGGACTATATGCCCGTCAATACCATAGATGTTGCATTTCCTTTTCTCACGTGACTTGTCATTCTTGTTGTTGTTGTTCTTTTCTCCTTTCTCGGAGTCTACCTTCTTATCTTGAGACTCATTTGCCTTGACCTTCTTCTTGCCATTCTCATCTTCTTCATGAAGTAGGGCCATATTCACCAAGCTTTCAAAGGTCGCCCCCATGGGTACATGAGTCATGGCCATAGTGTGGAGTGGCTCGCTCAATCCTCGAGCAAAGCGTAGAGCCTTCTTCTTAGTCGTGTTAACTAAGTCCAAACCAAACCGAGCAAGTTGATTAAACTTGTTCACGTATTCCCTAACTGATAAGTCCCCTTGCTTGAGTTCCAGGAACCTCTCCATCTGAAGGCTCGCTTCTGCGGAGGATAAAAACTTAAGCCCAAACCTTTCTCTAAAGTCTGCCCAAGTCTCAATTGGCCTGGTAGCGTTGGTGACTTCCCACCAAAATGCAGCTTCCTCTTTCAACAACCATGCTGCCAACTAAACTTTCCTATGATCCTCCATATCGAAAATAACAAACAAGTCTTCAGTCTCTGTAACGACCCGGATTTTGAGCGACTTTGGTTATCGGCATAAGCACGATGTCGATAACCAAAACGTCGAAAAATCCTGGTAATTAGTGAAAGAAATTAGAGGGTGAGAAAAGATAAGATAGAAACTTAGAATAGAAGAAGAAGAAGAACACAATATCAGAGTGACACGAACCTCACAGCGGAACGAATAACATATAATATATGTAACATAACTTTGAAATATACATCTGTATTTGAATATACATCATTATCAAAGTACAACACTTACAACACAGCGGAATAATAATAGCTATATGATCCTGAAGCCTCCTGCTCCAGCTCTTCCAGTGTATCTGTAAAATCCTGACTACTTGACTGCCCATACAAATTTAGGCACCCAAGAGTTTAGGGAAAACAACAAAATAAACTCCGGGTCAGTCATTGGATTGGTGTGAGTAAAACAGTTAAAAATAGTTGAATAAGTAAACGTTATCTCATAAGACCACGCCGCATAACAGAACGGGTTTTCCCCCTTATGAGAATCCAGAATATCTTTATATCAAAAAGCTTTTGATATTATAATAATGTCTATCAACCACAGTATATATAATCATCTAGCAGAAACGCTTTCATCTCACGTTCTACATATATAGTATACAACTCAAAACCGCAAGCACATATTGGGTAATGGATTTCCAACTATGACAAGGTATGGAACCACCTATCGCTCGTGTACCTCTAGAGAGGAATACACTGGGTTCAACAAGAACATCTTGCAACCCGGCCACGCATGACCGACCACTCATTTCGCTTGAGTGCATCGAATGTATATCAACAACGGCTGGGATCAGCAAACGTTTCCCGAATGGGACAGCATCAACAATAGATTTTTAGAAGTAAATGAAACTCTAGATTAGGTGATTATACACCCTACTTTGGTGCGACCGACTTAGCCATGCTGCCTGCACGATTTCTGTCATTTACCGATTTGATGAGGCTTGAGGTTACGCTTCATCATCACATCAGATTTACTTCGAATGCCACATCGTCAAATCCATCAAATCACCGATTTACGTCCTCAACCATACATTATGCGTTAGCTAAAAGAAGTTTCCTTCTCCGCTTCCACTCTTGGTACAGTTGGAGAAATCAATATACGTGATCGTCTAGAAATACTCTGTCAGACACCCGTCTATACAAGTCATCCCGGAACAGGATGAACCGAAGGCACTATTCTGTAAACAGGATAGCCCTTGCATAACTCCGTCTTCAATTTCCTTTGGCATATATGATTCGCAACGCTTATGCTAATAAAGAGTGGTTCTTTGGATAATAATCCAACCGGTCTCTCCATATTAACAACGTTAAAATGGTCAAAACTTCGATAGTCTGTGATTTAACTATCGAAGAAAAACAGGTGTGCAACCAACGATATTATTTCCCAATGGAAATTTATATCAATCAAACATCATTCAACATTCATCTCCTTAGTTCATTTTTCATCTCCTGTTTCCCTATATTCAACATTTCTTATTTTCTAAATTTAGAAAATATATGTTATTAGCAATGGAAAATATTTCCATTTCTTGTCTTCTTTATTAGAAAACATTTCGGGTTTCTTATTTGGAAAACATTTCCAAAGTTTCTTCATTGGACTTAGAAATATGTTTAAACAAACATCGCTATGCCAACTCAAACCATTTCCTTTATTGCCGAACCTTAACTATTCCTTAGTTAAAAACGAAGCCAATCAAGTTAGGGTAGAACTACCTCTCAGACCTTAACTGAACAACATTTCTAACTTTGAAATTAGCAAAGTTCACTTTATATTTCTTTAACTAACTTCCTTACTTAACCCTCCTTCGAATAGCTATATTCGATTGACTCTTTTCACTTAACTCCTTTCGATTAACCCTTATCAATTAACTTTATTGGACTAACACTATTGGATTAACTCTATTTGACTAACGCTATTGATTTACTCATTTCACTTAACTCCTTTCGAATAGACTATATTCGATAACTCCTTTTTACCTTATCTCTAATCGATTAACTAACATCGATTAACTCCTTTTAACTTTATTCTCTAATCGATTAACTAACATCGATTTATTCCTTTTAACTTTATCTCTAATCGATTAAGTAACATCGATTAACTCCTTTTAACTTTATCTCTAATCGATTAACTAACATCGATTAACTACTTTTACTTTAACTCTAATCGATTTACTAACATCGATTAACTCCTTTTACTTTAACTCTAATCGATTAACTAACATCGATTAACTTCTTTTACTTTAACTCTAATCGATTAACTAACAACGATTAACTTCTTTTAACTTTAACTCTAATCGATTAACTAACATCGATTAACTCCTTTTAACCTTATCACTAATCGATTAACTAACATTGATTAACTTCTTTGCTTTAACACTAATCGATTAACTAACATCGATTAAATTCTTTGCTTTAACTCTAATCGATTAAACTAACATCGATTAGCTCCTTTGCTTTAACACTAATCGATTAACTAACATCGATTAACTCCTTTTACTTTAACACTAATCGATTAACTAACATCGATTAACTTCTTTTACTTTAACTCTAATCGATTAACTAACATCGATTAAGTCCTTTATTCTATCCGAATAAACTACTCATTTAAAAAGATTTACTTTTAGTAACAGTTCTTCACTTTACAAATGATTTCCCTTTTATAAAACTCTATTCGTTTTAAAAATATTTTTCCCTTTTATTTATTTTCGAAATATTTCCTTTTATAAAATCTGTTGATTTTATAAAATCCCTTTATTTCAATATACATTGAAATAATTCTTTTTACATCCCAGGGTCTTTTATCATATTTAAAATATCGAATAACAATGATCAACATCATTCCAACACACATAATCCATAATAGATTATATAACACATCATATATCACAATATATGAAAACAGTAAAATAAATGTTGAGGAATCCAGTCGGATTCCTCCAACCTGTTTCCCTGCATCACAAATATTAAACAATATAGATAACATCACTTTCAGTTCCATACGATATATTCTGTTAAACAGAATCAATATTGAAATTCACTAACTGACTAGCAGTTCAATCAAACAGTCAACGCACAGTCAATCAACCAATATTTAACAGTTCTAAAAATACAACATGAAATTATAATCTGTTCAGAGTTAGTGATATTTACTCACATTGGACGATCACCGTTAATAACGATAATTGTCGCTTGATTTCGATTGGACAATTTATTTTGCCATAAATTGTAACGAGCTCGGATTCACTCCCAGTCAGCTCCATGGTGTAGCCACCGTCCACACGATCCTAACGCAACTTACGGTTCATCAATCTGACAACTTGTGATCGAGATATGAAGGTTACAAGTCATTACATTTTAAATAGGAATTAAAAACTTGGATTTAAAACAAATGGGCTTTACCCATTTTCCAACCCGGCCCAATCAAACCATCATATCACCCAACCGGCTCTGCTTTATCTTCCCTAAACCAAACTGTCGGCTCCAGAAACAAAAACAAAAAAAAGGAAAAATCCCCGTTGACCGCCATTTTGACCTCCACTGCCCATCATCTTGGCCACTAACATTGAGTGAGACCGTCTCCATCTTACTCAGCATCCGAACCCACAACCTCTCCACATCATCTTGTCAGCTCCGACCCCTCCATTTATGTCCGTCCGCACAGTGCCATCGACGAAAATTTTTGTCGATTCCCTCCCAAAACTCAGCGCAAACAGTTTACCTCACCGCAAAACACCATGGCGTCCTTCGAATAGAGAAATGGTAAGCCAAACTCCAAAATGACTCAGCCCTAGAAGACGCGGTGGCTTTCCAGTGAAGCGAAAAAGACAGTTGACTCTCGAAAACACCCATCGAGTTGAAGAACAGGTCGAAAGGTTTCAGCAGTAGGAGTTAGGAAACTTTGAAATTATCAGGGATTTGTTTTCATTTTTCAAAGTTTTCTGGTTGTGGGTTTTATGCGGTATTTATACACTGTTTGGGTTGGTAAGCTTTGTGCCTAAGGAGAGAGGTTGCGTGGCCTTCAATTTGGCCAGGAAGAGAACCAAAGAAATGAAAAAGAACAAATGAAGAGGTAGCATGGATTTATTTTGATCGGGGAATGGGTTTATTGGAGTGGAATTGTTCACGTTTGAGATGGCGGTGGCATTGTTTAGGTCCATACCATAGTTAGGATATTTTTGGTTATGCTGTCATGAAAAATTCGTCACATACGAACTGATAACGACAAAACTAACAATATCATTATGACGAGTAAGGTACCACGATTTTAAAAATATAAAAATACCGGTTGATTGACTCATATTTTGAAACCTCAAAATGTTGATTACAGGGTGCGAAATACTTCAAATAAAAAGTCGCTTATTTAATTAATTAAAAATTACAGTAAAATTCTAAAAATTAAATTATCACTGCTTCTCAAAAGAACCTTGTCCAAATTCGAATCTGATAACTAGTTATATCGACTAAATCATTGCGGCCGATAAACGATTCTATAGCGACTATTCTAAAATTTGATTTGGACATAAATCAAAATCAACACAACGAAATCCCGATTTTTCTCTTTGACTAGAAAGATATACTCCACCAGCTCCACACGTTTCTTGTTTCACAGAAATCCGGCTTAAAACGAATCTTGTGCATTCAGTTGAAGTTCAAATTGCCAAATAGCGAACTACCGCGCCATTTCGAGCTCTATTTTAATTATATTATAATTATATGTTCAAACAGTCGTTTATATAATATATTCGTTATTCTAATTCAATTCTAAACTGAATTAAATATCACAGATGATCCAGTTCACACCATATCGTCATTTCAGCCAATTCTGATTATTTCAGAATTATATATATTATTTAATTTATTGTTTTAATTAAATATTCATCATAATTAAATTCCACGATCATTAAATTCTCTAAATCACCATTTCAATAATTAAATAAATTAATTATAATACCACTGCCAATGCGGGTCATTACAATCTTTCCCACTTAAAATAATTTCGTCCTCGAAATTGCTAAAAAGTATAGGACGACCCTATCGACTGGTTAGAACATATTTGTTCACTTCTTAACTTCAGTTTCAACTAGACCAATTTAATTTCAATTAAATTATTAATTAATTCTTATCAACGAAAATTTCCAAAAATCCTGAAAATTTTCTAACTCCTTAACGTTTCGAAATTTTTTGCCGTAACCTCCTTTGTTCTGGTCAATAGGTCAAACCACCACTCGCCCCTCTGGGCCATCTCCATCCCAAAAGAAAATCAAACAGCCAAGCGGCTTGCCAATTCGGCTCATAAATCTTATATCCAATAGAAATATAAACTGGTACCTTTTTGTCGGGCTTATCGTTATATCCCTCACTTCTTCTATCAATTCAACATATACCAATGTCATGCCCATCAAATTCCGATCTGCTTTTATCCACAACACCACATTCGCTTATATCCTAAGTCGAATTTTATTTCAAATTCGAGTTCCATTCTCGATTTCAAACTCTTAACTTCCCAATCCAATTTTCATTTCAGATTCTTATCTTGACAATCCAATTTTATCCAAGAATGAATTTTTCCTAATATCGTTCTATTTCCATTCAGTTTTCACTTAACTGTTTCCATTCAATCTCAGCTTACTTTTGCAAACTTCTGTTTAAATTTAATCTTAATTCAAACAATCTCTTCCTGGGAATTTTAAACGGTTCACTATTTTCAAAAATCAAATTTTCCTTTTGAACATGTCACTGAGCCCTTAATTAATATTCCATTAGATAAATCTCTTCTCTATTTCATTATCAATATTTGTTAACCAAATATTTTCAATAACCATATTGGCCTTTTATGTTATTTGGAAAACATTTCCTAATATCGCCTTCCTTCATTTTCTAAACTTTAGAAAATATATGCTATTTATAATTGGAAAATATTCCAATTATTTATCTCTTTTCAAATCTCGTTTTTTCTATACTTAGGAAATATTTAACATCTATTTCCAAGCTTACACTTATTTGGGTTAAAACAGATGTTGTGTAAAACATCGTTACGACACCCCAAATACTATATTCAACTAACTCTTATTCGACATTTGATCTTCGAGCCTGAAATCTTACTATTTATTTATTAATAATGAAATCAATCCAGTTGGGGTAGAACTACCTCTCAAACCTTGACTGAATAACATTTATAACGTCAAAACAGATATGACTACTTACTCGAATAATCAATACCATACAACTACTTATTCTCTTTGAAACACATATACACCTTCTCTTTCTATTCTTACTAGATTTTATTCTTAGTCTTCCTTTTTGATTTTACTATTCTATTTCTAAGCTTGTTTCCTTATAGACTTCTATATACATTGATACGTTGATTTCTAACTATCAAATTATCTTAAAAATATTCTAACTCCTTAAATTCCTGGAAAAATTCGCCATAACCTCCTTTGTACCAGGAGCATCGGGATATTTCAAATAGCCTCTCATGGCCTTCACCAATCCAAAAGAAAAAGAAAAAGCCAAGCGGTTAGCCGATACGGCGCACAAAATCTCATATATGAATTAAATACATACCTTTCCGTCGAGCATTCTATTTATAACTCTTGCATTATCCTTATCCATATCTATCTCATGTATATTTATACCTGCCCAATCTATTTTAACTATACCAATCGTTTTAAATAAATTCGTTAATTAATTTGTTAATTAACTCTTTAGTCTATTTCACTTTTATATTTGAACATGACATGTTCAAATATATTTTAACTTGCTTATTAACTAATTTGAATCCAAATTTCAAATTTAAGTTCTATATTCGATTTAGAATATCCATTTACAAATCCAATTCACCTTTCAAAGTTCAACTTCAAATTCAAAACTCGATTAACTAATTCCTCTTAGACTTAGTTAATTCTATTCAATTTCTATTCAAATTTCATATTTGAATTTCATTTCAATTCTATTTGAATTTCCTATATTCAAATTTCAAATTCAACTCTATTTGAATCCTCTTTATTCAGATTTCCTTTTCAATTCTATTTGAACCCTCTACATTGAAATTCTATTCAAACTCTATATGTCAAATTCTATAGTTTGAATTCCATTTGAATTCTATATTCAAATTCCATTTCAATTCTCTTATTCAAATTCTATTTGATTTCTATATTTGAATTTCCTCTATTCAAATTCTATATCACTTCCATTGAATTTCATATATTCAAACTCCCTTTGAATTTCTATGTTTAATACCTATTTCAATTCCAATGAATTTCATATATTCAAACTCCCTTTGAATTTCTATATGCAATTCCTATTTCAATTCCAATGAATTTCATATATTCAAACTCCCTTTGAATTTTCTTATTTACATTCTATGTTTGAACTTCCTTTATTCTAATTCCTTTTCTAACTTTCTTTACTCATTCTTTATTGTAAATCCCATTTTGAAATTCAACACAACTTGTCTTTCTGGAAACAATTTCAAAACAGCATCTTTGGTAGTAATTCATCACTTACAACTCGAAAATTAATACTGATGATGCAGCTGTCATCATCAGAATCTATTTTCCAGCGATCGAAGTGAGTTCAATACTATAAAACCATTTCTAAACATTTCCACTTTGAAATTCATTTCAAAATATAATTTACACTGCTTGTAAAAAAAATTAAAATCTCCCAGGATTTTAAATTTTCCTTATTTTTAATCCAAATCCATTTACAAACACTTATCCAATTTTCCAGAATTTTAATTCAATTCCTGGATTAAATTTTAGATTTAACTCATCTGGTTTCACATATTTCACTTATATGAATTCTGATTGGTTATTTACATAACCATTTAATTGATAATCTTACTCGATCATAATAACAACCAATATATCCAATATATATCAAAATATACTTTGGGTAAACTTACTTTAATTTACCATCTTGTCAAAACATATCCTGTCGACCCATCGTATTCGAGTGTTTAGTAACTCCTACCGATACAGTAGATCAAACTGATCGACCAGAACTCATAAACGACTCAACCAATGAATCTCCACAATATAAAACAATTTTTATATCAATAACAAATACGTTCACTCGTATTTATACACTCAACTCAATCTAGGGTATTGCTAACCCTATCTCTACCGAGTCACGCCACAGAGCCAAGTAATTCTTAACTTTAGCTCTTATACCAACTGTAACGACCCGGATTTTGAGCGACTTTGGTTATCGGCATAAGCACGATGTCGATAACCAAAACGTCGAAAAATCCTGGTAATTAGTGAAAGAAATTAGAGGGTGAGAAAAGATAAGATAAAAACTTAGAATAGAAGAAGAAGAAGAAGAACACAACATCAGAGTGACACGAACCTCACAGCGGAACGAATAACATATAATATATGTAACATAACTTTGAAATATACATTTGTATTTGAATATACATCATTATCAAAGTACAACACTTAAAACACAATGGAATAATAATAGCTATATGATCCTGAAGCCTCCGGCTCCAGCTCTTCCAGTGTATCTGAAAAATCCCGACTACTTGATTGTGCATACAAATTTAGGCACCCAAGAGTTTAGGGAAAACAACAAAATAAACTCCGGGTCAGTCATGGGACAGGTGTGAGTAAAACAGTTAAAAACAGTTGAACAAGTAAACGATATCTCATATGACCAAGCTGCATAACAGAACGGGTTTTTCCCTTATGAGAATCCAAAATATCTTTATATAAAAAACCTTTTGATATTATAATAACGTCTATCAACCATAGTATATAAAATCATCTAGCATAAACGCTTTCATCTCACGTTCTACATATATAGTATACAACTCAAAACCGCAAGCACGTATTGGGTAATGGATTTCCAACTATGACAAGGTATGGAACCACCTATCGCTCATGTACCTCTATAGGGGAATACACTAGGTTCAACAAGAACATCTTGCAACCCGACCACACATGACCGACCACTCATTTCGCTTGAGTGTATCGAATGTATATCACCAACGGCTGGGATCAGCAACCGTTTCCCGAATGGGACAGCATCAACAATAGATTTTTAGAAGTAAATGAAACTCTAGATCAGGTGATTATACACCCTACTTCGGTGCGACCGACTTAACCATGCTGCCTGCCCGATTTCTGTCATTTACCGATTTGATGAGGCTTGAGGTTACGCTTCATCATCACATCAGATTTACTTCGAATGCCACATCGTCAAATCCATCAAATCACCGATTTACATCCTCAACCATACATTACGCGTTAGCTAAAAGAAGTTTCCTTCTCCGCTTCCACTCTTGGTATAGTTGGAGAAATCAATGTATGTGATCGTCTGGAAATACTTTGTCAGGCACCCGTCTATACAAGTCATCCCGGAACAGGATGAACCGAAGGCACTATTTTGTAAACAGGATAGCCATTGCATAACTCCGTCTTCAGTTTCCTTTGGCATATATGATTCACAACGCTTATGCCAATACAGAGTGGTTCTTTGGATAATAATCCAACCGGTCTCTCCATATTAACAACGTTAAAATGGTCAAAACTTCGATAGTCTGTGATTTAACTATCGAAGGAAAACAGGTGTGCAACCAACGATATTATTTCCCAATGGAAATTTATATCAATCAAACATCATTCAACATTCATCTCCTTAGTTCATTTTTCATCTCCTGTTTCCCTATATTCAACATTTCTTATTTTCAAAATTTAGAAAATATATGTTATTAGCAATGGAAAACATTTCCATTTCTTGTCTTCTTTATTAGAAAACATTTCGGGTTTCTTATTTGGAAAACATTTCCAAAGTTTCTTCATTGGACTTAGAAAGCTTTTTAAACAAACCTCGCTATGCCGACTCAAACCATTACCTTTACTGCCGAACCTTAACTATTCCTTAGCTAAAATCGAAGCCAATCAAGTTGGGGTAGAACTACCTCTCAGACCTTAACTGAACAACATTTCTAACTTTGAAATTAGCAAAGTTCACTTTATATTTCTTTAACTAACTTCCTTACTTAACCCTCCTTCGAATAGCTATATTCGATTGACTCTTTTCACTTAACTCCTTTCGATTAACCCTTATCAATTAACTTTATTGGACTAACACTATTGGATTAACTCTATTTGACTAGCGCTATTGATTTACTCATTTCACTTAACTCCTTTCGAATAGACTATATTCGATAACTCCTTTTTACCTTATCACTAATCGATTAACTAACATCGATTAACTTCTTTTAACTTTATCTCTAATCGATTAACTAACATCGATTAACTCCTTTTAACTTTATTCTCTAATCGATTAACTAACATCGATTAATTCCTTTTAACTTTATCTCTAATCGATTAACTAACATCGACTAACTCCTTTTAACTTTATCTCTAATCGATTAACTAACATCGATTAACTCCTTTTACTTTAACTCTAATCGATTAACTAACATCGATTAACTCCTTTTACTATAACTCTAATAAATTAACTAACATCGATTAACTTCTTTTTCTTTAACTCTAATCGATTAACTAACATCGATTAACTTCTTTCAAATTTAGCTCTAATCGATTAACTAACATCGATTAACTCCTTTTAACCTTATCACTAATCGATTAACTAACATCGATTAACTAACATCGATTAACTTCTTTGCTTTAACACTAATCGATTAACTAACATCGATTAACTTCTTTGCTTTAACTCTAATCGATTAAACTAACATCGATTAGCTCCTTTGCTTTAACACTAATCGATTAACTAACATCGATTAACTCCTTTTACTTTAACACTAATCGATTAACTAACATCGATTAACTTCTTTTACTTTAACTCTAATCGATTAACTGACATCGATTAACTACTTTATTCTATCCAAATAAACTACTCATTTAAAAAGATTTACTTTTAGTAACAGTTCTTCACTTTACAAATGATTTCCCTTTTATAAAACTCTATTCGTTTTAAAAACATTTTTCCCTTTTATTTATTTTCAAAATATTTCCTTTTATAAAATCTGTTGATTTTATAAAACCCCTTTATTTCAATATACATTGAAATAATTCTGTTTACATCCCAGGGTCTTTTATGATATTTAAAATATCGAATAATAATGATCAACATCATTCCAACACACATAATCCATAACAGATTATATAACACATCATATATCACAATATATGAAAACAGTAAAATAAATGTTGAGGAATCCAGTCGGATTCCTCCAACCTGTTTCCCTGCATCACAGATGTTAAACAATATAGATAACATCACTTTCAGTTCCATACGATATATTCTGTTAAACAGAATCAGTATACAAATTCACTAACTGACTAGTAGTTCAATCAAACAGTCAACACACAGTCAACCAGCCAATATTTAACAGTTTTAAAAATACAACATGAAATTATAAACTGTTCAGAGTTAGTGAGATTTACTCACATTGGACGATCACCGTTAATAACGATAATTGTCGCTTGATTTCGATTTGACAATTTATTTTGCCATAAATTGTAACGAGCTTGGATTCACTCCCAGTCAGCTCCATGGTGTAGCCACCGTCCACACGATCCTAACGCAACTTACGGTTCGTCAATCTGACAACGTGTGATCGAGATATGAATGTTACAAGTTATTATATTTTAAATAGGAATTAAAAACTTGGATTTAAAACAAATTGGATTTACCCATTTTCCAACCCGACCCAATCAAACCTTCATATCACCCAACCGGCTCTGCTTTATCTTCCCTAAACCAACTTTCGACTCCAGAAACAAAAACAAAAAAAAGTAAAAATCCCCGTTGACCACCATTTTGACCTCCACCGCCCATCATCTCGGCCACCAACACTGAGTGAGACCGCCTCCATCTTACTCAGCATCTGAACCCACACCCTCTCCACATCATCTTATCAGCTCCGACCCCTCCATTTCTATCCGTCCCCACAATGCCATCGACGAAAAATCTTGTTGATTCCCTCCCAAAACTCAGCGCAAACAGTTTACCTCACCGCGAACACCATGGCGTCCTTCGAATCGCGAAATGATAAGCCAAACTCCAAAATGACTTAGTCCTAGAAGACGCGGTGGATTTCCAGTGAAGCGAAAAAGACGGCTGACTCTCGAAAACACCCATCGATTTGAAGAAAAGGTCGAAAGGTTTCAGCAGTAGGAGTTAGGAAACTTTGAAATTATGAGGGTTTGTTTTCATTTTTCAAAGTTTTCTGGTTGTGGGTTTTATGCGGTATTTATACACTGTTTGGGTTGGTAAGCTTTGTGGCTAAGGAGAGAGGTTACGTGGCCTTCAATTTGGCCAGGAAGAGAACCAAAGAAATGAAAAAGAACAAATGAAGAGATAGCGTGGATTTATTTTGATCGGGAAATGGGTTTATTTGCGTGGAATTGTTCACGTTTGAGATGGCGGTGTCATTGTTTAGGTCCATACCATAGTTAGGATATTTTTGGTTATGCTGTCATGAAAAATTCATCACATACGAACTGATAACGACAGAACTAACAATACCATTATGACGAGTAAGGTACCACGATTTTAAAAATATAAAAATACCGGTAGATAGACTCATATTTTGAAACCTCAAAATGTTGATTACAGGGTGCGAAATACTTCAAATAAAAAGTTGCTTATTTAATTAATTAAAAATTACAGTAAAATTCTAATAATTAAATTATCACTACTTCTCAAAAGAACCTTGTCCAAATTCGAATCTGATAACTAGTTATATCGACTAAACCATTACGGTCGATAAACGATTCTATAGCGACTATTCTAAAATTTGAATTGGACATAAATCAAAATCTACACAATGAAATCCCGATTTTTCTCTTCCACTAGAAAGATATACTCCACCAGCTCCACACGTTTCTTGTTTCATAGAAATCTGGCTTAAAACGAATCCTGTACATTCAGTTGAAGTTCAAATCGCCAAATAGCAAACTACCGCGCCATTTCGAGCTCTATTTTAATTATATTATAATTATACGTTCAAACTGTCGTTTATATAATATATTCGTTATTCTAATTCAATTCTAAACTGAATTAAATATCGCAGATGATCTAGTTCACAACATATCGTCATTTCAGCCAGTTCTGATTATTTCAGAATTATATATATTATTTAATTTATTATTTTAATTAAATATTCATCATAATGAAATTCCACGACCATTAAATTCTCTAAATCACCATTTCAATAATTAAATAAACTAATTATAATACCTCTGCCAATGCGGGTCATTACAATCTCTTTTAACCAGTTTCGCGCCTCAACGAAGGTTTCAGTTCCAACGAAGTTCTTGCCGCCCATTCCTATAAAGTCCTTGCATATTTTGGCGAAGGCTGTACCCGGAGGAGGAGGAGGAACCGTGGCCACCGGGGGAGGAGGAGGGATATCTGTCGGGCCCGCGCCGTTGGCCATAGCTTCCAAGTATCTTTGGAACCTGCCAGGTATGGGTACTCCCTCAGGAAGGTTAAGATCAGACATGTTGAAATGCGAAAAGGAAAAGGATTCAAATGAGAAAACAAAGGAAAGTGCTAATGGCTTTTGGGGAATAGACTTTTCTTAAAAATAAAACTTTTCTTGAAAAATGCTTCTTTATAAACGGTTTTGAAAATATTTTCAGAAGGTTTTAAAACTTTTGCCCAGTCTGGTAACCTTCTGCTCTGATACCAAATGTAACACCCCACCTCCGCTAGGGTCACTCACAAAGGGAATGCCCTAGTTTTGGAGGGGTATTATCTAGTAAACAGGCACAAAGATAACACAAGACAGAACATAGATAAAACAAAGTATATAAAGCAGCGGATATAAATTTTAAAACTAAATCTCATAACTGAAAAATAGAGTCAAAACCTCTTACATCAAATGTGCTTAAGACATTATTTCATTACATCAGGTTCTAGAGAAGCAAATTACTTAAAACAACATAACTAAAATATTATTCCCCAAAAAGTGCATGAGCGCAGCCATAGCATATCTCAAGACCAAACCGTACATGAGCTATCAGAAAGCAAGAAAGGTCCAACCTAAGAGCTAGAGTTTCCTCCTTCAGAACCTGGGGGGGGGGGGGGGAGGGGGGAACGAAAGACAAAGAGGCGAAAGAAAATGGGTCAGTCAAAAAGACTGGTAAGCCCTAGTGACTATCAGCATAGAAACTAGTAAAGTTAACAAGACATGAATAAACTGGAATTAAACATAGGAATGATGATAAGTCTGACATGATAACTAAGCTAACAAGATAACTCAAGTCTAACATTGCGTATTCAAGGTTCGCCATACCAACTATACTAGTATACTTAATCCCGTGTCAACAATAAATCAAGAAATAATCCCTTGGCCCAATATCGTGAAGTGACCCAATTCGGGGTCCAACGGTATGATCTAATCGATCAACTCCATACAAGTCTAGCTCGTCGTGTGTCTGTGTCATACGGCCCTATCAAAAATGTAGTCACCTGTGCTAGGTCCACCATAGGGTGTATCAAGCCCTAGGGTGCCAACCAATGACATGAATCAAGAATGCACAGATAATCCTACTGATGCCCAACGCCTGCTTTTTCAACTCCAGACTAAGTGCACGACCCTAGTCCGCCTGAACCTACAATGGCGCACCAACTCAGCTGTCGTTCTGGTCGCTTACAATCAGCCCAGCAATCGTGCCCCACCCTTCCAAGTCCCAGGGTACCGTGATACATCTAGTGGGTTACTGCTAAAAAGGACCGCGTAACTAGGGTTTCGTTCAGCAGGTTAAGTTGTCATTTAAAATCGAGACTTAACCCCATCTACATGTCATGTCAAATTGAATAAGTGTGTCATTCTGGTTCAAGACTTAGTCCTACGAATCATGTGTCAGGTTGGTTAAGGGTGTTCAAGCGGTTCATGACTTAACCCTATCAAATCAACGTGTCATATTGGTTAAGTATATTCAAGTGGTCCCTGACTTAACCCTATCCAGTGGCATTAATTTCCTTAATGCCCCCCTAACCTCTCACATTAGACTTAGTTATGGTTACTGGATGTGCCGGGCGGGTCCGGGAAGTTTTACGCCATGACCTAGTCTAACCTCGGGTTTCGAGTGCGATATGACCAACTACTCACATTGGGTCCTATTGTTTGCAGTTACTGGATTCACCGGGCGGTTCCGGGCAGATTTATACTACAAACTCAACCCAACCTCGAGTTGGCCACGTTCAAGTTATCTAAGTGTCATGTCCCAAATTCATATTTTCAAGTATAATTTCATGTCAAGTTCATGTTCCTATCCAAGCTCAAGTTATAACGATATTCATGTTTTCAAGTTCATACTAAATTCAGGTTTTCCTAAACTACCCAAATCGCATCCCCAACGCTCGTGAATTCGAATCAAGGCAATAGATGTAACTAGGGAATAACATAACAAGGATGGGTATAAAGTGGCAAAGGTGATTTCAAGGCAAGCATGGTGTAACTTGAGATATGATCATAACATCACTGACATATGAAATAGGGTGATAAACATAGCAATAAATGACATAAGATGTTGATCCTAAACTTGTGACTAGCGATAGTTTCAACATCACAACATCACAGGCATGTTAAAATAATGGACATGATAGGGTTTAGGTTATGACATGAACAGGCCCCTAAATCAAGTTCTTATGAGTATTCCACAAATCAAGGTTTAATATGAACGGTACTAGGTTCAAGGTGAATAGATCTAGGGTGAACAAGAGTAGATCTAAAATAATAGATAAAAAGGAATAGTCATAGATCAAAGATATACAAGAATAGGTCTCAGGTAGTTATCAAGTTTATGTTCAACTTCAATTTACACATGTCCATACTAAATTTAGAGTTTAGATCTAAAAGTAACTAGGGCTTACAGATCGTGGTTTTTGAGAACTTAGAACAGAAATTGTCGCAGGATCGTTGTTGAGATGTTGATCTATTCCCTTGAATTGATGTAGGAATGTTGGTCTTTGATTTGAATCTAGTTTGAATGCTTAAGCTTCAAGTTGGAGGCGGCAGCCACGGTTCAAGAGGAGACTTAGCAGCATAATGGTGTTAGAAAGATTTGTTGTGGATTAGCCTAGGTCTTAGGGTGTTTTTATAGTTGCAACAACTAGTTTTGGCCATAGGTTAAACCCTAGAATCGATCTGAACCATCAAAAATCGTCACAGGCTAGCTGAACAGACCCAAAGGAGCAAGCAGGTGCACCAGGCCAACATGTTCCGACCAGGGAGGTCGACCCCAGGTCGACACCCAGGTCGACTGCCCAGTCGACCTGGTCCTGGGGGGACGACTCCCCAGTCGACCTGGGGCTGGGCGGGGAAATTTTCCCGCCCAATCTGTTTGGGGCTGAGTTTGAATTTCGGGCTGAATTTTGAATTTTCTGAAATTTTCTATGGGCCATAACCTGGTCATACGGACTCCGATTTTCGAAAACTTTGACTCTATTTTACGTAGAATTCCGAGGCAAACGCAAAGGCGCAACCCATTTCCCTTGGTTCTTATTTTAAAATTTAATTCTGCCTAGATTTATGGTTATAATACGCTATCAAAATATGGGTTGTTACACCTGTGATTGTTGATTTGAAACCCCACACGGGTATTGGGATGATATTTGACGTACACTAATCCCGATTGTTTAGTTGTATGTCAATCGATGGGTTGACAGAGTTTGTAAGCGTTTATTATTTATATTTAATGCTTATGCAGTTGTGTGGTGCACTCTGGATGATGGTTGATGATTTATCGTTGCTGTTATATACATGTGCTATAGGGAATACATATAATAAACGTTATATGGTAATTGATTGGGCCTCGTTCCAATCTGGAAAATAAGAAATATAAATTCATGTGTTGAAATAAAATATAAATTCATGTTTTGAAATAAAATATAAATTCATGTGTTGAATAAAAATAATTTCACGTGTTGAAATAAAATATCTTCATGCGTTGAAGAAAATAATCATTTGTTGAATAGAATAACGAAGTTATTGAAATATATAAAGCCGCGTAGACTAGATATGCGCCATTTTGACGCGAACGATATTTATATCGATTATATTCGTTTTTATAATGATTCTGGAAAAGGAAGTGATTTCAAAATATAACGTTTTGAAAATATTATCATATATATATATATATATATATATATATATATATATATATCGATGATATGGAATATTCAATTTTGATTAGAAATTGAATAGGAAGTTGAAATCGTTTTGAAAACAAATTTAAAACGATTTATAAAACAAAATTAAAACGATTTATAAAATACGTTTTAAAAAGGAAATCGATGAAGTATATATTATATATATAATATAATGGCCGAAATAGAACGCTCCGCACTGCGGCAATTCGCGAATTTCGACCATTGACTTCGAATTGACGTTGCGGGAGAGCCGACCATCGGATTCTCCTAAAACCGGAACCGTTGGGTTCGTATCCAAAAGAGCTTTATAACGAATATTAGAAATTAGAAATCTAATGGTAGGATTTTGAATTATGTCCAAATAAATTTGGAAAAGGTCGTTGTAAGTGCAGTTTGATGGCCGTTGATGGAAATCAACTGTATGGGCCTTGATAAAATTATTAAAAATAGTAATAATTTGTGTAAAATCATAAGAAATGATTTGTGAAGAATTAGGATGAAAATTTCCAAATTTGAAAAGATAATATATATTTTTATTGAAACGAACTAGTTTTGAACTAGAATTATAATTCTATTTATTTTTTTAAAATAAATAAAGTGGATTTGAAATGGTTTTGAAATTAACCAGAATTTCCAATAATTGATTTGGAATGGATTTAAATCGAAATTATCTTTGGAATATATCGATGTTGGACTTTGTAAAACCCCGTAATTCTGTAACACTAAGATTCACAAATCAAGGCAGAATTAAATTTTAAAATCAAAATCAAGGGAAACGAGTTGCGCCATTGCATTTGTCTCGGAAATCTGCATGAGATAGAGTCCGAGTTTGCGTTAATCGGACTCCGTATGAAGGAGTTATGGTCTTCAGAAGTTTCAGAATTCGATTTAAAATTCGAACAGGTCAGGAAACGAGTTCAAATTCGAAAATCAGACCCAGTTTGGGCTGGGCGGGAATTTTCCCGCCCAAAGACCCAGGTCGACTGGGTAGTCGACCTGGGGTACCCAGGTCGACTGGGTAGTCGACCTGGGGGTCGACTCCCTCCCCTCCCCCCCCCCTCCCGCGCTTTTTCAAATTTTCTGAACCTGGTTCGTTCTGATGTATTTGGTCACGTTTTCTACCTAGGTTTGTCCGCCTAATCCTATATAAACAGCCTTAGTCTCCTTCTCTATTCACAATTCTTTTCTATCCTTATGCTGCCTCTGAGAAAATGTATAAATAAAAAAATATAAAATAAATCAAGACGAGGAAATGCTGCTCAAGACTTTCAAGAGGAGATTCAAGTCAAGCTAGGATTCAAGTGGAGATTCAAACGACTTCAACGACTGTTTTTCTACGAATCTAATCTTATCTCTGTAAGTCAGTTATTTTTAGATTTGAACGTTTTCTCTATTCGTGACATGAAATTAAAGGAATAAAAGAATATGTCAAATCTTTCTACTCGAATAGGTGCCTATATCTTTGGGCCTAATTAAGAACTGTTATGATTCGATGACCAAATAGGCCTTGCCTATGACCATGAACATTGCCTATGACTATGAACATTGCAAAAGACTATGAGCATTGCCTATGACTGTGAGCATTGCCTATGACTATGAGCATTGCCTATGACTATGAGCATTGCCTATGACTGTGACTCTGACTATGAAAATTATTTCCTTGACTATGAACACAAGCCTATGCTTTTGATTAGGAAACATAAACTATTGCCTATGACATAATAGGGACAACTGTGATTTAACACCTATGATTCATGACTAGGAAAGTGTTGCTTAAGTTTCATGACTATGAAATTGGGTCTAAACCCGATTATCTATTCTGTCTATTCTTGGTTTTCTCTAGTTTTAGATCTTGGCAATTTACCTATTAAGTTAGGTCTACCCATGTTTATCTATTCTATCTATTCTTGGTTTTCTTTGGTTTTAGATCTTGGGAATTTACCTATTAAGTTAGGTCTACCTATGCCCTTGAACCTATACTATTCAACCCTTTTCATGTCGTAATATTACCATATCTATATGCCTATGAATTGTCATCTTATGCCAATTGTTATATCCGTTCTTTCATGGCATTGTGGTTCATTCCCTTCTATCCACGAATCTAGCTCTATTTATGATCTAGTTTGGATCACGATTATACGAACGATGGGAATACGTTTTGGGGAAAACATGAAATTGACTAAACTTGGAAATTGGCATAATTTGATGAAAATTAGAATAACAAGTCTAGTTTTGAAATGAGCTGAAATTAGAATATTAAATCAAAATTGGGTGGCTAAATTAAGCATGTTAAGTATGTTAGCATAATTTACATACATCGGGCGTAAATGGTAAATGGTTTAATCGGCCACAAAATAGGTAGTTGGTATGCAAATTATGTTTTGGGCATAAACGGTGAACTAGAATGTAAAATCTAGTTTTGGCATGAACTGCAAATGGGGGTGTTGGATCTAAATTGCTATAAACTGTAAGATAGGCAAATCAAGATTTGGGCCTAGAATTTATTTTAAAAAGGGAAAATGGACTTTGAGGATAAGTGGTTAAACTTTGAGGATAAATTGTTAACAATTTATTTATATACAAAAGAAAGGTTTTTTAATGACATCTCTTTTAATAATACATATACCAGAAAGTTTTAGGGTGACAGAGAGGATAGTGTCTAGGCTTGGGTTTGGAAAATACAAGTTTCCTGCTCTCTCTGGCTATCCCTAACTGATCCGACGGACGGGCTGGTTACTTTAAAAACCTGATTTGAAAATTAATCAAAACCCTTTGAACTTAGAAAACACGAATATGCCTAACCCGAGGTTAGACTGAGTTGCGATGTAAACCTACCCGGAACCAATCGGCACATCCAGTATTCGCAACAATATCTGTCTAATGTGAGCGGTCGCGGCTTTAATTTATTTAGTTAAGGCTAGAACAAGAATGGCAGGGTTAAGTTAACTAAGACACTTAACCAATTCAACATGATAACCAGACCGGTGGGTGGGGTTATGTTCATACTGACACTTAACCAACTTAACACATTTAAGCTAGAATGGGAGGGCTAAGTCCATAGGGACACTTAACCAACTTAACATGGTAACAAGACAAGATTGTAGGGGTTAAGTAAATTAGAAAACACTTAGCCAAATTAACATGTTAACTAGACGAGAAGGTGGGGTTAAGTAAAGTTGACACACTTAGCCAAATTAACATTTTAACTAGACTAGAGGTTGGGGTTAAGTAAAATTCAATACACTTAGCCAACTTGATATGTCAGCTAGACTAGACTGTAGGGTTAAGTAAACTTGAACACTTAACCATCAGACTGTGATAAAGAATAGGGTTAAGTCTAAAACAGGAAGGGATAATACTTAACCATTAATAACATGTTAGTTAAAACAGACGGGCAGGGTTAAGTTAAAAAGGAACACTTAACCAGTACAGGATGAATGGGTAGGGTTGAGTAATAAGAAATACTTAACCAATATAAGCTGGTTTGTGGTAGGTTTAAGTCAACATGAATTACCGATAAAACTTAACCAGTCTATCAGAATAAATGAAGAGGGTTAAGTTAGCTTGAATTGACTAATGACACTTAACCAATCCAAATTGATGGAAAAGAAAACTATGTAGTAAACGGTAGTTAAAAGGAGCTAAGTAGTAAACCATAGTTAAGAAAACAACGATTCTGGAAACTAAGTGGTAAACCTTAGTTAGTAGAACTAAGTAGTAATTCTTAGTATAACACGGGAAGGACCGAATGTCCGTCTGAGTAAAAAGAAGGCTCCAACGAATTGGGTTACAAAGCCCGAGGCTTCGAGGGGACATCAGGGTACTCTTGGTATCCCTCTGCGAGGCTGCAGATGAGCCTCCTGGGCTCACAGAAGTTAAGGTCTGCGTTTGAACAACCAGGGGTATGCCTTGGTTGCAATATATGGCAACCTAAAGACTAGGATGGACCGACGTGATTCGGCGAGAAAACGGTAGCCCTGTGATAGCAACTCGTCGTCTACCATCCATCTTGAGTCAGTCGAGATACGTGAAGCGGAAAGGCAGAGAACTCCAAAAGACCATATACTTGCTATCTAGTTATGGGTGAGGATGGCCATAGGATAGTGGGGCACGGGGGGCCTGCGTATGGTTCTCATTTTTCAAGGTGTTCCTTTCATTAGTTGAGGGAGGGGTCAAGTGGGACCATAGCCACTGGAATAAAAACAGAACTTAGCATCTACACCGGCAGATATCTAAAAGCTCCCGACCGAGTTCTGTGTTTCTTGATTTGCCCTGCAACAGGACTCGAGTTGCACATTACAGGACATGTGCATCTAGATAAGCGATAACGATTCGCGGTACATGCGTGGGGAAGTATCGGAACATATACCACTTTAGGTAGCATGTCCTAGACTTGGGGGCATCGTTCGACAGGTAGCATAATCCCTAGTTGGACTAGGTGGCATAAACCTCGAATCCGAGAAGCGTTCAGCAGATAGCGTAAACTCTAGTTGAATCTAGAAAGCACTTAATAGAAAACCCTAAATTAAATCTAGGTAATAAATAATAAATGTATGCCTGAAGGCAGTGGAAACTACAGGGATTGGGATCACGTTATCGTTACTAGTTGGTACACTAGTTAGGTGGTGCAGAGACATAGAAACCAGTATAACAAGGAAATAGTGAAGCGGCGAAAGTATTAGAGCATATCCAGTTTATCTCATCTTAGCATATCTTGTGTTAATCTTGTCTAATCTTGCCAAACCTATCATCATGGTGTTATCTTGTATTCAGTTAATTCATGTCGTTTTGTTTTTCCATGTTCACATGCTAGAAGTTACTGAACTTACTCAGGCTTTATGTCTGACTCTGTTTTTCTTTCATCTTCTTTTCTTCCGTTCCCCCCCTCCCCAAGGTAGTAAAGAACAGAATATTATAGGTTAGGTTAAGTTGGACTGTCACTCTTTCCCAGCTTGAAGATTTGTCGAAGTTTTGCTTGGATTCTCTTTTCAGATGCTATGGCTGGCTCTTGCTAAAATTGGGGAATATAAATGTTATTTTATGCTTCTTTATTTTGTAAGACAGATGATACTCTGATATTGTAAAGAAATCATTGTACAAACTATTTTATCAATAAAGTAAAGTTTTATTTTCCGCAGTTTAATTTCTGTCTTTCTTGTAATTTATCTGCATCTTTTACCCTAAATGCTCCACAAAACTTAGTGCATTCCCTTTGTGAGTGACACTAACTGATGTAGGGTGTTACACGTGGTATCAGAGCTGAAGGTTACCAGATCAGATAAAGGATTTGAAAAATTATTTTCAAAATGGTTTTACAAGAAGCATTTTCAAAAGAAAAGATTTTTTTAAAGGCATATTCCCTAAAGCCATACACAATATCTTCTCTTCCTCTGTTTGAATTCTTGTCTCCTTCTTTCTTGAGTCTCTGGGGCTCCTGGCTTTCTGGGAGGTAACCTCATCGAAGGGCGAAGTCGTGCCTGGCTTCCATCCATAACCGTAGTTGTTTCACCTACGGCCAGTTTTCTTTCGATCTTAGTAGGGTTTTCTGTACGATGGAGGCAGCATTTGAGAGGTTTGTCAACATGATTACACACGGAGGAGGATGAGGAGTTTGGCTAAGGAGCACAACCCTAGGATGAGGAATTCATGGATGTAGATTAGCTCACGAAGGAGGAAGAAATTATAAAACCTAAGAAAAGAGGAAGTATCTTTACTAGGGTATGATAGGGCATATAATTAAGGACAAGGACAAGATTTTCAAAAGGGCAAGTACATACTTTCACCACCAAGCGTACCTAGGAGAAAGGTAGTAAAATTCTGTTGGAAGAGTCTAGTTTTGCTGTTAGTACTCTTTCCTTTTGTTTTAGCGATTCGCCTTTGTTCATATCCTCTTTCATAGTTGAGTCTCTGCACCATAGTACTTGTATAGTAGAAAGATCCCACTAGAGTCTCAAATACCATTGGTGGTCCGACCAATTTATTTCTGGTTAGTAAGGATTTGAGAATAGCTATCGAGTTTGCTTATATCATCTCACGTAGATCGTCTAAATTCGGAGGAGATATTCCTTGGGTGCTTGTCTGATATTGGTTTAGGCCTTCGGGGTTTGTACTTGAGGAATGTCGAATTCTACTAGGATGGTTTGCGTGAGAGATGAATAGTTGTGGCAGGCACTCAAAAAAGCACGTAGTAACCTTTCGACCCTTATAGTTATGGCATGTTGGATAAGAGGGAGACCTCTGATCATCTTAATACATACACTTGGTACCGTAATTGACATCTGTTTATTTTGGAAACGGAGATCAGAAACTTCACAATCGTGAAGTTAAATTAGTTAAGATACAGTGGAGTAAAGCTCAAGAAGGCTAGATACTAGAATCATACCCTTTTCCTTAAGGGTGCATCCTTGATTTCTTTTTTTGTAGGAGCTTTACGCATAATTGTTTCTCTCTTTCCAAAGTATATCCTCTAGGTCGTATCTTCGATCCTTAGGTAGAAGCCAAATGATGTAAACATGTATTTGAAACATGTTATGGTTGATGGTTGCAAGTGGTTGCTAATGGTTGCTCGTGAATGCATATGCACACGTATTAGGCACTAGATCAGTTCAGACGCTTTCATATTGCATTTACAGATATGTATTTGTTTGTAAGTTGAACTTGATATGTTATCATACGGATGTTGCATATGGATGAATGGCTATGCACACATGTAGTATTTACATAACTAGGGATGCTTGCATACATGATTGGACGCATGGCACTGACATGATTCGCATTAAGGAGGTCAACTGAATCAGTAGACCGCCTGATCTTGCATTAGATAAAGACATATACACACACCATGCATATGAACATGAAAGCATTAGAAATCTTTTAAGGACAATGAATGCCTGTGATTGAATGGTTCAGTAGATGGGTGATTGGATGGTAGGTCACATTCTTCCTAACTTGAAGATTTCGGGGACGAAATCCTTTTAAGTGGGGGAGAATGTAACACCCCGTAATTCTGTAACACTAAGATTCACAAATCAAGGAAGAATTAAATTTTAATTCAAAATCAAGGGAAACGGGCTACGCCATTGCGTTCGTCTCGGAATTCTGCATGAGATAGAGTCTGAGTTTGCGTTAATCGGACTCCGTATGAAGGAGTTATGGTCTTCAGAAATTTCAGAATTCGATTTAAAATTCAAACAGGTCAGAAAACGAGTTCAAATTCGAAAATCAGACCCAGATTGGGCTGGGCGGGAATTTTCCTGCCCAAAGACCTAGGTCGACTGGGAAGTCGACTTGGGGGTCGACCCCTCTCCCTCTTTTTCCAGTTTTCTGAACCTGTTTCATTCTGATGTATTTGGTCACGTTTTCTGCCTAGGTTCGTCCACCTAATCCTATATAAACAGCCTTAGTCTCCTTCTCTATTCACAATTCTTTTCTATCCTTGTGCTATCTCTGAGAAAATATATAAATAAATAATATATAAAATAAATCAAGGCGAGGAAATGCTGCTCAAGACTTTCAAGAGGAGATTCAAGTCAAGCTAGGATTCAAGTGGAGATTCAAACGACTTCAACGACTATTTTTCTACGAATCTAATCAAATCTCTGTAAGTCAGTTATTTTTAGATTTGAACGTTTTCTCTATTCGTGACATGAAATTAAAGGAATAAAAGAATATGCCAAATCTTTCTACTCGAATCTGTGCCTATATCTTTGGACCTAATTAAGAACTGTTATGATTCGATGACCAATTAGGCCTTGCCTATGACTATGAGCATTGCCTATGACTATGAGCATTGCCTATGACTATGAGCATTGCCTATGACTGTGACTCTGACTATGAGAATTATTTCCTTGACTATGAACACAAGCTTATGCTTTTGATTAGGAAACATAAACTATTGCCTATGACATAATAGGGACAACTGTGATTTAACACTTATGATTCATGACTAGGAAAGTGTTGCTTAAGTTTTGTGACTATGAAATTGGGTCTAGATCTGATTATCTATTCTTGGTTTTCTCTGGTTTTAGATCTTGGGAATTTACCTATTAAGTTAGGTCTACCCATGTTTATCTATTCTGTCTATTCTTGGTTTTCTTTGGTTTTAGATCTTGTGAATTTACCTAATAAGTTAGGTCTACCCATGCTCTTGAACCTATACTATTCAACCCTTTTCATGTCGTAATATTACCATATCTATATGCCGATGAATTGTCATCTTATGTCAATTGTTATGTCCGTTCTTTCATGGCATTTTGGCTTATTCCCTTCTATCCACGAATCTAGCTCTATTTATGATCACGGTTATACGAACGATGGGAATACGTTTTGGGGAAAAACACGAAATTGACTAAACTTGGAAATTGGCATAATTTGATGAAAATTAGAATAATAAGTCTAGTTTTAACATGAGCTGAAATTAGAATATTAAATCAGAATTGGGTGGCTAAATTAAGCATGTTAAGTATGTTAGCATAATTTACATACATCGGGCGTAAATGGTAAATGGTTTAATGGGCCACAAAATAGGTAGTTGGTATGCAAATTAAGTTTTGGGCATAAACGGTGAACTAGAATATAAAATCTAGTTTTGGCATGAACTGTAAATGGGGGTATTGGATCTAAATTGCTATAAACTGTAAGATAGGCAAATCAAGATTTGGGCCTAGAATACAAGTCCATTAGTAGGCATGGCAAATGTATAGGGTATAGGCCAAATTTATTTTAAAAAGGGAAAATGGACTTTGAGGATAAGTGGCTAAACTTTGAGGATAAATTGTTAACAATTTATTTATATACAAAAGAAAGGTTTATTAATGACATCTCTTTTAATAATACATATACCAGAAAGTTCTAGGGTGACAGAGAGGATAGTGTCTAGGCTTGGGTTTGGAAAATACAAGTTTTCTGCTCTCCCTGGCTATCCCTAACTGATCCGACGGATGGGCTGGTTACTTTTGAAACCTGATTTGAAAATTAATCAAAACCCTTTGAACTTAGAAAACATGATTATGCCTAACCCGAGGTTAGACTGAGTTGCGTTGTAAACCTTCCTAGAACCAACCGGCACATCCAGTATTCGCAACAATATCTGTCTAATGTGAATGGTCGCGGCTTTAATTTATTTAGTTAAGGCTAGAGCAAGAATGGCAGGGTTAAGTTAACTAAGACACTTAACCAATTCAACATGATAACCAGACCGTTGGGTGGGGTTAGGTTCATACTGACACTTAACCAACTTAACACAGTTAAGCTAGAATGGGAGGGCTAAGTCCATAGGGACACTTAACCAACTTAACATGGTAACAAGACAAGATTGTAGGGGTTAAGTAACTAAGGAAACACTTAGCCAAATTAACATGTTAACTAGACGAGAATGTGGGGTTAAGTAAAGTAGATACACTTAGCCAAATTAACATGTTAACTAGACTAGAGGTTGGGGTTAAGTAAAATTCAATACACTTAGCCAACTTGATATGTCAACTGGACTAGACTGTAGGGTTAAGTAAACTTGAACACTTAACCATCAGACTGTGATAAAGGAATAGGGTTAAGTCTAAAACATGAAGGGATAATACTTGACCATTAATAACATGTTAGTTAAAACAAACGGGCAGGGTTAAGTTAAAAAGGAACACTTAACCAATACAGGATGAATGGGTAGGGTTAAGTAATAAGAAATACTTAACCAATATAACTTGGTTTGTGGTAGGGTTAAGTCAACATGAATTAATGATAACACTTAACCAGTCTATCAGAATAAATGAAGAGGGTTAAGTTAGCTTGAATTGACTAATGACACTTAACCAATCCAAACTGACGGGAAAGAGAACTATGTTGTAAACCTTAGTTAAAAGAAGCTAAGTAGTAAACCTTAGTTAAGAAAACAACGATTCTGGAAACCAAGTGGTAAACCTTAGTTAGTAGAACTAAGTAGTAATTCTCAGTATAACACGGGAAGGAGCGAATGTCCGTCTGAGTAAAAAGAAGGCTCCAACGAATTGGGTTACGAAGCCCGAGGCTTCGAGGGGACGTGAGGGTACTCTTGGTATCCCTCTGTGAGGCTGCAGATGATCCTCCTGGGCTCACAGAGGTTAAGGTCTGCGTTAGAAGTACTAGGGGTATGCCTTGGTTGCAATATATGGCAACCTAAAGACTAGGATGGGCTGGCGTGATTCGGCGAGAAAACGGTAGCCCTGTGATAGCAACTCGTCGTCTACCATCCATCTTGAGTCAATCGAGATACGTGAAGTGGAAAGGTGGACAACTCCAAAAGACCATATACTTGCTATCTAGTTATGGGTGAGGATGGCCATAGGATAGTGGGGCACCGGGGGCCTGCGTATAGTTCTTATTTTTCAAGGTGTGCCTTTCATTATTTGAGGGAGGGGTCAAGTGGGACCATAGCCACTGGAATAAAAACAGACCTTAGCATCTGCACCGACAGATATCTGAGAGCTCTCGACCGAGTTCTGTGTTTCTTGATTTGCCCTGCAACAGGACTCGGGCCGAACATTACAGGACATGTGCATCTAGACAAGCGATAACGATTCGCGGTACATGCGTGGGGAAGTATAGGAACATATAATACTTTAGGTAGTATGTCCTAGACTTGGGGGCATCATTCGACAGGTAGCATAATCCCTAGTTGGACTAGGTGGCATAAACCCTGAATCCGAGAAGCGTTCAGCAGATAGCGTAAACTCTAGTTGAATCTAGAAAGCACTTGATAGAAAATCCTAGATTAGATCTAGGTAATAAATAATAAATGTATGCCTGAAGGAAATGGAAACTATAGGGATTGGGATCAAGTTATCGTTACTAGTTGGGACACTAGTTAGGTGGTGCAGAGACATAGAAACTAGTATAACAAGGAAATTGCGAAGCGGCGAAAGTATTAGAACATATCCAGTTTATCTCATCTTAGCATATCTTGTGTTAATCTTGTCTAATCTTGCCAAACCTATCATCATGATGTTATCTTGTATTCAGTTAATTCATGTCGTTTTGTTTTTCCATGTTCACATGCTAGAAGTTATTGAACTTACTCAGGCTTTATGTCTGACTCTGTTTTTCTTTCTTCTTCTTTTCTTCCGTCCCCCCCCCCCCCTAGGTAGTAAAGAAGGGAATAGTATAGCTCAGGTTAAGTTGGACTGTCACTCTTTCCCAGCTTGAAGATTTGTCGAAGTTTTGCTTGGATTCTCTTTTCAGATGCTATGGCTGGCTCTTGCTAAAATTGGGGAATATAAATGTTGTTTTATGCTTCTTTATTTTGTAAGACTGATACTCTGATATTGTAAAGAAATCATTGTACAAACTATTTTATCAATAAAGTAAAGTTTTATTTTCTACTGTTTAATTTATGTCTGTCTTGTAATTTATCTGCATCTTTTACCCTAAATGCTCCACAGAACTTAGTGCATTCCCTTTGTGAGTGACACTAATGGATGTGGGGTGTTACAGACTTCGTGATTATACAGATATTGTTATGGAAATTTGAAAGATATATTGATATCGTTATTTCCAATACGATATTTATTCGTCGTAGAATTTAATATTGAGTATAAGCCGAGATATTTTCTATTCAGAGCCTTGTGTTTAATATCAAATGTGATTTGGGTTTGTCGTGAATGGTGTCTTCAATAACACTGTTCTTAAACCCAGTTGAGTAAAAGATTAAATCTTTTTATTTAGATTTAATGAAGTTTACCAATTAAATGGTATTTAATTGGAATTGAATTTGAAATGATTTTTGGGTTTGTCGTGAACGGTGTTTTAAATAACACTTGTTCATTAACCTGATAATTAATGGAATGTGATTTTGGGTTTTTAGTGAACCGTGTTTTAAATGACATTGGTTCTTTAACCCAGTTAAAGAAAGGAGGTGATTTCCCAAGTTAAATAATCATTAATATTGATTTTTGGGAAGATTAAAACCAAGTGGAGTTTTAATGAATCTTTAATTAGATTGAAATGGTCGAGAATGGAGTATCACCAATTTTGCTCCAGGCGATAGCTAAATCTTTAATTAGATTTGAACGTGAAATGGTAATTGAATTTACCCATAGCACCGTAGTGTTAGATATGAAGTATGACTAGTTTTACTTCATGGGATGAATAGGTTGGGATTGGGAAATAAAATAAATGATTACTTAGGTGTAGTCCGCTAATCCCGACAAGTTTGAATTGATATTCAAAGAAGATTAAAGCATAAATTTGAAAAATTTATCTTTAATAAAATTAATGGGAACCTTTCCCAAAGTATAGGAATATTTGAATAAAAGAGTATTCTGAATTGGAATGAGGCGTATGTTTTGTTTTGTGCCACACTTGTTTATTATATATGCGAGTTATTCGAAAATGCCGGGTTTGTCCCATTCAGAATAACTGAATCGACGATATGTCGAAGATGAAGACGGTGGTCGAAGACCGGAGGTCTTCACATCGTTTGGGTGATTAATGATGATTTTGACTGGGCTGTACACCCAAGAGGAGGGAATCAGTTGGTGGTCGTCCAGACGTACTTGGAGATCGATGGATAAGCGAGGTACAAGGTGCCTCCGATTTCGTTCAGACCCAGAAGTGACTTGTATGGACTGTGTGTCCGACATTGGAAATTATTCTGTGTGATTGATGGATATCGGTTGCATGGAGTGGTTTGCTTGTGTGGCATGCAAAGATGCAAATGATCAAGGCTTCTGTTGAAAATCGAAGTCTTGTGGTTGATGATCAAAGCACCGTCTGTGTGGCATAGCTTTGTGTAGAGATAATTCGCGAGCCTCACACCCCGGTTGTGAACCAGAAACGGGAGAGGACTTCAGGGAGGGCATGTGTTTCCTTCTAGCTAGGGTGGTGTCAGTGCTTAAACTGCCTGACATTTATATACTTTTCACCTATGTGGTTGTTGTTGTTGCGAGGCACCTCGGATATATCGGTGACTATGTGGAGCCGATAGAGTCATTCGTTGACTCATTTACGCCCAAAAGGGCAGGGAAACGTAGTGTTCAGGCATTTTAATCCACATCGGTGCACCGGCACTAACGATCCAAGGGCTCACCTTTGTCTGGGTCCGGATACATGGGCCAGATTGTCTCGAATCGGTAGAGGATGATCCCTTGCCTCGGTTCATAGATGGAAATCCAATTTCCAAATACGTGACTTTGCGGTTTTGATTGTAGAGCCTAGTTTGGCGACATGATATATGGTACCCGTGTCGCCTATGATTGATATTTATGATTGAAATTGTTTTGACACTATTCACTTATAGTAATATCAAAATAATCTGTTTTTAAACATATCAAGCATTCTTTGGCTATTATAAGGTAAAACCCTATCCTCTGGATTGTGTTGCATTGTGTGATGAGATCTGGGTCTTATAATAGCTTCATTTTTCTTTATTTAGCATTGCGCTGTTTGTTTTATGCACTGGTATTCTTGGGAGGAAACCCGTTCCATGTTATATGGCGTGGTCCCTTGATTCACCTAACTTTAAAATAAAGATTAATAACTGTTTTAGTTCTCACACCAGTCACATGATTGACCTGGAGTTTATTGTTTTAACCTAAACTCTGGGTGCCCTTATTTTGATACGGGCAGCTAGTAGTTTTGGTTTTGCAGATTTATATTCACAGGATCCTAATATACAGCTGAAGCAATACTCGGAAAGCTCTGTATCCGTGTATTACTTCTAGTTGTGTATTGTATTATTTTCCGCTTGTAATAACCCGGAAATCCGAGCCAATTTAAAAATTTTATTTTGGAAAATTTAATGAATTTTGAATACTAAAAATGAATTATTTTAAATAATAATGACGATAAATTTATTTTGAATAGAATTCGAGCGAAATTCTTTGTCGTCACACCGCTTCTATGTAATGTATTGTAATCTCTGATATTTTCTATGTAATAATTATTCATACTCTGTAGTATTCTTGTATTCTGATGGAATTGTTGTAATAAACAATGAGATGTTCTTCTGTTTGTGTTTCGATGTGGCTTGTTCTCCACCCAATCCGTGATTTCCCGTAAGGGGGATTTCGGGTCGTTTCAGCTTGGTATCAGAGCTTTGGTTTACAAAGCTTGAGAACAAGACACGTTAGAACCAAACGAAAGAATTCATCAAAGATTGGATTAGTAATACCCAATAAGAATGACTCGTTAGAGATGGGATCAGTAGCATCCTAGAACGAGTGTGGAGAGTATATTTTTAAAATGAAAACAATTTTTGTTTTGAAAATTTAATTCAACTATTCGTATTTGAATATTTATTTGTATTGAATTTGGTCAATCCAATATATATAGACTTTGCATATACGTCTGATCGACGGGTATTCGAAGTTTTAATATATTGGGTAGATATAGAATCACACTCTAGTCGCCCAGAGAAGATTCTGATGATGAGGCCTCATCATCAGTGTTTGTGTTCGAGTTTCGAAGGTGTGATATTTATATATTTCCAATTGACTAGTGTGAGAACCAAAATATAGTTAGAATATATTGTTGTGACTTGGCATCAAAAACATGATTTTCTATATGTATATCAAAATTATGAATTTGAAACATTAATTCATTAGTTGATTGATGGTTGTGTTGTTTGATTATTGGTTGGCTATTTTTAACCATTTAGGCCAAATTGATCAAATAGTGAATTGTATTGAAAAAATTTCGCATTTGCATACATATACATGTACTTACATTGAACAGGTCATAGCAAGGAGGCTAGAAAAGAGGAATAAAATTGTTTGCCCGACAAATAGGTACATGTTTATTGTATTTCTTTTGGTTTGGATGATTTTATGAGCTGATTGGCTAGCCGCTTGCCTTTTTCTTTTACTTTTGGATTAAAGAAGGCCATGGGAGGCCATATGAAATATCTCGAAGTCCCCGGTGCAAGGGAGGTTACAGCAAAAATTTTCGAAAATTTACGGTGTTAGCCAAATTTTTGAAAAATTTGAAAAGTTCTTAGAAATTAAAAAGTTAAAGAACTTAAGCCATAAAGAAAATAATGAAAGTTGAGTTGATTTGTAAAACAACTTTCAGCTTCATTCCTTTTCGGGGACGAAAAGTTTTAAGTTGGGGAGATTGTAACAACCCGGAAAATCCGAGCCAATTTAAAAATTTTATTTTGGCAATTTTGATCAATTTTGAATATTTGAAATGAATTATTTTAAATAATAACGACGAAAAATTTAATTTGAATAGAATCTGAACATATATAGTTATATGGATCGTCATTAGAATATAAATATTTATTTTAAATTATAAAAGGAATTGAAAATGGCGCGGTAGTTCGATAATTCGTTTCAAAGTTCAAATGAATGTGCATGATTCAAAATAAACCGGATTTTAGCGAAACCAAAAATATTAGAATCTATTTGAGAATATCTTTCCAATGATTCCGAAAAATTGAAATTTCTTAGCGGGAGTCAAAAGATATGCCCAGTTGAAATTTAGAATAGTCGTTATGGAATTATGGCCCTTAAAAATGAAAGTTTTGCAAACGACCTCTGTTTTCGACGAAACAACTTTTGTTGGATCCGTGATGTCAATTTATTGCTAGGTTTCAAAATTCGTAATTTTCTGAATCAATATGTGAGCATGGCAAAGGAAAACGCATTTGACCGGTTTCAGTTGATTTTAATCGACTGGAAATTGGCCATTTTTCAAACAGTCTCAGAATTTGACGAGATTTGTTTTGTTAGGACCATATCGTCAATACGAAGCTAGAAGTAATTTTTCTGGAATTTTTAGAGTCCGTATGTGACCCTAGTAAATTGAAATGTGCGTTCAAATTCAATATATAGAGTTATATTTTGATTTGGACGGAAACTGATCGAAACAATCAAATCAGCTTACGATACATATCCCATTGTGTTCAAAATGGGGGTAATTAGCTATGGCCGACAGTCGGTGGGTTCGATTTCGAGTTCGAAATAAAAAGTTGCTTTATGGAATAAATAAATAAAATAAAATAATATAAAAAATTTTCATTTAAACCCCCCCACCACTTTCCTTTTCTCTCACCATCCACATCAGAAATCGATTTCAAAAGAAAAAAAAACCTAAATCGTGATTTCCTCCAGCCACCGTCGCGCGCGCCGCAGGCTGCCACCGCCGCCGCTTCTTCTTCTTCCTCCCCGCTTCTCCCCCGTCGCTCAATTGAAGACCCCAAAACCCCCCTCCAAGAAACCACACAACCCATCACCGCCGAGAACCAACCCAACTCGTCGCAACCCCCACCGCGCTACCTCTACCACCGCGAGGCCCGCCTAAAGACCGCCGACGGTCCAAGAAGCCCCACCCCCTCCTTTGATAAAATACTACAAGTTTCTATTTATTTTATTTTAATTTATTTACTTATTTCCTAATGTGATTAGCTGTGAAAATAAAAAGGAAAAATCAGTTTTTTTTAGAGAAAAAAAAAGTGAAGAATAGATTATTTTTTTATAGGCAAAAATATGTGATTTCTTTTAAATAATAGAAAATTTTGATTTTTCTTTACATTAAAAAGATTCGATTTTTACATTGGAAAAGATTGATATATATATATATATATATATATATATATATTAGTAAACTAAAAATGTGATCTACATATAGTAAGAAGTGATTTTTTTTAGACATGAAGTTTATATTTTTATTAACGTGAAGTTTATACTCTTAGATATGAAGAGTTTATATTCTTATTATGAGGAAAGGTGAGATTTTTATATGCGGGAAAAGAATGAGATTTTAGTCAAAGAAAGATAATATTTCTACTAGTAGAAAGATTAGATCTTTAAGGTATAATAATCCGATTTTTATATATGTGATAGCAAGGTAAAAAGGAGATCTTTATATACAAAGTAGTGTTATAAAAATATAATTTTTATATTATAGAAAGAATAAAAATATGATTTTTATATTACAAGAAAAATAAAAATATGATTTTTATATTATAGAAAGAATAAAAATATGATTTTTATATTATAGAAAGAATAAAAATATGATTTTTATATCGGTAGAGTATTAAAAATATGATTTTTAATGTATAGAACATCATATTAAAAATGTGATTTTAATATGGATAGCATGAAAATGAAGTTGGGATTTCAGGCAAGTCAGCACTTTGAAATTCAAAAATAATGAATTGGTGGAGTGGATCCCCAAGGTGAAAACTTCTCACTTTTATTTTTATTTTCTAGTTAAAATATATATTAGGATGCAGACGGTGTTTAGTAGCCCCCGACATCCGTTGTCCACAGACCGTGGATGACTTGTTTGTTTGATTGGTGTGTTGTGAAATTTGATTGTGTGAGTGGAATAAAATAAAATATTTTATAGTGGAAAATATTTTATAGTTAAAAATATAATTTTTAACGTGTATATAAAATAAATATTTATAAACAAACCGGACGGTTTGTTTATATACACTGATTTGACTTATATTGATTGGGACGATAAATTTTAAACATCGCCCAACTGCACAAATAAAACCTATGATTGTTGATTTGAAACCCCACACGGGTATTGGAATGATATTTGATGTACACTAATCCCGATTGTTTAGCTGTATGTCAATCGATGGGTTGACAGACTGTGTAAGCTTTAATTATTTATATTTAATGCTTATGCAGTTGCGTGGTGCACTCTGGATGATGGTGGATGTAATAACCTGGAAAATACGAGCCAATTTAAAATTTTTAAATTGGTGATTTCAAAGGAATTTGAACAACTGAAATAGAATATTTCAATAAAATAGTGAATTAGAAATAGTGAGTCAGTATGAAAATGTGAATTCAAACTTTGACTAACTGTGCAGGGTGGAAAATATAACGAATTTTAGTGAAACTAAAAAATATTTAAATCTGTTGGTCAATACCTTTCTAACGAATCTGAAAAATCGAAATTTCATAACTGGAATCAAAAGTTATGGCCGAATGAATTTTCAGAATGGTCGCTATATAGAATATATAGCCCTGGAAAATTGATATTTTACATACGACCTCGGAATTCGACGAAACCACTTTTGTTGGGTCCAGGATGTCAAGTTATGGCTAGGTTTTAAATTTCATAATTTTTGAAGCTAGTATGTGAGCGTGGCAAAAGAAAATGTGTTTGATCAATTTCTATTAAATTGGATCGACCAGAAAATGACCATTTTTCAAACGATCTCAGAATTCGACGAAACTTGTTTTGTTGGGACCGTAGAGTCAAAACATAGCTAGATTTATTTTTCTAGAATTTTTCGAATCAGTTTGTGGCCCTGGCAAATTGAAATGTGCGTTCAAAGTTAAAAATTAAATGTTTTATACTTTAATTTGAAAAATAACTGAATGTAACAGTCGAATTGGCCAACGAAACATATTCCATTTTGTCCAGGATGGGGTTATTTAGCTAGGGGGGACAGTCGTTGGACTTGAAAAGGAGTTCGTGGGAGAAAACACTATTTAAAAATATAATATATATATCGGCCAATAGGATTTTTTCTTCCATAATTAAAAAAATAAATAAAAAACACCCGAAACCCTCGAACCAACGGCGAAACCCGTTCGCCGCTTCTCCCCCAAATCGCCGCCGCCACAGGCGATTACCGCCTGCGCCACCACCTGCCGTCGACGCGCCTCCCTCCCCTCGTCAGATCCGACCCCAGCACGACCCCCATCGACGCCTCCTCCGCCAGAATCGAGGCCAGAAAGTCGGCCTCTTCTCATCGCTTCCACCGCTCCGATCTGCAACCGAGCGCCACCAAACCACCACCGACGGGACCCCCTCTCGAAGCTCTTCCACGTCCAACTCTCCGATCTTCCCCACGTGCCACGGATTTCGCGAAAACCTCAAACCTAGTTTCGAACCATCGTGAAAGGTGAGTCCTTTTTGATGTCTGCACTTTGAAAAATCATATCTTTTTGGTGTGTTGACGAAATTCGATGAAACAGGAAACATCGGGACCGCAAGGAAGCTCTCCACCAATTAGAAGAAGCCACGGATTTTTCTGAATCACCTACGATTTTTAGCACTCCGAAAACCAATGTGAGAAATCTAAATTAATAGAATTTGAATGGAAAATGTTGTGTATAAATTATATTGGCGAAATATAAATTACACATGTGTAGTATACCTCATGTACATGCGTGGTGTAAGCTATATGAGCGAAGTATGAATTATACATGCATAGAATAATTGATATATGTGTTGAAATGCAAGTGAAATATTATAATATATATATATATATATATATATATACTCCCCTCGTCCACAAACCATGGACGATATTTATTGTTGTGAATTGGTGTGAAATATTGGATGAAAAATACGAATCGTTGAATAATTGTTTGTGGTTGATATTGTTTGGTTGTGGTTGAAAAATACCCATTGATGATTGAAATGAATTGGAAATATTTATGGAAATAAAAATAAACATGCCGCCTACGTGCGAATTTGATGCATGAATCCCCATTGTCAAAAACTGCGAGGATTTAAGGTAGGGCGAGGAGCCGTACTAGGGACGGTGCCGGTTTTAACTACCCTGCCGTTATGCTGCCGAAATTTTGAATAATCTTTATGTGTTAGAATTATTTTCATATGTTGAAATTATCTTCATGCGTTGAAATTAAAGTCATGTATTGAAACTATATCCATGTGTTGAAATGTTCATGTGTTGAAAAGTGATGTGTGAAAATTTAATTCATTTGTGAATGAATGAAGTGTTTAAACAATAAAAATCACATTTTTATAATATATATGAAGTATGTAAAATATTCGCCTTGTATATAAATAGTTTCAACAATAAAAAAATTCCATCTTTCTAATATGAACAACATAAATAAAATATTCGTGTGTGGAAATGCTCATGTGTTGAGAAGTGTGTGTAGTGGTAAAAAATTCATGTGTTGAATAAAAAGATCGTACGATAAAAATTACATTTTTATTGAAACTATGAAGTGTTGAAAACATCCATTTGTCGAATAAATATTTTAAATGATAAAAATATCATTTTTATCATATATGTGATAGGCTAAAGATATGCGGACGTTGAAATAATTATTTGTGAAGAAATATTATTTTTAACATGCACAGGAACTAAATAAAATAGTCATGTGTTGAAATCTATTTTAGTTCGCCAAATTATCATCTTTGAAATGTGAAGTGTTAAAATAGCCACTTGTTCAAATAAAATATGCATGAGTCGAAATATACATTAATTAGCTAATGATATGATTTTAGCCTATGCATGCAACATTAGAATAAATGGTGTTTTTAAACCAAAGTAAATCAAATATGAAGTTGAATGGAAAATGATAAGTGATAAAAAATTGTATATATGTACATGCATATTTATTGAACAGGTTATAGCAAAGGGGCTAGAGAAGAGGAATAAAATTTTGTGCCCGACAAATAAGTACACATTTACTATTTTGTTTGGGTGATGATTTTATGAGCCTGTTGGCTAGCCGCTTGGCTTTTTCTTTTTCTTTTTGACATGAGACGCCCGTGTGGCTATTTGTGAATTTTCCCAGCCCCTCCCGTACAAAGGAGGTTATGGCGAAATTTTCCAAAATTTAAAGGCGTTAGTGAAATAATTGAAGTGAAAACGATATAAGAATTTTGAATGAACTATATTTATATAAATATATAAATATAAATAAAATTAAAACGAAACATGGCCGTGCAGTTCGTGTTTTGAAACCGTGATTTCAAACGACTGGTGCGGGAAATCCGACCATTGGATTTTCCCGAAACCGCAACCGTTGGGTTCGCCTTGGAAATACCTTTCCAATGGCACCAACTTTGTGATGATCCGACGATTGGATTGTCTGGAATGTTTAATTCAAATCTGAAGAAAAACAGTGCCAGAAGAGATTATATTTGTATATATATAAATATAATTAAATTAAATCGAATAACGACGCTGCAGTTCGTAAATTGAAATCGTAACTTCAAATGGCTAGTGTGGAAGATCCGACCATCGAATTTTCCCAAAACTAAAACCGTTGGATTCGTTTTGAAATGACTTTCCTAATGATACCAAATTTGTGAAGATCCAACGGTTAGATTCTTAGATATGTATAAAACAAAATTAGTGAAAAACAGCGCTAGTGCATCGGCACGACCTGAATCGTCGTTTAATTAAATATGGCCGTTTTTAATAAATAAAAATAGCGATATATCGTTATAAAATACTATAGATGATATAGAGTGGAAATAAACCAATTTTGTTGTGTTTGCTTGATATGTGATTGTTGAATGTATTTAACATGAAAATTATAACAAAAGAACTGAAATGTGAATGTTGAATAGTCCAACCATGGGATAAGTTGATTTGAAAATCTAAATATACGTGGGTTATTTGAAAAGGCCGAGTTCATCTCATTTCAAATAATCGATCGACGTTGAGAAGTCAAAGAGTCGAAGACGGTTGAAAACCGACGATCTTCACATTGGATGGATGGGCGCTACTGATGCTCATGATTGGAGCAGCTACCATGAAGGAACTGAAGTAGTAGCTGTCCAAACATATTGTTGATCGTACGGATATGCGAGGAATTGGTGCATCTGGTTTCGTTCAGACCCAGAACGAACTTGTAAATGGACTGTGTGTCTGACATTGGATTTTGTTCTGTGCTGATTGATCTCTGTTAAATATATATCTGTTTGGCAGCGGAGAATTTATTCTCTTGCTTAACGCCCTTCTCTGAGACGTACGAGTTCAGAGGTTATGTATTGATAGAAATCAGTCGCATGGAGTGGATTGCCTGTGTGGCACGCCTGAGTGGCATATGATCAAGGCTCTTGTTGCAAAGCAAAGTCTTGTGATTGATGATCAAAGCATGGTCGGTGTGACGTAGCTTTGTGCATAACGTGAATTCGTGAGCCTCACACCCCAGTATGAGTCAAAAATGAGAGAAGGACCCAAGGAGTGCACGACGTTTCTTTCTATCTATGGTGGTGTCAGTGACCTCCCAGCCCTGACATTTATATCTACTTTTCACCTGTGTGGTTGTTGGAATACGAGGCTCCTCGATTATAGGTCTGTAAGGACCGGGAAACGTGTGTTCAGGAATTGCCAATCCTCAAAAGTAAGAGAGGACCGACCTTGGAGGATCCAGGGATTGCTGTGTGCAGTCCCTAGGCATTTGCTAGAGTGTCTCGAATCGGGGAGGAGCTTGCCCCTTTCCTCGACTCATGAAGGAATCCAATTTCCAATACGAAATATGCGGACGTGATTGTATTACTAGTATAGCGACATAGTAGATGGTAGCTATGCCGCCTAGGATTGATATTTATGATTGAATTTGCTTTTGAAACATATATACACTAGTAATAATATCAAACACTTTTTTTTATTCGTATGAAGGATTTTTGGCCATTATAAGGTAAAACTCTATCCTCCGGCTTGCGTTGCATTGTGTGATGGGACCTCAGTCTTATAATGGCTTCATTTTTCAAAAAGCATTGCGATGATTTAATCATTTACTTTATTTCATGCACTAGCACTCATTGGACTAAACCCGTTCCGCGAAAGTGGCGTGGTCCTTTGATTTGCCTTATTATTGTTGTTAATAAGTTAAGTAGATTTCTCATACTAGTCCCACGACTGACTCGTAGTTTGTTTCACCTTGCAAACTCGGGTGCCCTCATTTTCATACGGGTAGCCTAGTTACAGGTTTCTAACGCACCTTTTGGCTCATGGCGAGGCTTGACTACACCGTGCTGACTTGGATTTTCTCCGCCATTATTGTATCTATATTATGATCCCGCCATTGGCGATGTAGACTGGTATTTATTTTGTGTACTATTTATGTATGATTCCGCCTCAGGCGATGGTGACTGACTATGTATCATTATGCACTAAGTTGTATCCTGTACTGTGCTTCTCTGATGTGATGATATCTATATGATTCCGCTGTCTTATGTGTGTAAATTATTCTATTTTCTGTTTATGCTATTATCTGTGATCTGCTAATGATGATTAATGTGTTATATTCCAATGATTATCCTTAACACCGGGTTAGGGGGTTTTGGGATCGTCACAGCTGGTACCAGAGCTTTGGTTAACCTTAGTTCTGGAGTCTAACACGTTAAACATTTCGTCAAAATAGAATCAGTAGTATTCTAAGGCGAGTCGCTCATTAGAGATAGGACTGGTAAAGTCCTAGAATGAGCCGAGCAGAATAGCAAAAACAATTTGATCAGTCCATCGTTATCTTTCCGTATATTTTCTGCTTAATCATGCAATAAACTATAATTTCTGTTAGCTGACTCTTTTCTTGCTTATACAGAACTTGAGAAATGGCTATCAGAGCAGCCGCCGCTAGAGGAGGCCGTGCCGGCCGAGGCCGAGGAAGGGGAGAGGCCCCAGTTCAAGAAGGACCTTTCATACAACCTCCGGCCGCTCAATACTTTGAGCTAGACCGTGTAGCTAAGAGATACAAAAACTTAGGAGGCAAGACCTTCTCGGGAACTGGCACAGTAATAGAGGCCCTTGCATGGCTCAAAACATGCGAGAAAATTCTTGAAGGCCTAAGGCTTGGAGACGAAGATAAAGCTATTATGGGCGCCTGGCTTATGCAGGAACAAGCTGAACTATGGTGGGAATCTCTCACCGCCGGAAATAGAGAAGCAGGAAGAACATGGGATGGATTCAAAGAACTCTTCAAGGAGAAATATGTCCCGGAACAAGCACTGGAACGAATGCATGATAACTTCGCCAACCTCCAACAGGGGGATCTTTCCATGCAGGATTATCTGAATAAATTTACACTGTTGTCGCCCTAAGCTCCGGAGCTCATCGCCACTGCAATGTCCAAAAATAAGAGGTTTATCCTTGGGCTAAGGCGACAATATCATGATAGAGCCATGGCCCATGTCAAGATGGAATTCAACGAACTGGTGGAAATGACATGCAACTACAAAGACCTAGACCATAGGCATCTGGAGCAGGATCGCGCTATAAGCCAAGCTGGAAACAAACGCAAGCCTGCTGCGAATCAAGCTGAGTCAAGCAAAGCAGCATCTTCAAAACCTCAGACTGGCAAGCCGCCAAGAGGAAGCTGCTTTAACTGTGGCAAAGTGGGGCACAACTCTAATGTGTGCACAGCCCCAAAGAGGCAGAAGACAAATTCACAAGGTTCAAGCCAGGGTTCTCAGAACCCTCGCTCCTGCTTTAATTGCTGCAAGACCGATCATCTAGTCAAAGACTGTCCTTTGCTGAAGAAGGCCGCAGTAGCTCACGTGTATGACAGGTCGAGTCCGCCAGCTGCTTCCGAGGGAGCAGGTAAACCCGATGTTTTGGGAGGTACCCTTACAATTAAAAATATTCCTGTTTCTGTATTGTCTGACACGGGTGCATCACGTAGTTTTATTGCTAGTAACATAGTGCACAAATTAAAGTTAAAACAGCGAAAACTCAAAGATTCAGTTGAAGTACATAATCCGATAGGGGGTTCTATTATCCTCAATTCATATTGTAAAGTGCCAACCTCTTATTCTTTCTACAAGTTTCCTTTTGATCTGGTCGTTATGGATTTTCCCGAATTCGATATGATTCTCGGGCTTGATTGGTTAACAAAATATGAAGCCGAAGTGAATTATGCGGAAAGAATCGTTAAAATTCGAACGAAGCTTGGACATATATACATACCCTGTCATGATTCGAATCCAAATAGAGAAGAATTTTAGTCGGCATTAGAACTTATCCCCACTTCCTTGGAAAAGATTCCAATTGTTAGAAACTATGAGGATGTGTTTAAAGAAGCTGAAAACTTACCTCTGCAAAGAGAAATAGAATTCAGAATCGATCTAATTCCCAATGCCAGACCAGTGGTACATCCAATTCGCAGAATGACTCCAAAAGAAAAAGAAGAATTAGGCGATCAAACTCGTCAACTATTATGGAAGGGTCTAATCAGACCTAGTTTTTCTAATTGGGGTGCAGCTGTTGTGTTTGTCCCAAAGTCAGATGGTACTCTTCGATTATGCGTTGATTACCGAGACCTCAAAAAACAGATGCTCAAAAACAAGTATCGATTACCCCGCATCGATGATTTGCTAGACCAATTGAATGGGGCGAGAGTATTTTCCCGAATGGACCTAGCTACAGGTTTTCACCAATTGCGGATAGCAGAAGAGTTTGTTCCTTTGACAGCTTTCAGAGGTCCAGACATATTTTATGAATGATTAGTAATGTCGTTCGGCCTGTGCAATGCTCCAGCATACTTTGTCGATCTAATGAATAGAGTGTTCAGGGGAGTTTTGAATAAATTTGTCCTCGTATTCATTGATGATATTTTAATCTACTCCAAATCAAAACCCGAGCATGAAAAACACTTAGAACAAATATTGGAGATTCTAAGAAAGAATGTCTTCAAAGCCAAATTCTGTAAATGTGTCTTCTGGCAAGAAGAAGTCAAATTTCTTGGCCATGTCGTGTCAGAGAAAGGAATTTCTGTTGACCCAAGCAAAATAACAGCAATTCAAGACTGGAAACAACCCACTACTCCCACAGAAGTTAGAAGTTTTATGGGGTTGGCTAGTTATTATCGAAAGTTCGTTAAGGATTTTTCGAAGATATCCGGTCTGCTAACGAAGCTCCCGAAGAAACATGAGAAATTTAAGTGGACTTCTGACTGTGAGGAAGCTTTCCAGGAATTGAAATCGAAACTGACCACTGCTCCAGTGTTAACCATTATTGATGGCAATCAGGATTTGATGGTTTGGACAGATGCTTCTATTAGAGGTCTTGGTGCAGTGTTAATGCAAAGAGGCCAAGTAGTCGCTTATGCAAGCCACCAACTGAAACCGCATGAGAAGAATTATGTGACTCATGATCTTGAGTTGCTAGCCATCGTTTTTGCATTGAAAATCTGGAGGCTTTATTTATTAGGCGAGAAATTCATACTGTACACAGATCATCAATCATTGAAGTATTTATACACCCAGAAAGATCTGAATTTGAGACAGCAGCGTTGGCTAGAATTTCTTGCAGCGTATGATCTTGATATCCTGTATACGCTGGGAAAGGCTAATGTTGTAGCGGATGCGCTTAGTAGGAAAACCGCAATCATTGCCAATCTTATAATTACGCCTGGATTGATTGATAGGATTTCAGCCCTTCAAAAAGACGATGAATTCATTCAGAGAATCAGTTAGAGGGTCAAGGAAGGTGAAACCAAGAGTTTTCGTATTGAGAATAAGGGGGTTCTCAGGTTAAATAATAGGATTTGCATCCCGAATATTCCAGGCCTTCGAAGAGAAGTATTAGACGAATGCCATAAATCCAAATTTTGCATCCATCCTTGTGTGAGTTAAATGTACCAAGATATCAAATGCACTTTCTGGTTGAGGGCAATGAAAAGGGATATTTCTTTGTATGTTAGCAGATGCCCTACTTGTCAATTGGTCAAGAGCGACCAACAAAAGTTAGCTGGATTGCTGCAACCGTTGGAAGTCCCAAGCTGGAAATGGGAACAGATTTCCATGGATTTCATAGATGGTTTACCGCGAACCAGGAAAGGTAATGACAGCATTTGGGTAATCGTAGATTGCTTCACGAAGGCTGCCCATTTTATACCTGTTAGATCCAATAGAACTGCTCAAAGTCTAGCACAAATATATTTCAAAGAAATCGTTAAGCTGCATGGAATTCCCATCAGCATAGTCAGTGATAGAGACCCGATATTTGCTAGCAAATTCTAGGAGGCTTTCCAGACAGAATTGGGAATGAAACTAAATATGAGCACCGCTTATCACCCTCAAACAGATGGCCAAACTGAGAGGGTGAATAGAATTCTAGAAGATTTATTGCGGGCTTGTATAATTGATTTTGGTGGGTTATGGGAAGATCATTTGCATTTGGCAGAATTCTCATATAACAATAGCTATCAAGCAAGTTTGGGAATGTCGGCATTTGAAGCATTATATGGCAGACCCTGCAGATCTCCAGCATGTTGGGTAGAACCTGGCAATAGACTTGTGTTAGGACCCGATATGATTAGAGAAGCATCTGATAAAGTGGACTTCATCAAAAAGCGATTGAGAACCGCACAAAGCCGACAGAAAAGTTATGCAGATTCTAGAAGGAGAGATATGACATTTGCTGTTGGTGATCATGTTTATTTGAAAGTTTATCCAATGAGAGGAGTAATCAGATTTGGCAAAATTGGGAAGTTGGCACCGAGATTTATTGGTCCCTTTCCTGAACGAATTGGAACTCTTGCTTATAGGTTTCAATTGCCAGATTGGTTACCTGGAGTGCATGATGTATTTCACATATCTCAACTTAGAAGACATGTGCATGATCCGGAACTTGTTGTAGAAGAAGCAACGCAACAGGATGTAGACATAACTCCAGAATTAGCACTCAGAAGAGAGCCATTAAAGATTGTTGGCAAAGAAACTAGAGAACTAAGAAGCAAAAAGGTTCATTTAGTTAAAGTGCAGTGGAGCAGTGATCCTAGAAACTGTACTTGGGAGACCGAGGAAAGCATTAAGCAGGCTTACCCCAAATGCAGAGTGGATATCTCTGACTAACTCCGGTGCAAGGTACCTTTACAATATTTTGCATTTACATTTTGTTTCCTACTTTACTGTTGTTTCCTTTTCGAGGACGAAAAGTTTTAAGTGGGAGAGATTGTAATAACCCAGAAAATACGAGCCAATTTAAAATTTTTAAATTGGTGATTTCAAAGGAATTTGAAAATTTGAAATAGAATATTTCAATAAATTAGTGAATTAGAAATAGTGAGTCAGTTTGAAAATTTGAATTCAAACTTTGACTGACTGTGCAGGGTGGAAAATATAATGGATTTTAGTGAAACTAAAAATATTTAAATCTGTTGGTCAAAACCTTTCTAACGAATCTGAAAAATCGAAATTTCATAACGGGAATCAAAAGTTATGGCCGAATGAATTTTCAGAATGGTCGCTATATAGAATATATAGCCCTGGAAAATTGATATTTTGCATACGACCTCGGAATTTGACGAAACCACTTTTATTGGGTCCAGGATGTCAAATTATTGCTAGGTTTGAAATTTCATAATTTTTGAAGCTAGTATGTGAGCGTGGCAAAAGAAAATGTGTTTGGTCAATTCCTGTTAAATTGGATCGACCAGAAAATGGCCATTTTTCAAACGATCTCAGAATTCGACGAAACTAGTTTTGTTTGGACCGTAGAGTCAAAACATAGCTAGATTTATTTTTCTGGAATTTTTCGAATCAGTTTGTGGCCCTGGAAAATTGAAATGTACGTTCAATGTTAAAAATTAAATGTTTTATACTTTAATTTGAAAAATAACTGACTATAACAGTCGAATTGGCCAACGAAACATATCCCATTGTGTTTGGGATGGGGATATTTAGCTGGGGATGACAGTCGTTGGACTTGAAAAGGAGTTCGTTGGAGAAAACACTATTTAAAAATATAATATATATATCGGCCAATAGGATTTTTTCTTTCATAATTAAAAAAATAAAAAAAACACCTGAAACCCCCGAACCAACGGCGAAACCCGTTCGTCGCTTCTCCCCCAAATCGCCGCCGCCACAGGCGATTTCCACCTGCGCCACCACCTATCGTCGACGCGCCTCCCTCCCCTCGTCAGATCCGACCCCAGCACAACCCCCATCGACGCCTCCTCCGCCTGAATCGAGGCCAGAAAGTCGGCCTCTTCCCATCGCCGCCGCCGCTCCGATCTGCCACCGAGCGCCACCAAACCACCATCGACGGGACCCCCTCTCGAAGCTCTTCCACGTCCAACTCCCCGATCGCCCCAACATGCCACGGATTTTGTAACACCCCACACCCGCTATAGTCACTCACTAAGGGAATGCCATAGCATCGGTGGAGTATTTTTAGTGAGTATAGAACAGTAAAATTACAACAAGACAGATATAATGTAATACTTGAAAATTTTAAAACATCATCTCATAGCAGCGGAAAGTAAAACATGTTTGGTTACATCATAAAACCATAACAAGAGTCAAGTACAAAATATCCATCCTGAATAAAATAAGTACATAATCCCACTACTCATAACAAATAGCCATAACAGAAAAGATAAGATAAGCTGAGCTCTACATCTACGGTCCAAGCTCCAAGAGATAGATAAAGCAAACTGATCAAAACCCACTAGCACTAGGCCCAACCTGAGGACCTGAAGGAAAAAGATAAAAACAACGGGGGTCAGACATAAGCCAGAGTGAACCCTATCTCCTTAATAATACAATTATTAAAGTAATTAGGGTATGATATGAACTCGGTATGGTATCTTTGGGGATAATGACTACACTAAGTTGCCCACGAACACAGGACGAACTAAGATAACCTTAAAGACGCATCTACCCACCCAAGGATAATTACTAACTGCACCACACCAGTTCTACCCACCAAGAGTAATTCCTACTTAAAGGTTGATCCCACTAAGTGTACTTAGTAATTTTTCACCCGGTAGTTTCTTGTATCCCTACACAGGTGCCGTCTGCCCCTATTTTTACTAGGTGTACCCACTACCCCCAAGCGATCGGCTCCCTACCGTAGATACCCGTGCTGGTCCCACAAAAGGGGGTGTATCATTTCCCAAAGTGGCTACCATATAATATCATTGTGCACGGCTTTATATCTACCCGATGCAACAACGACTTACCAACCAGCCCGGGTCCACACACGCATATGAAACCCGTTGATCCCGCGTTGCCACCGCTAACCCGTTTTGGCCTCTTACAGTCAAGCCCAATATGCGTGTCCCGTCACCCGACAAGGGTCGAGCCTACAAAGATACGTTGGGATATTGGTTGAAATGGGCCCCCACAAGCTACTACTTAAGCTTGTCGTTTAATCTAGTGCATCCCACTTAACCCTTTAACCATGTCCCCTTACATGTTATAAATCTTGGCTAAGTCCTTTAATCATATTTCAATTGCCACTTAGGGCACTCACTAGATTCCCACATGCCACCCATGGCACTTACTTAACCCCTTAATCATGTTTAATTACATTTTCCACCTTGGTTAAGTATTCTAATTGTATTCTCACATGCCACCCATGGCACTTAATTAACCCTTTTATCATGTTTAATTATATGTTCCACCTTGGTTAAGTATTCTAATCGTATTTTTCTATTGCCACCCAAGGCAACCCACTAGTCTCATCATGCCACCCCAAGGCACCCACTTAACCCCTCATGTCCCACTACATGCTAATATGGTTAAGTGTTTCTTAATTCATTAATTAATATCATGACCTCATAAAGACCTCCCACATTAGACCGTCTTTTATGACTGCTGGATATGCCGGTTGGTTCCGGGCAGACTTCTGTCATAAAAAGGGCCTAACCTCGTGTCTTTACTTTAATCATGTATTTAATTTATGACTAAGACCTCTCACATTGGGCCAATCATTTGTAGCCGCTGGATGGCCGGTCGGTTCCGGGCAGACTTCCGCTACAAAAGGGTCCAACCTCGTGTCTTAGTTGATTAATTAATCCTAATTAATCACCCCCATATTAATTATCCCTAATTAATATCAAATTTTCCATAACATGGGTAGACCTAACTCAATAGGTAAATTCCCATGGGGTAGACCTAACTTAATAGGTAAATTCCCACTTATGGTAATTTATTTTTATTGTATGCTTAATCATACCCAATCATATTTTTATTAACATATTTACCAACCCCATCGTTCCCCACGTAAATCGTTCTCATTTCATGACATAAATAAGGGGAAGATCATTACAAATATCATGGGTTTAGCATACAACTTTGTCATGGGTTAAGAGGATGTCAACTTGCATATATGAGCATATATTAACCCGACTACATTTAACCCAAACTTGCATATTATCAAACATGTGTCTTACATAACATGTTGCATATGAACTTACATATCATCAAACATGTGATTTGCATAACATGTAGAACTTGCATTTTAGCATATACTTAACTTGCATAAGCACTCACATACTTGCATAAGCATTCATATACTTGCATAAGCTTGCATATCATGTTAAACTTGCATTTCAACATATACATAACTTGCATAAACATTCACATACTTGCATAGGCTTGCATATTATGTTAAACTTGCATTTCAACATATACATAACTTGCATAAACATTCACATACTTGCATAGGCTTGCATATTATGTTAAACTTGCATTTCAACATATACATAACTTGCATAAACATTCACATACTTGCATAGGCTTGCATATTATGTTAAACTTGCATTTCAACATATACATAACTTGCATAAACATTCACATACTTGCATAGGCTTGCATATTATGTTAAACTTGCATTTCAACATATACATAACTTGCATAAACATTCACATACTTGCATAGGCTTGCATATTATGTTAAACTTGCATTTCAACATATACATAACTTGCATAAACATTCATATACTTGCATAAAATGCTAAACATGCATATAAGCATATACATGACTTGCATAAGTACTCACATACTTGCATAACATGTTTGCATAATGGATCCATATTCACTTAGTGTTTTGCATCATAAACATCATGAAACAACTTGCATAAAAATATCATGATTACATATTATGAAACTTGCATGACATAAGGCATATAACTTGCAAAACACATAATATTCACTACATCAAGCTTGCATAAATATATGGATCCACAAACATAGCCATACTTTATCACATCTTATCATAATCAATTCAATAATTGATTATTAAGGGGATAGAAGCTCACCAAAACAAGATTAGCAAGTTAAATGACGCAAATCCCAATGATTAAGTAGAAAAAGATGTAGATTATCTTGCAAACCCTCTTAGGATTTTTAGTGGAGGCTCTCCAATTTTCTAAGTGGTGGCATAATGGCCTTAGATCTATTTTTGGTAAGGATAAAGGGGGGTATTAGGGTGTATATATAGATTAGTTAGATGTTTTAGGACCATAGGATATACCCTAGAACCAATCCTAGCCTTTAAAGCATGTCTTGGGGAAGAAGTCAAGTGTAGGAACCATTTAGGGCCCAAAAAAACAGCCCAAAACTCATCCCGGGCCTCAAAACATGAGCAGTTTTCGTTTTTGATTTTTCGTGAAACTTTGACGGGCCATAACTTGGTCATACGGACTCCGATTTACGAAAACTCGGACTCTATTTCGCGTATTTTTCCGAGACGAACGCAATGGCACAGCCCGTTTCCCCTGATTCAGAATATTAAATTTAATTCTGCTCTGATTTATGTTATAACAAGTTATTTAACATACGGGGTGTTACATTCTCCCCTACTTAAAGGATTTCGTCCCCGAAATCTCTAAGTCAAGAAGAACGTATCCTACCAACCAAACAACCATCTACTCAACCATCAAACACTGGCATCCATTGTCCTTAAACAGTTTCTAATGATGTATGAGCATATGCAAAAAGTGTGTGTATATGTTCCCTATCTAATGTATGAACATATGCAAACCATGATAGTGCCATGCATCCATTATGTATGCGAGCGAACCCTATCGACACATACAATATCTACATGAGTGCACAATCATTCACCAAAATGCATCATCCATGTGATAACACAACCATTATACATCCATAAATATATCTTCCTACACACAATTTTATGCAATATGCAATATGAAGTGACTGAGCCGATCTAGTGCCTAGAGTGTGTGTATATGCATCCACGAGCAACCATTAGCAAACACTTGCATCCACTTGCATCCATCAACCATAACATGTCTCAAACACATGTTTCAACCATAGGTTTACCCTATCTAAAGGTCAAAAGTACTAACGAGAGGACATACTAAGAATAAGATAAGCACAAGATATGTGATGAAGGAGAAGAAAAAGGATATACCCTCCAAAAGAAAAAGGGTACCTCGAACGCATCTTCGCTTCCGTCTCCCAAGTTGCGTTGCTCTCCTCTTCTCCCCATTGCACTTTGACTAGCTGAACCTCTCGATTCCTCAATTTCCTAGTCTCTGACCCAAGGATGCGAGTAGGAGCTCGTCGAATAGTCGCATCACGCTCTGCTTCCACTTCTCTAAGCAAACTTGGCTCTACCACCTCTGCGGTCTTATGTAGGCACTTCCTCAAATGTGACACATGGAAAACATCATGTATACCGCTAAGTCTGTCTGGCAACTCCACCCTATATGCCATCCGTCCAATTCTTTCCTTGACAGGAAACGGTCCTACAAACCTCGGTGCTAACTTCCCAGCGGATCCAAAGCGAACAACATTCCGTAATGGAGACACTTTGACAAAAACCATGTCCCCAACTTCAAACTCAAGATCAGTCCTCCTCTTATCTGCATAAGATTTCTGTCTGTCTTGCGCTGCTTTCATCCTTCTTCGAATCAAATCAACCTTCTCTGAAGTCTCTCTAACCATATCGGGCCCTAGCAAGATCTTATCCGTAGATTCCCACCAACATGTAGGTGATCGACAAGGCCTTCCATAAAGAGCTTCAAAAGGTGCCATGCCAAAACTAGACTGGAAGCTGTTGTTATATGCAAACTCCACCAAAGGAAGATGCTCTTCCCATGTACCTCCAAAATCCAAGATACAAAGCCTCAAAAGGTCTTCCAAAACACGGTTCACCCTCTCGGTCTGGCTGTCTGTCTGAGGATGATATGCGGTGCTCAAACACAACTGAGTCCCCACCGCCTCCTGTAAACTCTTCCAAAACTCACTAGTGAAGATAGGATCTCGATCACTCACTATGCTGGAAGGTACCCCATGCAATCGAACTATCTCTCGAACATAGACTGAAGCAAGCCATGGAGCAATCCTCTTACTCTTTACGGGTATGAAATTGGCGCTCTTAGTAAGTCTATCAACCACGACCCAAATTCCTGTATTGCCCTTCCTCGATCTCGTTAAACCATCAACGAAGTCCATCGAGACACTATCCCACTTCCATATCGGAACTTCCAAAGGATGAAGCAACCCACCTGGTTTCTTTCGCTCCGTCTTCACTCGTTGGCACACCAAGCATCGAGCGACATGCTCGGCCACATCTTTCTTCATACCGGCCCAGAAGAAAGCCCTCTTCATGTCTTGGTACATCTTATCCCCACCGGGATGAATGGTCATCCTAGAACGGTGTGCGTCATCAAGAATAGCTTTCCTCAAACCCTCGTCTTGCGGTACACCAAGTCTACCGTCTCTACGCAAACACCCCTATCGTCTAGGGTGTTCCTACTCAAATGGCTGGACGACTCCCCCCTTATGGGCTTCTCTATCAACTCAACCAACTGTGGGTCGTCCCTCTGTGCTCTTCCAATCCACCCCAAAAGAGTAGGTCTAACCAAGGAGGCTAGCAAACCGGGTACAAAGTCAATGGAAGGTCTAAAGTCAAACTTAGAAATAAACTCTAAGCTCCGTCGTTCAACGAACAATGAACTCAAGGACAACCTTTTTCTTCTTAAGGCGTCTGCTACCATGTTACCCTTACTCATAGGATGCTAAGGATCCCATCCACTTTTGTTGTCCTAAGACTATGCACTCGAAGAGTCTCCAACACTTCCCTAAGATGTAGGGCATGCTCTTCTCCACCAGGATATCATCCAAAATCATCATAACCGTCTCTCACGCAGACCACCCTAGTCGAATTCGGCATCCCCCAAATGCAAGCCCCAAAGGCCTAAACCAATATCAGACAAACACCCAAGGGATACCTCCTTCGGATTCAGACGACCTACGTGAGATGATACAAATAAAAAATGGCTAATTAATTACGCCCTTGACCAATTCTGGATGTTCTCGCCAGTCTCGTTCCAAAACCGTCGTTTATTCTATACTGGCTCTGCTCAGCCTATTGAGCACATAAGAAAACTTATTTCGTTCCTAGAAAAGACCAAAATGTCATCCATAAAGACCATCACAACTTATTTAGGTACTCCTTGTACACCCTTCTCATCAAATTAACCAAACATGCGGGGCGTATGTCAAACCAAATGGCATCACCAGCCACTCATAAAAGAAATCATCCGGAGTCCTAAAGGCAGTCTTTTCTATGCTATCCTCAGCCACTCTCGACTGATGAAATCCCGTGGCTAAGTCTTACTACAAAAATACTGAGGCGCCAGCCAACCGATCAAAGAGATCATCAATCCTTGGCAATGGGTGTCTATTCTTCTTTGTGAGTTTCTTTAGTTCTCTTTAGCCTACACAAAGTCTGAGGGACCCATCCGCCTTCATAACAAAACTACTGGAGCGCCCCACTCCGATATACTTCGTCTTATGGACCCCTTTTTAAGCAAATCACCTACTTACTTATGGAGTTCCCTCCTCCCACTAGGAGCCATGTGGCACACTGGCCAAGATACTGGTTTAGCATTATCCACCAGATATATTCGGAAGTCAATCTCCCGCTTCGGAGGTAAGCCCTTCACCTCCTCAAACACATCCGGGTATTCCTGGACCACTCTAACAGATCGCAGACTCTAGACCAACGTGTCAAGCGATTCTAGATACCTTAGCATAACAGATTCTATGGGATTACAAGAGATCTCGAGAGTGTTACTTAGGCGGCCCATAAGCCTAACAACTCTCCCTTGAAAATGAAGAACAACACTCCTACTGGATAACCAGTCCATGCCCAAAATTAACCCATAGCCCGTGAAGCCCAACAAGCATCACATCTAAACTCAACGCTAAGTATAGAAACTTTCAAACCCAAACATATCATGGAGCCCCAACTGGGTTTGAAACAACTAAGGGATCATCTACCAAACTGGTGTCTAAGTGCAGTGACTCAACTAACAATGGTGGGATAAACGAACTCAATATATCAGAATCAAATAAAGCTTGAATCGGATGATAAAGAAATCCAAATTCCAACCTAGACGGTCATATCCCCATCTGGTACCCTAGTCATGAGGGAATACAACTACCCTCCAGAAGATTCCATACCTTGCCCTTGCTTCTTTGAACAATCCTAATAAGGTGTCCTATTCCTCTTAAAAGGATAACCACTTGCCTTCTTCTTCCCTATTCTCCACTCGTAACCTCCCACCAATGAGGTTTCATCTTTCATTAACCAAACAACTATTTGAGCCTTCCTCCCATCGTTTATCCAGTAGATACCTACCAGTCCTCCTCCTTCTTGAACCAACTTCTAATCCGACTAACGTCTAAGTCCCTTGAAGTGGTTTTCCATCCTTATCTATCTTAGAAAGATCATCTATACGCGGAGGGGAAACTCAAAACGAGAGAAAGGGAGAGATTCAAAATGGAGAATTCGAAAGATATAGATATGGCTATTGGGGATTATGCTTTCCTTTCAAAAACTTTTCTGTTAAAAGACATGTTTTTGAAAATATTTCTTCCAAAAATGTTTTTAGAAAAATAGTTTTCTAAAACTTTTATCTGTTCTGGTAACCTTTGCTCTGATACCACGTGTAACACCCCACACCCGCTATAGTCACTCACTAAGGGAATGCCATAGCATCGGTGGAGTATTTTTAGTGAGTATAGAACAGTAAAATTACAACAAGACAGATATAATGTAATACTTGAAAATTTTAAAACATCATCTCATAGCAGCGGAAAGTAAAACATGTTTGGTTACATCATAAAACCATAACAAGAGTCAAGTACAAAATATCCATCCTGAATAAAATAAGTACATAATCCCACTACTCATAACAAATAGCCATAACAGAAAAGATAAGATAAGCTGAGCTCTACATCTACGGTCCAAGCTCCAAGTGATAGATAAAGCAAACTGATCAAAACCCACTAGCACTAGGCCCAACCTGAGGACCTGAAGGAAAAAGATAAAAACAACGGGGGTCAGACATAAGCCTGAGTGAACCCTATCTCCTTAATAATACAATTATTAAAGTAATTAGGGTATGATATGAACTCGGTATGGTATCTTTGGGGATAATGACTACACTAAGTTGCTCACGAACACAGGACGAACTAAGATAACCGTAAAGACGCATCTACCCACCCAAGGATAATTACTAACTGCACCACACCAGTTCTACCCACCAAGAGTAATTCCTACTTAAAGGTTGATCCCACTAAGTGTACTTAGTAATTTTTCACCCGGTAGTTTCTTGTATCCCTACACAGGTGCCGTCTGCCCCTATTTTTACTAGGTGTACCCACTACCCCCAAGCGATCGGCTCCCTACCGTAGATACCCGTGCTGGTCCCACAAAAGGGGGTGTATCATTTCCCAAAGTGGCTACCATATAATATCACTGTGCACGGCTTTATATCTACCCGATGCAACAACGACTTACCAACCAGCCCGGGTCCACACACGCATATGAAACCCGTTGATCCCGCGTTGCCACCGCTAACCCGTTTTGGCCTCTTACAGTCAAGCCCAATATGCGTGTCCCGTCACCCGACAAGGGTCGAGCCTACAAAGATACGTTGGGATATTGGTTGAAATGGGCCCCCACAAGCTACTACTTAAGCTTGTCGTTTAATCTAGTGCATCCCACTTAACCCTTTAACCATGTCCCCTTACATGTTATAAATCTTGGCTAAGTCCTTTAATCATATTTCAATTGCCACTTAGGGCACTCACTAGATTCCCACATGCCACCCATGGCACTTACTTAACCCCTTAATTATGTTTAATTACATGTTCCACCTTGGTTAAGTATTCTAATCGTATTCTCACATGCCACCCATGGCACTTAATTAACCCTTTTATCATGTTTAATTACATGTTCCACCTTGGTTAAGTATTCTAATCGTATTTTTCTATTGCCACCCAAGGCAACCAACTAGTCTCATCATGCCACCCCAAGGCACCCACTTAACCCCTCATGTCCCACTACATGCTAATATGGTTAAGTGTTTCTTAATTCATTAATTAAGATCATGACCTCATAAAGACCTCCCACATTAGACCGTCTTTTATGACTGCTGGATATGCCGGTTGGTTCCGGGCAGACTTCTGTCATAAAAAGGGCCTAACCTCGTGTCTTTACTTTAATCATGTATTTAATTTATGACTAAGACCTCTCACATTGGGCCAATCATTTGTAGCCGCTGGATGGCCGGTCGGTTCCGGGCAGACTTCCGCTACAAAAGGGTCCAACCTCGTGTCTTAGTTGATTAATTAATCCTAATTAATCACCCCCATATTAATTATCCCTAATTAATATCAAATTTTCCATAACATGGGTAGACCTAACTCAATAGGTAAATTCCCATGGGGTAGACCTAACTTAATAGGTAAATTCCCACTTATGGTAATTTATTTTTATTGTATGCTTAATCATACCCAATCATATTTTTATTAACATATTTACCAACCCCATCGTTCCCCACGTAAATCGTTCTCATTTCATGACATAAATAAGGGGAAGATCATTACAAATATCATGGGTTTAGCATACAACTTTGTCATGGGTTAAGAGGATGTCAACTTGCATATATGAGCATATATTAACCCGACTACATTTAACCCAAACTTGCATATTATCAAACATGTGTCTTACATAACATGTTGCATATGAACTTACATATCATCAAACATGTGATTTGCATAACATGTAGAACTTGCATTTTAGCATATACTTAACTTGCATAAGCACTCACATACTTGCATAAGCATTCATATACTTGCATAAGCTTGCATATCATGTTAAACTTGCATTTCAACATATACATAACTTGCATAAACATTCACATACTTGCATAGGCTTGCATATTATGTTAAACTTGCATTTCAACATATACATAACTTGCATAAACATTCACATACTTGCATAGGCTTGCATATTATGTTAAACTTGCATTTCAACATATACATAACTTGCATAAACATTCACATACTTGCATAGGCTTGCATATTATGTTAAACTTGCATTTCAACATATACATAACTTGCATAAACATTCACATACTTGCATAGGCTTGCATATTATGTTAAACTTGCATTTCAACATATACATAACTTGCATAAACATTCATATACTTGCATAAAATGCTAAACATGCATATAAGCATATACATGACTTGCATAAGTACTCACATACTTGCATAACATGTTTGCATAATGGATCCATATTCACTTAGTGTTTTGCATCATAAACATCATGAAACAACTTGCATAAAAATATCATGATTACATATTATGAAACTTGCATGACATAAGGCATATAACTTGCAAAACACATAATATTCACTACATCAAGCTTGCATAAATATATGGATCCACAAACATAGCCATACTTTATCACATCTTATCATAATCAATTCAATAATTGATTATTAAGGGGATAGAAGCTCACCAAAACAAGATTAGCAAGTTAAATGAAGCAAATCCCAATGATTAAGTAGAAGAAGATGTAGATTAGCTTGCAAACCCTCTTAGGATTTTTAGTGGAGGCTCTCCAATTTTCTAAGTGGTGGCATAATGGCCTTAGATCTATTTTTGGTAAGGATAAAGGGGGGTATTAGGGTGTATATATAGATTAGTTAGATGTTTTAGGACCATAGGATATACCCTAGAACCAATCCTAGCCTTTAAAGCATGTCTTGGGGAAGAAGTCAAGTGTAGGAACCATTTAGGGCCCAAAAAAAACAGCCCAAAACTCATCCCGGGCCTCAAAACATGAGCAGTTTTCGTTTTTGATTTTTCGTGAAACTTTGACGGGCCATAACTTGGTCATACGGACTCCGATTTACGAAAACTCGGACTCTATTTCGCGTATTTTTCCGAGACGAACGCAATGGCACAGCCCGTTTCCCCTGATTCAGAATTTTAAATTTAATTCTGCTCTGATTTATGTTATAACAAGTTATTTAACATACGGGGTGTTACAGATTTCGCGAAAACCTCAAACCTAGTTTCGAACCATCGTGAAAGGTGTGTCCTTTTTTATGTCTGCACTTTGAAAAATCATATCTTTTTGGTGTGTTGACGAAATTCGATGAAACAGGAAACATCGGGACCGTAAGGAAGCTCTCTACCAAATAGAAGAAGCCGCGGATTTTTCTGAGTCACCTACGATTTCTAGCACACCGGAAACCAATGTGAGAAATCTAAATTAATAGAATTTGAATGGAAAATGTCGTGTATAAATTATATTAGCGAAATATAAATTACACACGTGTAGTATACCTCATGTACATGCATGGTGTAAGCTATATGAGCGAAGTATGAATTATACATGCATAGAATAATTGATATACGTATTGAAATGCAAGTGAAATATTATAATATATATATACATATATATATATATATATATATACACACTTCCCTCGTCCACAAACCATGGACGATATTTATTGTTGTGAATTGGTGTGAAATATTGGATGAAAAATACGAATGGTTCAATATTTGTTTGTGGTTGATATTGTTTTGTTGTGGTTGAAAAATACCCATTGGTGATTGAAATGAATTGGAGATATTTGTGGAAATAAAAATAAACATGACGCCTGCGTGCGAATTAGATGCATGAATCCCCATTGTCAAAAACTACGAGGTTTTATGGTAGAGCGAAGAGCCGTACTAGGGACGGTGCCGATTTTAACTACCCTACCGTTATGCTGCAGAAATTTTGAATAATCTTTATGTGTTAGAATTATTTTCATATGTTGAAATTATCTTCATGCGTTGAAATTAAAGTCATGTGTTGAAACTATATCCATGTATGGAAATGTTCATGTGTTGAAAAGTGATGTGTGAAAATTTAATTCATTTGTGAGTGAATGAAGTGTTTAAACAATAAAAATCACATTTTTATAATATATACGAAGTATGTAAAATATTCTCCTTATATATAAATAGTTTCAACAATAAAAAAATTCCATCTTTCTAATATGAACAACACAAATAAAATATCCATGTGTGGAAATGCTCATGTGTTGAGAAGTGTGCGTAGTGGAAAAAAATTCATGTGTTGAATAAAAAGATCGAACAATAAAAATTACATTTTTATTGAAACTATGAAGTGTTGAAAACATCCATTTGTCGAATAAATATTTTAAATGATAAAAATATCATTTTTATCGTATATGTGATAGGCTAAAGATATGCGGACGTTGAAATAAATATTTGTGAAGAAATATTATTTTTAACATGCATAGGAACTAAATAAAATAGTAATGTGTTGAAATCAATTTTAGTTCGCCAAAATTATCATCTTTGAAATGTGAAGTGTTAAAATAGCCACTTGTTCAAATAAAATATGCATGAGTTGAAATATACATTAATTAGCTAATGATATGATTTTAGCCTATGCATGCAACATTAGAATAAATGGTGTTTTTAAACCAAAGTGAATCAAATATGAAGTTGAATGGAAAATGATAAGTGATAAAAAATTGTATATATGTACATGCATATTTATTGAACAGGTTATAGCAAAGGGGCTAGAGAAGAGGAATAAAATTTTGTGCCCGACAAATAGGTACACATTTACTGTTTTGTTTGGGTGATGATTTTATGAGCCTGCTGGCTAGCCGCTTGGCTTTTTCTTTTTCTTTTTGACATGAGACGCCCATGTGGCTATTTGGGAATTTTCCCAGCCCCTCCCGTACAAAGGAGGTTATGGCGAAATTTTCCAAAATTTAAATGTGTTAGTGAAATAATTAAAGTGAAAACGATATAGGAATTTTGAATGAACTATATTTATATAAATATATAAATAAAATTAAAACGAAACGTGGCCGTGCAGTTCATGTTTTGAAACCATGATTTCAAACGAATGGTGCGGGAAAACCGACCATTGGATTTTCCCGAAACCGCAACCGTTGGGTTCGCCTTGGAAATACCTTTCCAACGGCACCAATATTGTGAAGATCCGACGTTGGATTGTCTGGAATATTTAATTCAAATCTGAAGAAATACAGCGCCAGAAGCGATTATATTTATATATATATATATATATATAATTAAATTAAATTGAATAACGATGCTGTAGTTCGTAAATTGAAATTGTAACTTCAAATGGCTAGTGTGGAAGATCCGACCGTCGGATTTTCCCAAAACTGAAACCGTTCGATTCATTTTGAAATGACCTTCCAAATGATATCAAATTTGTGAAGATCCAATGGTTAGTTTCTTAGATATGTATAAAACAAAATTAGTGAAAAACAGCGCTAATGCATCGGCACGACCTGAATCGTCGTTTAATTAAATATAGCCGTTTTAAATAAATAAAAATGGTGATATATCGTTATAAAATGCTATAGACGATATAGAGTGGAAATAAACCAATTTTGTTGTCTTTGCTTGATATTTGATGGTTGAATGTATTTAACATGAAAATTATAACTAAAGAACTGAAATGTGAATGTTGAATAGTCCAACCATGGGATAAGTTGATTTGAAAATCTAAATATACGTGGGTTATTTGAAAAGGCCGAGTTCATCTCATTTCAAATAATCGATCGACGTTGAGAAGTCGAAGAGTCAAAGACGGTTGAAGACCGACGATCTTCACATTGGATGGATGGGCACTACTGATGCTCGTGATTGGAGTAGATACCATGAAGGAACTGAAGTAGTAGCCGTCCAAACATACTGTTGATAGTACGGATATGCGAGGAATTGGTGCCTCCGGTTTCTTTCAGACCCAGAACGGACTTGTAAATGGACTGCGTGTCTGACATTGGATTTTGTTCTGTGCTGATTGATTGATCTCTGTTAAATATATATCTGTTTGGCGGCGGAGAATTTATTCTCTTGCTTAACGCCCTTCTCTGAGAAGTATGAGCTCAGAGGTTATGTATTGATAGAAATCAGTCGCATGGAGTGGATTGCCTGTGTGGCACGCCTGAGTGGCATATGATCAAGGCTCCTGTTGCAAAGCAAAGTCTTGTGGTTGATGATGAAAGCATGGTCGGTGTGACGTACCTTTGTGCATAACGTGAATTCGCGAGCCTCACACCCCGGTATGAGTCAAAAACGGGAGAAGAACCCAAGGAGTGCACGACGTTTCTTTCTATCTATGGTGGTGTCAGTGACCTCCCTGCCCTGACATTTATATCTACTTTTTCACCTGTGTGGTTGTTGGAATACGAGGCGCCTCGATTATAGGTCTGTAAGGACCGGGAAACGTGTGTTCAGGAATTGCCAATCCTCAAAAGTAAGAGAGGACCGGCCTTGGAGGATCCAAGGATTGCTGTGTACGGTCCCGAGGCATTTGCTAGAGTGTCTCGAATCGGAGAGGAGCTTGCCCCTTGCCTCGACTCATGAAGGAATCCAATTTCCAATACGAAATATGCGGACGTGATTGTATTACTAGTATGGCGACATAGTAGATGGTAGCTATGCCGCCTAGGATTGATATTTATGATTGAATTTGCTTTTGAAACATATGTACACTAGTAATAATATCAAACACTTTTGTTTTATTCGTATGAAGCATTTTTGGCCATTATAAGGTAAAACTCTATCCTCCGGCTTGCGTTGCGTTGTGTGATGGGACCTGAGTCTTATAATGGTTTCATTTGTCAAAAAGCATTGCGATGATTTAATCATTTACTTTATTTCATGCACTAGCACTCATTGGAGTAAACCCGTTCCGCGAAAGTGGTGTGGTCCTTTGATTTGCCCTATTATTGTTGTTAATAAGTTAAGTTGATTTCTCATACCAGTCCCACGACTGACTCGTAGTTTGTTTCACCTTGCAAACTCGGGTGCCCTCATTTTCACACGGTCAACCTAGTTACAGGTTTCTGACGCACCTTTTGGCTCATGGCGAGGCTTGACTACACCGTGCTGACTTGGATTTTCTCCGCCATTATTGTATCTATATTATGATCCCGCCATTGGCGATGTAAACTTATATTTATTTTGTGTACTATTTATGTATGTTCCCGCCTCAGGCGATGGTGACTGACTATGTATCATTATGCACTAAGTTGTATCCTGTACTGTGCTTCTCTGATGTGATGATATCTATATGATTCCGCTGTCATATGTGTGTAAATTATTCTATTTTCTGTTTATGCTATTATCTGTGATCTGCTAATGATGATTAATGTGTTATATTCCAATGATTATCCTTAACACCAGGTTACGGGGTTTTGGGATCGTCACAGTGGATGATTTATCATTGCTGTTATATACATGTGTTGTAGGGAATCTATATAATAAACGTTATATGGTAATTGATTGGGCCACATTCCAATTTGGAAAATAAGAAATATAAATTCATGTGTTGAAATAAAATATAAATTCATGTGTTGAAATAAAATATAAATTCATGTGTTGAATAAAAATAATTTCACGTGTTGAAATAAAATAACTTCATGCGTTGAATAAAATATTCGTTGAATAGAATAACGAAGTTATTGAAATATATAAAGCCGTGTTGATTAGATATGCGCCATTTTGACGCGAACGATATTTATATCGATTATATTTGTTTTTATAATGATTCTAGAAAAGGAAGTGATTTCAAAATATAACGTTTTGAAGATATTATCATATATATATATATATATATATATATCGATGATATGGAATATCAAAATTTTGATTAGAAATTGAATAGGAAGTTGAAATCGTTTTGAATACGAATTTAAAACGATTTATAAAACAAAGTTAAAACGATTTATAAAATACGTTTTAAAAAGTAAATCGACAAAGTATATATTATATATATAATATAATGGCCTGAATAGAATGCGCTGCGCTGCGGCAGTTCGCGAATTTCGACCATTGACTTCGAATTGACGTTGATGGAGAGCCGACCGTCGGCCTAAAACCGGAACCGTTGGATTCGTATCGAAAAGAGCTTTATAAAGAATATTAGAAATTAGAAATCTAATGGTTGGATTTGGAATTATGTCCAAATCAAATTTGGAAAAGGTTGCTGTAAGTGCAGTTCGATGGCCGTTGATGGAAATCAACTGTACGGGCTTTGATAAAATGATTAAAAATAGTAATAATTTGTGTAAAATAATAAGATATGATTTGGGAAGAATTAGGATGAAAATTTCCATATTTGAAAAGATAAAATAGATTTTTATCGAAATGAACTAGTTTTGAACTAGAATTATAATTCCATTTATTTTTTTAAAATAAATAAAGTGGATTTGAAATGGTTTTGAAAATAACCAGAATTTCCAATAATTGAATTGGAATGGATTTAAATAGAAATTATCTTTGGAATATTTCGATGTTGGACTTCGTGATTATACAGATATTGTTATGGAAATTTGAAAGATATATTGATATCGTTATTTCCAATACGATATTTGTTGGTCGTCGAATTTGATATTGAGTATAAGCCGAGATATTTTCTATTCAGAGCCTTGTATTTATTATCAAATGTGATTTGGGTTTGTCGTGAATGGTGTCTTCAATAACACTGTAACACCCCGTAATTTTATAACATTAAAATTCACAAATTAAAGTATACTTAATTTTTAGAAAAGAATTAAGTGAAATGGGTTGCGCAGAGAAATATATATATATATATATATATATATATATATATATATAAATTAAAAAAATAAATAAATAAATATGCAAAAAAGTTCAAAACAGCGAATTGGGAGGGGGAATAACCGAACCGGCCCACTTTTGAGGTCGACCCGAGCCCTGCTGGGTCGAGTAGGGGTAAATCCAGGGTGTTTGGCTGTCAACCCGTGGGCCGATTCGCTCAAATGCAGATTTTGCATTTGATTGGTTCTCATGGTTCAGGGTTAATCTAATGGTCCTAAATAACTTCCTACACCTATAAATACATCCTAATGCTAACCCTAAACCTAATTAAAATAGAATAGTTACCATCGCCATGGAAATCAATGGAGCCGCCGCCAACTAAGAAAGAAAAAAGCAAATTCAATTCTAATTCTCTCAACCCTAAAGCAAAGAAAAACTCTCTCTTTTCTTCTCTAAATTGTGAGTATGATGATCTTAACAAGATTATTATCATTTTAATTAGGTTGAGTTATGAATGGTTGTAAGTAGATGATGTGAATTATCATATATGTTGTTGTAAACCCCTTTTTCTATCATGTATATTGTAAATCCAATGTTATGTGATGATGATATCTTATATGTTGTAAATTATGTGATGATGATATCTTATATGTTGTAAATCGTGCTATGATGATGTTATGTATGTTGAAAGTTTCTATGCTAAGTGGTGATGAATCATACATGTTAAAAAGGCCATGATGTTACCATCTATGCTAGTTAGTTCATATTAATTAAATCATCATGTTTGGGTTATGTTGATCTATATGACAAGTCACATATGCAAGTTAGATTGATTAGAAAAGTTATGAACATATGCCAAGACATCTATTATGACATCTAGAATTATACTATGACATATGTGATATCCTATGCTAGTTCACACCATCATTATGTTGACTAAAAACCCCATATGCAAGTTTATTTATAGATTTGGGCTATGATCATATCATGTAAATTGAGACATTTAACAAGTTGACAACTTTTGATCCTTAACATGTGTAGTTTATGCAAGTTTCACCCCTATTATGATCAGATTTATTTTAATTTTCTATATGTTGTGATAATTTATCTTTGTGCTAGGTGTTAGACTATACAAGTCTAGCCTATATTATGCGTTGAATAAGCGAACGTATAAACATGGGGTAGGGGTAATATTGAGGACTTAATATTAAAAATTTGGGGTGCAATTGATATGATTTTGCATGCCATAAGTGGATGGCCATAATTGAGTCAATTATGGACATCATTAAAAGTTGACTTAATTAATAATTTGAATAGGTAATTATTAAAACTGGGGTAAAAGATTTTAAGTGTTAATCAATGCTTAGGACACGAGGTTGGACTCGTTTGTGACGTAAACCTGCCCAGACCCGCCCGGCAAATCCAGTGGTCACAAATGTCAGCCCAATGTGAGAGATCCTAGGCCTAAACTAAAGCATAACGGTTGTAAAGACACGAGGTTAGAATCTTTTATGGTGTAAGATGGCCTGGACCCGCCCGGCAAATCCTACTGCCATAAATGCCAGTCTAATGTGATAGGTCTTTATGAGGTTATGGCCTGAATGAATTAAGAAATACTTAACCAGATAAACATGTAAGGTGGGACATGGGGGTTAAGTAGGTGCCTTGGGTGGCATGAGGAATCTAGGGGGTGCCCTTAGTGGCATGTGAAATACGATTAGTAAGACTTAACCAAACACACATGTAAATGAGCATGACTAAGAGGGTTAAGTGGGATATACTAATGACTAGCTTTGGTGGGTAGCTTGTGGGGGCCCATTTCGACCAGTATCCCAAATGTATCTTTGTGGGCTCGACCCAAGTCGAGGACGGGACACGCATGCTGGGTTTGAATGTAAGAGGCCAAAACGGGGAGCGGTGGCAACGCAAGTCCAACGTGTTTCATATGTGTGTGTGTGTGGACCCGGGCTGGTAGATAAGACGTTGTTGCATCGTGTAGGTATAAGCCGTGCATTCTCAAGTTGTATCGAGTTGCCACTTTAGGGGAGTGATACACCCCACTGTGGGGCCAGCACGGGTATCTACGAGTAGTAGCCGATCGAAAGTGGGTAGTGGGTTACACCTAGTGGAGATAGGGGCAGACGACACCTATGTAGTCAGCTAGGGGTACGTAAGGCTATTTATAAAGTTTCTGTGTGAAGCAAGTGGGATCAAACAATAGGGTGACTGGTGTGGTGCAGTGTAGTAATGTGCGGTGCAGTGTAGTAATCATTCGTTAGTAATTTGGTATGCCTTTACCGTTATCTTTAACGTTATCTTAAACGCTATCTTTATCTTCCTAAGAGTTCATAGACATTTACTTGTCTTTCATCTTATGCCTTAGTCTAGTTATTTTGATAATAGTATTGCTAGAATTATCATACTCGCCAGACTTTATGTCTGACCCCCTCTATTTCTATCCTTTTTCCCCCTCCAGGTCCTCAGGTTGGACCCATCTCTAGTGGAGTTTGATTGGATTGCTTTATCTCTCTTGGAAAGCTTGGCCCCTTGATGTAAAGTCCAGCTTGTTATCTTCTTTAATGTCTATTTGTGTAATGGGATTATGTATTTTGTTTTATGAAGATGGATAATGTATTTGACTCTGATTAACGGTTTTGTGATGTAATAAACATGTTTCCACTGCAATAAAATGAAGTTTTAGTTTTCAAGTACTACTTATTATATGTCTTGTTGTAATTTTTATGTTCTATATTCACTTATAACCTCCGTGGAAGTTAATGCATTCCCTTTGTGAGTGACATTAATGAACGTGGGGTGTTACGCGTGGTATCAGAGCTGAAGGTTACCAGAACAGATAAGACATTTTGAGAAACTATTTTTCAAAAGCATTTTTATAAAGAATACTTTCAAAAATATGTTTGTAGAAGTGTATTTTTGAAAGAAAGGTTTGTTTTAAAAACATAATCCCCAAGAGCCATATATCTTTCCTTCGATTCTCCGTTTTGAATTTCTTCCTCTTTCTCTTTTTGAATTTCCCCCTCCGCATATAGATGCTTTTTCTAAGATAAATAGGGACTTCCATACAAAGGACGAAAAACCACTTCAAGGGACTTAGACGTTTGTCGGGCTAGAAGTTAGTTCAAGGAAGTGGAGGGCTTGTTGATACCTTTAAGGTAGACGATCCGAGGAAGGTTCAAATAGTTGTTGGTTAATGAAGGACGAAACCTCATCTTGGTGGGAGTTCACTAATGGGGAGCGTCCTGTTGACTCTTGGGCGGATTTTAGACATAGGTTCGAGGCGAAGTTTCTCTCAAGGGCGGAAGAAAATCTATATATGGAAAGGTTCTTGACATTGAAGCGTGGAAGCTCATCAGTGAAAGAATATGTCAATAAATTTAATCAGTTAGCAAGGTTTGGCTTGGACTTAGAGAACACGCCGGAGAAGAAGGCGCTGAGGTTCGTGAATGGCTTGAATGAACCATTACAAGGGTCGGCTATGACCCACATCCCTATGGGGGCCACCCTAGAGAAGTTAGTAGAAATGGCGCTTACGCATGAGGAGAAAAGCGCTAAAGCTGATAAGATACCCGAGAAGAAGGGGGATCAGAAGAAACCACAACAGCAAAACAAGAAGGGTGATAAAGACAATAACGACAAGGGAAAGAAGTAATGTTTTAACTATGGGACACCAGGCCATCTCAGCAAGGATTGCCGAAAGAAAAAGAAGATAGGTTGTTTTCATTGTGGCAATGCGGGACATTTAGTGAAGGACTGCCCAAAGAAGGGGCAAAGGGCAGGAGCTACCTCGGGAGGACAGTTGCAGGCTCTTATGGCACCAGGGCAGGCAAGGGGACAAGTTCAGGCTCTCGCGGTCCCACCGCTGCAAGAATGAGGTAGAACTATTTCTGTTGAAAGCTTAGTTTTTCTGTTTGATCATCCTGTCCGTACCTTATTCGATTCGGGCGCATCACATTTGTTTATCTCTACATCATTAGTTGAATCACTGCACTTAAACACCAGTTTAGTAGAGGATCCCTTAGTTGTTTCGGATCCAATTGGGGGCTCAGCTTATTTGTCTATGATGTGTTTGGATTTTAAAATTTACATACTTAGCATTGAATTTAGATGTGATGCTTATGTGTTGGGCTTCACGGGCTATGGGATAATTTTAGGAATGGATTGGTTATCCAGAAATGGGGCCGTTCTTAATTGTGAAAGGAGAGTAGTTAGGCTCGTGACTCGCCTTGGCAACACTCTCGAAATCTTTTGTAATCCCATAATTTCGGTTATGCTAAGTTATCTAGAATCGCTTGACGCATCTGAGGAAAATCTACGATCTGTTGGAGTGGTCCGAGAATATTCGGATGTGTTTGAGGAGGTGAGGGCTTGCCTCCGAAGCGGGAGATAGATTTTCTAATATATCTTGTGGATAATGCGAAACCAGTATCTTTGGCAGTACGCCACATGGCTCCACGTGAAAGGAGGGAACTCGTTAAGCAAGTGAAGGAGTTGCTTGAGAAGGGGTTCATAAGACGAAGTATATCGGAGTGGGGTGCTCCAGTAGTATTTGCCACGAAGGCGGATGAGTCCCTTAGACTTTGTGTGGACTATTACTAAGAAGAACAGACACCCACTGCTGAGGATTGACGATCTCTTCGATCAGTTAGTTGGCGCCTAAGTGTTTTCGCAGTTGGACTTAGCCACTGGTTTCCATCAGTGGCTGAGGATAGAATTGACAAGACTGCCTTTAGGACTCCGGACGGTTTGTATGAATGGCAAGTGATGCCCTTCGATTTGACAAACGCCCCCGCATATTTTGTTGATTTGATGAGTAGGGCGTTTTGGGAGTACCTTAACAAATTCGTGGTAGTCTTTGTAGATGACATCTTGATCTTTTCTAAGGATGAAGAAGAGCATGCCCTACATCTTAGGGAAGTGTTGGAGACCCTACGAGCGCATAGCCTTAAGGCTAAATTTTCTAAGTGTCACTTCTGGAGGAAGGAAGTACGGTTCTTGGGGCACGTGTTTTCCAAAGAAGGGATAGCCGTGGATCTCGCGAAGGTGGTGGCCATCCAAGATTGGAAGGTCCCTAAAAATGCTACCGAAGTGAGAAGTTTCTTGGGGTTGGCTGGCTACTATAGGAAGTTTATCAAAGACTTCGCAAAGATATCAGCTCCATTGACACGCTTGACAAAGAAGAACCTAGTTTTCACATGGGACGTAGATTGTGATGAAGCGTTCCAACGTTTGAAGAGAGCTTTGACTTCAGCCCCAGTCTTAGTATTTCCAGACTGGAGTAAGCCATTTACCGTTTATACTGACGCTTGTGGGACATGACTAGGCGCAGTCTTAATGCAAGAGGGTAGGGTAATAGCCTATGGTGGAAGGCATTTGAGAGCGCATGAGAAGAATTATCCCACGCATGATCTAGAGTTGGCCGCTATCGTTTTCGTGCTTAAGTCTTGGCGTCATTATCTTCTTGGCGAGAAATTCGAATTATTCACTGACCACAAGTCTTTAAAATGCCTATTCTCTCAAAAGGACTTGAACTTAAGGCAGCAAAGGTGGATGGAGTTCTTAGCGTCCTACGACTTCGAAATAGCCTATACCCCTGGCAAGGGTAACGTGGTGGCAGACGCCTTAAGTAGAAAAAGATTATCCTTATGTCCTTTGTTTGTTGAGCGGCAAAGTTTAGAATTCATTTCGATGTTTGACTTTAGACCTTCCGTTGACTTCGTACCCGGTTTGCTAGCATCCTTGGAAGTCAGACCTACGCTTTTGGGGCAGATTGGCGAGGCACTACGAGACGACCCGCAGTTGGTTGAGTTAGTAGAAAAACTCAAAGGAGGGGAGTCATCAAGCCATCTCCGTAGGTATACCCTAGACAATAAGGGTTGGTTACGTAGGGATAGTAGACTTTGTGTACCAAAAGACGATGACCTAAGGAAGACTATTCTTGACGAAGCACATCATTCGAAGATGACCATTCATCCCGGCGGGGACAAGATGTACAAAGACATGAAGAGAGTTTACTTTTGGGCCGGCATGAAGAAAGATGTGGCTGAGTATGTTGCTAGATGCTTGGTGTGCCAACAAGTAAAAGCGGAGCAAAAGAAACCCGGTGGGTTGCTTCACCCATTGGAGGTTCCACTATGGAAGTGGGAAAGTGTCTCGATGGATTTTGTGGATGGGTTACCGCGATCAAGGAAGGGTAATACGGGAATTTGGGTTATAGTAGATAGACTTACTAAAAGCGCCCATTTCATTCCCGTAAAGAGTAAGAGGACTGCTCCATGGCTAGCCTCTGTATACGTTCGAGAAATAGTTCGTTTGCACGGTGTTCCTTCTAGCATAGTAAGCGACCACGATCCTATTTTCACTAGCGAATTTTGGAGAAGCTTACAAGAGGCGGTAGGGACTTAGTTATGTTTGAGCACCGCATATCATCCTCAGACGGACGGCAAGACCGAGAGGCTGAATCGCATTCTAGAGGATCTTTTGAGGCTATTTATCCTAGACTTTGGGGGTACATAGGAAGAGCATCTTCCATTGGTGGAGTTCGCATATAATAATAGCTTTCTATCTAGCATTGGCATGGCACCTTTCAAAGCTCTTTATGGACGACCTTGTCGTTCAACTACACGTTGGTGGGAATCTACGGATAAGATCTTACTTGGGCCCGATATGATTAGAGAGACTTCAGAGAAGATCGACTTGATTCGAAGGAGGATGAAAGCAGCGCAAGATATGCAGAAATCTTATGCGGATAAGAGGAGGACAGATCTCGAGTTTGAAGTTGGGGACATGGTCTTTGTCAAAGTGTCTCCATTACGAAACGTTGTTCGCTTTGGGTCCGTTGGGAAATTCGCACCAAGGTTTGTTCGGCCGTTTCCTATTAAGGAGAGGATTGGACGGATGGCGTATAGAGTGGAGTTGCCCGAGAGACTTAGTAGTGTACATGACGTATTCCATGTGTCACATTTGAGGAAGTGCTTGCACGAGACCGCGGAAGTGGTAGAGCCGAGCTTGCTTAGAGAGGTGGAGATAGAGCGTGATGCAACAATTCGACGAGCTCCTACGCGCATTCTTGGGTCGGAGATCAAGAGGTTGCGGAATCGAGAGGTCAGACTAGTCAAAGTGCAATGGGGAGATGATGAGAGCAACGCTACTTGGGAGACAGAAGAGAAGATGCGTTCACGATACCCTTTTCTTTTTGAGGGTATGTCCTTTAATTTCTCCTTTATCACTTAGCTTGTACTTATCTTATCTTTAGTATATCCTCTTGCTAGTATCTTTGACCTTTAGTATAATCCTATGGTTGAAACATGTGTTTGAGACATGTTATGTATGGTGGATGAAAAGTGGATGCAAGTGTTTGCTAGTGGTCGCTCGTGGATGCATATACACACACTATTAGGCACCAGATCGGCTCAGTCACTTCATATTGCATATTGCATATATATGGATGTATTTAGTAAAATGAATGTATAATGGTTGTATTATCATAGAGTTGCTGCATTCGGGTGGATGGTTGTGCACGCATATAGAATTAATATGTATCATTAGGAATCTTTTGCATACATATTGGATGCATGGCACTATCATGAATTGCACTAAGGAGGTCGACTGAATCAGTAGACCGCCTAATTTTGCATTAGATATGGACATATACACACACTGTGCATATAAACATTAAAGCATTAGAAGACTTTTAAGGACAATGGATGCTGGTGTTTGATGGTTGAGTAGATGGACGATTAGATGGTAGGATATACATTCTTCTTGACTTGGAGATTTCGGGGACGAAATCCGTTAAGGAGGGGAGAATGTAACACCCCGTAATTTTATAATATTAAAATTCACAAATTAAAGTATACTTAATTTTTAGAAAAGAATTAAGTGAAATGGGTTGCGCAGAGAAATATATATATATATATGTATGTATATGTATATATATATAAATTAAAAAAATAAATAAATAAATATGCAAAAAAGTTCAAAACAGCGAATTGGGAGGGGGAATAACCGATCTGGCCCACTTTTGAGGTCGACCCGAGCCCTACTGGGTCGAGTAGGGGTTAATCCAGGGTGTTTGGCTGTCAACCCGTGGGCCGATTCGCTCAAATGCAGATTTTGCATTTGATTGGTTCTCATGGTTCAGGGTTAATCTAATGGTCCTAAATAACTTCCTACACCTATAAATACATCCTAATGCTAACCCTAAACCTAATTAAAATAGAATAGTTACCGTCGCCATGGAAATCAATGGAGCCGCCACCAACTAAGAAAGAAGAAAAGCAAATTCAATTCTAATTCTCTCAACCCTAAAGCAAAGCAAAACTCTCTCTTTTCTTCTCTAAATTGTGAGTATGATGATCTTAACAAGATTATTATCATTTTAATTAGGTTGAGTTATGAATGGATTATATGTAGATGATGTGAATTATCATATATGTTGTTGTAAACCCCTTTTTCTATCATGTATATTGTAAATCCAATGTTATGTGATGATGATATCTTATATGTTGTAAATCATGCTATGATGATGTTATGTATGTTGAAAGTTTCTATGCTAAGTGGTGATGAATCATACATGTTAAAAAGGCCATGATGTTACCATCTATGCTAGTTAGTTCATATTAATTAAATCATCATGTTTGGGTTATGTTGATCTATATGACAAGTCACATATGCAAGTTAGATTGATTAGAAAAGTTATGAACATATGCCAAGACATCTATTATGACATCTAGAATTATGCTATGACATATGTGATATCCTTTGCTTGTTCACACCATCATTATGTTGCATAAAAACCCCATATGCAAGTTTATGTATAGATTTGGGCTATGATCATATCATGTAAATTGAGACATTTAACAAGGTGACACCTTTTGATCCTTAACATGTGTAGTTTATGCAAGTTTCACCCCTATTATGATCAGATTTATTTTAATTGTCTATATGTTGTGATAATTTATCTTTGTGCTAGGTGTTAGACTATACAAGTCTAGCCTGTATTATGTGTTGAATAAGCGAACGTATAAACATGGGGTAGGGGTAATATTAAGGATTTAACATTAAAAAGTTGGGGTGCAATTGATATGATTTTGCATGCCATAAGTGGATGGCCATAATTGAGTCAATTATGGACATCATTAAAAGTTGACTTAATTAATAATTTGAATAGGGAATTATTAAAACTGGGGTAAAAGATTTTAAGTGTTAATCAATGCTTAGGACACGAGGTTGGACTCGTTTGTGACGTAAACCTGCCCGGACCCGCCCGGCAAATCCAGTGGTCACAAATGTCAGCCCAATGTGAGAGGTCCTAGGCCTAAACTAAAGCATAACGGTTGTAAAGACACGAGGTTAGACTCTTTTATGGTGTAAGACTGCCCGGACCCACCTAGCAAATCCAGCTTCCATAAATGCCAGTCTAATGTGAGAGGTCTTTATGAGGTTATGGCCTGAATGAATTAAGAAATACTTAACCAGATAAACATGTAAGGTGGGACATGGGGGTTAAGTTGGTGCCTTGGTTGGCATGAGGAATCTAGGGGGTGCCCTTAGTGGCATGTGAAATACGATTAGTAAGACTTAACCAAACACACATGTAAATAAACATGACTAAGAGGGTTAAGTGGGATATACTAATGACAAGCTTTGGGGGGTAGCTTGTGGGGGCCCATTTCGACCAGTATCCCAAACGTATCTTTGTGGACTCGACCCAAGTCGAGGACGGGACACGCATGCTAGGTTTGACTGTAAGAGGTCAAAACGGGGAGCGGTGGCAACGCAAGTCCAACGGGTTTCATATGCGTGTGTGGACCCGGGCTGGTAGATAAGACGTTGTTGCATCGTATAGGTATAAGCCGTGCATTCTCAAGTTGTATCGGGTTGCCACTTTAGGGGAGTGATACACCCCACTGTGGGGCCAGCACGGGTATCTACGAGTAGGGAGCCGATCGAAAGTGGGTAGTGGGATACACCTGGTAGAGATAGGGGCAGACGACACCTATGTAGTCAGCTAGGGGTACGTAATGCTATTTATAAAGTTTCTGTGTGAAGCAAGTGGGATCAAACAACAGGGTGACTAGTGTGGTGCAGTGTAGTAATGTGCGGTGCAGTGTAGTAATCATTCGTTAGTAATTAGGTGTGCCTTTACCGTTATCTTTAACGTTATCTTAAATGCAATCTTTATCTTCCTAAGAGTTCATAGACATTTACTTGTCTTTCATCTTATGACTTAGTCTAGTTATTTTGATAATAGTATTGTTAGAATTATCATACTCGCCAGACTTTATGTCTGACCCCCTCTATTTCTATCCTTTTCCCCCTCCAGGTCCTCAGGTTGGACCCAGCTCTAGTGGAGTTTGATTGAATTGCTTTATCTCTCTTGGAAGCTTGGACCCTTGAAGTAAAGTCCAGCTTGTTATCTTCTTTAATGGCTATTTGTGCAATGGGATTATGTATTTTGTTTTATGAAGATGGATAATGTACTTGACTCTGATTAACGGTTTTGTGATGTAATAAACATATTTCCACTGCAATAAAATGAAGTTTTAGTTTTCAAGTACTACTTATTATCTGTCTTGTTGTAATTTTTATGTTCTATATTCACTTATAACCTCCATGGAAGTTAATGCATTCCCTTTGTGAGTGACATTAATGGACGTGGGGTGTTACAAACACTGTTCTTAAACCCGGTTGAGTAAAAGATTAATTCTTTTTATTTAGATTTAATGAAGTGTACCAATTAAATGGTATTTAATTGGAATTGAATTTGAATTGACTTTTGGGTTTGTCTTGAATGGTGTTTTAAATAACACTTGTTCTTTAACCCGATAATTAATGGAATGTGATTTTGGGTTTATAGTGAACCGTGTTTTAAATGACATTGGTTCTTTAAACCAGTTAAAGACAGGAGGTGATTTCCCAAGTTAAATAATCATTAATATTGATTTTTGGGAAGATTAAAACAAAGTGGAGTTTAAATGAATCTTTATTAGATTGAAATGGTCGAGAATGGAGTATCACCAGTTTTGCTCCCGGCGATAGTTAAATCTTTAATTAGATTTGAACGTGAAATGGTAATTGAATTTACCAATAACACCTTGGTGTTAGATATGAAGTATGACTAGCTTTGCTTCATGGGATGAATAGGTTGGGAGTGGGAAATAAAATAAATGATTACTTAGGTGTAGTTCGCAAATCCCGACTAGTTTGAATTGATATTCAAAGAAGATTAAAGAATAAATTTAAAGAATTTATATATGATAAAATTAATGGGAACCATTCCCAAAGTATAAGACTATTTGAATAAAAGATGTAACGGCTGGAAATTTTCGACTCCTCGAGAGTCGAAAATCCCGAGACGTTAGTGAAGGAAAGTAGAGGGTGAGGAAGAAAAGATAGAACTAATAGAATAGAAGAAGAAGAAGAACTTACATCATCAGAGTAAACACGAATCTCACAGCGGAACGAATAAAATATAACATAACTTTGAAATACAAATCAGTACTCGTATATACATACCATTTCAAAGTACAACACTTTACAACACAGCGGAATAATAATAGCTATAATCCTGAAGCCTCCTGCTCCAAGCTCTCCAAGTGTACCTGTAAAATCCCGACTACTTGACTGCCCGTACAAATTTAGGCACCCAAGAGTTTAGGGAAAACAAACAAAATAAACTCCGGGTCAATCATGGGACTGGTGTGAATAAAATTCCAACACTTGGTTAAATAAAGGATATCTTTCTGATATTATAATAATGTCTAAATACAAATAGATATCAATCTAGCAGAACGCTTGCATCTCACATTCCACATACATAGTATACAAATAAAACCATGAGCGCTTATTGGAGATTGGATTCCAACAGACAAGGTATGGGAGCACCTTCCGATCAGTGTACTCTAGAGGAGATACACTAGGGTTCAACAAGAACGTCTTGCAACCCGGCCACACATGACCGTCCACTCATTTAGCTTGAGTGTGACGAATATATTATCACCGATGGTTGGGATCAGCAACCATCCTTCCCGATAAGGGACAGCATTGAAATAGATTATAAAGAAGTACAATTGAATATTCTCTAGATGGTGATAATACACCCTGCTTGGGTATGGCCCAACTAGCCATGCTGCCTAGCCCAACTTCTGTTATTTCCCGGTTGTGAGGTTTGAGGTCACGTTTATCACTTTGACAGATTATTTCTTCAATTACTTTGAATGCCACATCGTCATACCCACCAAATCATTATCGATTTCTCAAGGCATCACGAGTATAAAAGCTAAGAGAAACGAATTTCTCCGCCACCAACGTAATACATTTAAAGAGATCAACATATATGATTCGTTAAGAATACTTTGTCAGACACTCGTCCATATACGTTGTTCTAGGACTGAATAAACCGAAGGCACTATTCAGTGAATCCATCCTACCTAGGCTTTTCACAATAGCCCTTGCACTTCACTCCGTCTTCAATTATCTTCAGCGTACTTGATTCGCAACGCTTATGCTAATACGGAGTGGTTCTTCGGATAATAATCCAATCGGTCTCTCCATATTAACAACGTAAAAATGGTCAACACTTTGATAGTCTGTGATTTAACTATCAAATGAAAACATGTCGGTGTACAAACAACGATCTTATTTCCAAATGGGAATTCGATCGATCAATCATCATATGTTCATATTTCCTTATTTCATATATTTAGAAAATATATGTTATTAATCATTGGAAAACATTTCCATAGCTTATTTTCACATCACTATTATTTCGCAACTATCAGTCCCTAACTGTAACTAGTATGAGAACAATTCTCTAAGTATCAATCTGGAAGGTCGAAACCAACATCAGATCGTCACTTAGGAAATCGTTCAACTTACCCTCTCCAGTCAGTTTCTGAATTTGCTTAACTCTATTTCTTAAATTCTTATCATGAAAACATTTCATTTTCTATGTTTAGAAAACATATCTGACTATATTTGGAAAACGTTTCCAAAACTCATTTACGGACTGCCAATGAACGTTGTATAAAACATCATTTCGCCTAATCCATTTATCGCTTATTCCTTAACTTTATTCCTAATCAACCTTTTAGATCGAACCGCAACTATTCCTTTGTTAATTCTGAAGTCAATCAAGTTGGGGTATAATTACCTTGCAGACCTTAATTGAACAACGTCCTTTACTGTGAAATAGATGAAGCTCATCACTCACTTTTTACAATCATCTGTTTACACAAATTCTCGGATTCAGGTTACGAATCCACTTCTTATATGACAGTGTTTGATTATAACTATAACGTTATAATTCCTACCCCTAAAATATCTAACCTAAATTATTAATTTATTTCCTAACTCGAATAATTTAACAGACACCTAATTTCTAAATCAATAACTAAATCTTGATTTAAACCTTGGAAAGTAAATAGTACTTTCCCGAATTTGCTATAATCGAATTCGACGTATAACTCTCTTTCGAGTAATCTCTATTCGATTAACTCTCCCTTTTTAATAACATATATTCGATAAACTCTAATTGAATAACTAATTCGATTTACTCTTCTCGAATAACTAAATTCGATTAACTCAAATTGAATAACTAATTCGATTTACTCTTCTCGAATAACTAAATTCGATTAACTCAAATTGAATAACTAATATCCAATTAACTCTTCGACTAACTCCTTTGGATTAACTGACTTCGAATAACTCCTTTGGATTAAATGACTTCGAATAACTCCTTTGGATTAACTGCCATCGAATAACTCCTTTGGATTAACTAACTTCGAATAACTCCTTTGGATTAACTAACTTCGAATAACTCCTTTGGATTAACTAACTTCGAATAACTCCTTTGGATTAACTAACTTCGAATAACTCCTTTGGATTAAATAACTTCGAATAACTCCTTTGGATTAACTAACTTCGAATAACTCCTTTGGATTAACTAACTTCAAATAACTCCTTTGGATTAACTAACTTCGAATAACTCCTTTGGATTAACTAACTTCGAATAACTACTTTGGATAACTCTAACTGGTCGACTCTAACTGGTCAACTCTAACTGAGTAACTCTAACTAATCAACTCTAACTGGTCAACTTTAACTGGTCAACTTTAACTGGTCACTCTAACTGTTTATCTTTAACTGGTAAACTTTAACTGGTTAACTCAACTGTTTTAACCTTACTGGTTAACTCAAATGGTTTAACCTAACTTGATTTACTTGTCTCGATTAACTGAACTAATCCACTTAGTTTAACTTAGTTAATTCACTTTGATTTACTCTAACCGATTTACTTAGTTTAACTCAGCTACTTCACTTTGATTAACCACTTAGTTTAGCTTAACTAATTCACTTCGATTAACCACTTAGTTTAACTTAACTAATTACTTTGATTAACCACTTAGTTTAACTTAACTAATTCACTTCGATTAACCACTTAGTTTAGCTTAACTGATTCACTTCGATTAACCACTTAGTTTAACTTAACTAATCACTTTGATTAACCACTTAGTTTAACTTAACTAATTTACTTCGATTAACTCGACCAATTCACTTGGTTAACTCGACCAATTCACTGGATTAACTCCTATTTATTTAACAAATAAATATCTCCTTTAGTTTAATTCTATTTATTTAATCTCTAAATAAATATCCTTTATATTTTTTTTAACGAATATAATTCCTTTATATTTTGATTAACAAATATATCCCCTTATATTCGATTAACATACATATTCCCTTGTATTTGATTTACAAATATAATTCTTTTATATTTGTTTTACCAACTATATTCCTTTATATTCAGAATCCTTTTTCTTATATATATATATATATATATATATATATATATATATATAATCCGTTGATTTTATATAAATAAACTATTTTCAACATATACTTTGAAAGTCCCTCTCCTACATTTTGGTATTTCTCATGGTATTTAACACACCATATAACAACGATAAATATCGTTCCACCACACATAATCACACAGATTATATACATCACATTATATATCACAATATAAAAATCACAGTAAAATAACCGTTGAGGAATCCAGTTGGATTCCTCCAACCTATTTCCCTGCATCACAGATGTTAGACAATATAGATAACATCACATTCAGTTCCGTATGATATATTCTGTTAAACAGAATCAATATAGAAATTTAACTAACTGACTAGCAGTTCAATCAAACAATCAACACACAGTCAAACAGACAATATTTAAACAGTTCTAAGAATACAACGTGAAAATAAAACTGTTTAGAGTTTGTGAGATTTACTCACCTTTGCAGTTCATCGTTAAAAAACGATAAACTGTCGCTTGATTTTGAATCAAACAGTTTATTTCGCCGTAAATCCAAACGAGCTCCATTCCACTTCCAGTCAGTCCCAGTGCGTAGCCCTCGTCCACACGATCCCAACGGATCTTGTTTCATCTAATTTCGTCATTTCTTTGGTTCAATATCGTGCTACCCGGTATCCACAGTAGCTCGTCGTCCCCTATACCCTTTCTACAACACTCGCTCATTCACGAAATGCAGCAGTGCCCATTTGCCTTGTGTACAACACATCGACACGGTTTATCCCCGAATACCCCATAAATACACAACTTGATGCTAGACCCCTTTGCAAGAACCAAAACAAGGTTCGAATCTCATCGTCATCTTTGTCTATATTTTGCTTGCGAACAACCCTTGACTGTCTTGTTGTATCGCTTTCAAGCGGTGACCCAACATATCCACAAGTCTCGATCTTCCTTCTAAGGATCTGGGCTTCACGGGTTTTTAAAACAAAAACTAGAATCATTCCCTTATCACTTCCTTTCACATCAAATTACACTCGTACATCACCCCTTTCCAGAATTTCAAACATACGAAAACCACCTGCTTCATACACAATCATCTGCGCAAACTCCTAGTCATCCACCACGTTCTGGTCACCCTCTCGTTCTCCAATTCACGTTAGTACAACCACAACAAAAACCCAACTCTACCTTATAAATGAACACCACTAATCCCCCTTTTTGCCTTAATCCACGATTTAGGATTTAGCACGGTCGCTCTAGTTTTACACTCCGCCTCATGCAGTCTCAACAGGATCCCACCTCGTCATTTTCAGCATCGGTCTCAGTCTAACTCCAGCAACTCCTCCCTGATTCAACGTCAGTACCTATAACCATTTCACCGAACTCCATCGGTCCCTCCTCACACCTTCGAACTTCAACCAGTCCAGCGTCAGCCCTCACAAACGCCACCCACAACAATTTGATATCCCCCAAAAGAACGAACCCTAGTTCCTCCGCTGCAGAAAACTCGAGGAAAATACTGACGTCGAGTTATGTGAAAAGCATACTAGATTGAAGTGGAAGTCGAACCGAACTCGAATACATATATTTCCAGATTTCTAGCAATGGATTTGGATTATTGAGGATTTTCAAAGATTTCACTCTCGGTTGAATGTTTGAAAAGGGAAAATGTTTTGCTGAACCAAGAGGAAACCGCGGCCGGTTTTGGTCGTGAAAAAAAAATGGTATTAGGTTAAAAGGAATAGGGTATTTATAGTATTTAGTTGAGGATTTTCTTGGGGAGGAATGCTCCACGTTTTTGCTTTCTTGCGGATGAACTTTCAGCTCTTTACATCCATGCATTTGAATTTATCACAGGGTCATCTAGTTGCATTATTATCCTAGTACGTATGGGTGGGATTGAATACTGAACGTACCCTTTTAAATATACCTTTATTTAAGTTTTTAGAAGGCGGAGTTTAACGGTACGCCATTTCTTAAAACCCTATTCATGTGAGTTGCTACGGACAGAAAAAAAAATACGATTGTGCTCAGTGATGTGCCGAGATCCCAAAAATATAATAATATCGGTAGTTCAACTCATATTTTGAAACTTCAAAATGTTGAGTTCAGGGTGCGAAATACTTCAAATAAAAAGTCGCTTATTTAATTAATTAAAAATTACAGTAAAATTCTAAAAATTAAATTATCACTATTTCCCAAAAGAACCTTGTTCAAATTTGAATCCGATAACAAGTTATATCGACTATACCATTTCGGTCGATAAATGATTCTATAGCGACTATTTTAAAATTTGATTTGCACATATATCAAAATCTACACGACAAAATCCTGATTTTTCTCTTTCACTAGAAAGATATACTCCACCAGCTCCACACGTTTCTTGTTTCACAGAAATTCGACTTAAAACGGATTCTGTATATTCCGTTGAAGTTCAAATCGCAAAATTGCGAACTACCGCGACGTTTCAGGTTCGTTTTAATTATAATTATAAATTATAAGTTCGAACGTTTTACTTTAAGTTATCGATATTGCCAAATCGATATATAAATAATTAAATAAATTAATTATTCGACAACTAACAAAACGCGCCATTACAAAAGAATATTCTAAATTGGAATGAGGCAAATATTGTGTTTGTGTAACACTTGTTTATTATATACGCGAGTTATTCGGAAAGGCCAGGTTTATCCCATTCTGAATAACTGAATCGACGATATGTCGAAGATGAAGACGGTGGTCGAAGACCGGAGGTCTTCACATCGTTTGGGTGATTACTGATGATCTTGATTGGGCTGTACACCCAAGAGGAGGGAATCAGTTGGTGATCATCCAGACGTACTTAGAGATCGATGGATATGCGAGGTACAAGGTGCCTCCGGTTTCTTTCAGACCCAGAACGGAATTGTATGGACTGTGTCCTACATTGGAAATCATTATGTGTGATTGATGGATATCGGTTGCATGGAGTGGTTTGCCTGTGTGGCATGCTAAGATGCAAATGATCAAGGCTTCTGTTGAAAAGCAAAGTCTTGTGGTTGATGATCAAAGCACCGCCTGTGTGGCATAGCTTTGTGTAGCATTAATTCGCGAGCCTCACACCCCGGTTGTGAACCAGAAACGGGAGAGGTCTTCAGGGAGGGCATGCGTTTCCTTCTAGCTAGGGTGGTGTCAGTGCTTTAACTGGCTGACATTTATATACTTTTCACCTGTGCGGTTGTTGCTGTTGCGAGGCGCCTCGGATATATCGGTGACTATGTTGAGCCGATAGAGTCATTCGTTGACTCATTTACGCCCAAAAGGGAGGGGAAATGTAGTGTTCATGCATTTTGATCCACATCGGTGGACCGGCCCTACCGATCCAAAATCTCACCTGTGTCTGGGTCCTGAGACTTGGGCTAGATTGTCTCAAATCGGTAGAGGACGATCCCTTGCCTCGGTTCATAGATGGAAATCCAATTTCCAAATACGTGACTTTGCGGTTTTGATTGTAAAGCCTAGTATGGCGACATGATATATGGTACCCATGTCGCCAATGATTGATATTTATGATTGGAACTGTTTTGACACTATACACTTATAGTAATATCAAAATAATCTGTTTTTAAATGTATCAAGCATTCTTTGGCTATTATAAGGTAAAACCCTATCCGCCGGCTTGTGTTGCATTGTGTCATGGGACCTGGGTCTTATAATTGCTTCATTTTTCTTTATTTAGCATTGCGTTGTTTGTTTTATGCACTGGTATTCTTGGGAGAAAACCCGTTCCGTGTTATACGGCGTGGTCCCTTGATTCACCTAACTTTAAAATAAAGATTAATAACTGTTTTAGTTCTCACACCAGTCACATGACTGACCTGGAGTTTATTGTTTTAATCTAAACTCTGGGTGCCCTTATTATGACACGGGCAGCAAGTAGTTTTGGTTTTGTATATTTATATTCACAGGATCCTGATTTACAGCTGAAGCGATACTCGAAAAGCTCTGTATCCGTGTATTACTTTTGGTTGTGTATTGTATTATTTTCCCCTGCTTTGTAATGTATTGTAATCTCTAATATTTTCTGTGTAATAATTATTCATACTCTGTAATATTCTCGTATTCTGATGGAATAGTTGTAATAAACAATGAAATGTTCTTCTGTTTATGTTTCGATGTTGCTTGTTCTCAACCCAATCCGTGATTTCCCGTAAGGGGGATTTCGGGTCGTTTCAGGTGCTCTCCCTGGCTATCCCTAACTGATCTGATGGACAGGATGGTTAATTTCAAAATCTAATTTGGAAGTTAATTAAGACCACTTCAATTTATAACAAATTTTGGAATCTTACAAGCATCATTCATTATTTAAAATAATTTGAGTAAAAGATTTGAACCCTTAAATGATGTTGAACCTATTTGGTAAATAGCTAATCTGTAGTACTTACGAAACGATTTACCATTCCATGAAAATGATTAAATTTGAGAAATATTACAAAAAAATATTATGTATAAGGCTTTTGATCCAAATTTGAAAAGATGAATGGAACTAATAAAAACGAATAGAGAGTTTTGAACGGGGGATTTGTAAAGAAGAGACCAGAAGGAAATTAAGGAAATTAATCCAACCTTATCCAAAAATGAATTGATAATAAATTGAAACCAGTATAGTCCATAGCTTTTGTTTTTTAAAATACACTTATTACTTGGAAAGACCGGGATTGAATCAAAGTATGAAAACCATTCCAAGTAATGATACGACGCTATTTGAAGACTTGGAAAGGACAAATGAAGATAGGGAATCTTTGGATTATTTCGATTGATTGCTGATGTCTTGAATCGGGCCGTACACCTGAAACAAGGTTATAAGTGGCATGAGGTCTTAATATGTTTAAGGATTTTCGGAGTTGTTCCATTCAGATATAGAATTGATTTGTATGGATTGTGAAACGACCCAAACTTCGTCAGTATGGGAAAGCCAGGATTGCTTTGAGAACACGACGCATCAGAACACAACCAACATAACTTTTCATAGCTATTACAACAATGTTATATTAGAGTACAAAAATATTACAGATTATGAATAAATAATTTACAACTAAAAAATAATTACCAGAGATTTACAAATTACAAAAGCAACGGAAAATAATACATAAGTATAATGTGTAGCGGAAAATACATCAACTAGCACAACTCAATGAAATACACGGATACAAAGCTTTCTGAATATGGCTCCAGGTGTAATCCAGGATCCTATGATAATAAATATCTGCAAACCAAAACTACTAGCTGCCCGTGTAGAAAATAGGGGCACCCAGAGTTTAGGTAGAAACAATTAACTCCGAGTCAGTCATTGGACTGGTGTGAGAACTAAATCAGTTATTAAATATGTACTTTAAAATTTGGGAAATAATGGGACCAGACCATATAACAGGGAACGGGTTTACTCCACATGAATCTCAGTTTAAAATAAAACAACGCTATGCTTTTGGGAAAATGAAGCTGTAATAAGACTCAGGTCCCATCACACAATGCAATGCAAGCCGGAGGATAGAGTTTTACCTTTTAACAGCCAAACATGCTTGGTACGTTTAAAATAAATCGTTTTAATATTAATATAAGTGTATAGTGTCAAAACAACTTCAAATATGAATGTATCAATCATAGACGGCATAGTACCCCATCCTACTATGTCGCCATACTAGTTTTACAACTAAAATCGAAAAGTCACATTCTAGAAATTGGATTCCCTTATGAGTCGAGGCAAGGGATGGCACCTCTCTCTTTCGAGAGACTATAGCAAATGCCTCAGGATCACAACTACGGGCAACCCTTGCATCTTCAGGGCCAATCCACACTTACTTTAGTGGATTGGTTATTCCTAAACACATGTTTCCCGGTCCTATCAAACCTATCTCTGAGCCACTAGGGACTCAATATCTGAGGCGCCTCATTCCATCATTCACATAAGTAAAAATTTCTCGGCTCCATACTATGACACCATGTAATGACCCGGGGGTTTTCGACCTCGAGAATCAACACAAAAACACCATGTCGACATTCAAGCACCGAAAATACCAGAACATTATGAGAAAGAACTTAGAGGGTGATATAAGAAGAGAAAGAAATATTGGAAAAGAAGAATAAGAAGAACACATCAGAGTCTCACAGCGGAACAAATAAAATATATCGAATCTCTTTATACAAAAAGAACTGTACATACATACCATTCATCGTAGCTCATCATATATCAGACAGAGCAGAAATAAACTTTAAATAACTAAAGGTGAAGCCTCCTGTTTCTAGCTCTTGAACTCCTAGTAGAACCTAACCTATAAATACACTAGGTCTGACCCGAGGACATTTGAAACAAAGCAAAATTCACCGGGATCAGTCTGTAATAATTTTAGTGGTAAATTCACAACAAATAACTTGCTTAACTTCAGAAATCCTTTTGAAAGAAAGGATAACAGTAAGACCAGCCCACACAGAAACACAGACGGTTTTTACCTTACTATAACCCAAAATATTTTGAAATCGTATCTTATCTGATGTTATTATGGTGTCTAAATACAAGTAAATAGAATATCGCGGAACGCTTGCATCTCATGCTCCATATATATAGTACACAATAAAAACTGCCGGCGCTTATTGGAGATTGGATTCCGATTATTACAAGGTATGAAACCAACTGCCAATAGTGTATCTCTAGAGAGGAATACACTGGGTTCAACAAGAGCATCTTGCAACCTGGCCCAGACATGACCGACCACTCATTTCTCTTGAGTGTATCGAATATATTGTCACCTACGGTTGGGCCCACATAACCATTATCCGAAGATACCGAAACGAAATAAGAACAAATATGAATATTCTCTAGATGATGACAATACGCCGTAATGGGAATGACCCACATAACCATGCTTCCTGCCCGATTTTTGTCATTTTCCAGTTGTGAGGCTTGACGTTATAAACTTCTATTCCAGAACATCTGGCCACCATTCTCTTTGAATGCCACATCTTCCATACACATTGTGTAACATCCCATATTTTCTGAATATTTAATTTTCAAATTTTAAATAAATAAAATAAAATAATATATAAAAAATCAAATGTTGTCGATATGATGGTGATGATTATTTGAATGGAGTATAAATAGAGTTTAAATTTAATTTATCCTTAGAATTGGTGCGATTTGAAATTTAATATTTTATTTAATTAATAAATTTGAGTTATTTAGTTATAATGGAAATTCAAATTTAATTTGGATAAATGGAGAATTCTAAGTTAGGAAATAATAATTGAAATTCAAATCAAAAATTCAAATAATCAAATTTAGAGTTAAATGTGTGAAATTTATTTATAAAATTTATTTGAGTCTTTATTGGATTTAAAATGGAATTTTATTGGTATTTAATTTGAATTTAAAATAGTTAATTGAATTTTTTGAATATTTTATTAATTAATTAACTGTGGAATTTAACGGTTTCAGCGACTGTCTCGGAATTCGACGAAACTGGCGCCATTGGATCCGGAACGATAAATTCTTGTTGGATTTAAATTTGCGTTACAATCTGACTGGTAATGTGATCGTACAAGAGAAAGTGTGAAAGAGGTCGATGTAAATGGATAATTAGGTGTTTTAACATTTGGGGCTTCTCTAATTATAAATAAAACCTATTCAACACCACACCAGCCCATTCTCCACTTATACGTATATTTCCATCAGCTCATTCTATTCTCTAATGGCTGAAATCAGTTTTTCAAACCCTAGATCTAAAACAAATTATAAGCTCAAAATAAAATTTCTTCAAACCCTAGCTTATGATATATCAAACTGTAGCTCTCGACGATACGAAGCTTCTGGTGTAATTCGTTTCGACATGCAATGTGTAGTTTCGCCGGAATTTGCAGTCAAAGGTCTGAAATTGTGAAACCCTAGGCCTCGATTTGGGATTTTTCGATTTAGGGTTTAATCGGAAAATCAGTGATATGGGTATTGAAGAGATCAACGATACGAGCTTATTGGAGGTGGTCGGAGAGTCTATTGTCATGTGGATCGTCGGAATTTGGTCGAGGAAGGTCTGAAAATGGGTTTGTTGATCTCGACGCTGGCGGAGGTAGGAACAGTCAGAGGTGGCAGGTCCAGGGTTGGTGGATGCGACTCGGCAGTGGGGTCCTTTTGGCGGTGGTCTCCCCTCTTCCGGCGGCCGGAGCTCAGAAACATCGACGGTCAAAGTCTGTAGTGCGGTGGGTTCATTTACGGTTTACTGTAGCATGAAAGGAGAGGAGCGGGAAAGTGGAGAGGGTGCTGACGTGTCCGGATAATTGTGGGTGAGGGATCCATTTTAATTATTTATATATTTAAATTTCAAATAGAAGAATGCTCATAACTTTCTCATATTAACTCGGAATTCGACGTGGTTTGTCGCGTTGGGATCGTGGCGGAGTTGCGGACGTTTTGACACTAACCTGGCTGCGTTTCGAGAATGTGAAATTTTGGCCTTTAAATTGGACGTTCGATCAACCACAGTGCAAAGGTGAGTGATTCTTCGCTCATGAAATACTGAATTATTCCCACATTTATTGAATTAAATTATGAAGTAAGTCTGGTTGCACGGTTGTGTTGGATTGTTGATGTGTTGTTTAAATTTAACATGCAAATGCGTTAACATACAATCTAAATAAATGATTTGTTATTTAAGTTAATTTAAAATCTCTAGTTGAAATTCGAACCCGTGTTAAATCCTGAAACAGTTTAATGCTGATCAGTTGAATGAAATTGTTGTGATGGATGTTGGTTGAAATTTATTACTGAATTTATAGTGACATTTTAATGCTCCTTGTTTCAGTATCTTGCAATGCATGTTGATTTATGACGATAAATCCCATTTACCCTTGATGTTACGGGCATCTAATGAACCCGGGATTTATCGATAATATAAATTAAGAATACGGAGTGAAATGATAAATCTCTGTGACCCTGATTTAGATTGAAATGATAGATCCATCCCTAAAATATCGAGAAATTAAATTTAAAATCACTTGGCCATGGGGTAGATAATTATATAAAGACATCGGTTGGTTAAATGATTTTAAATATTAAAATATTATTGGTCGGGAATTTCATTTTTAAAGGGAGGTGCCGATACTCGATTAATTCATTCCTTAAAAATTTAAATTGGGATGTTATTTAAAATGGGTTAAGGAATTTATCCCAAACAAGTGGAAACTCTTAAATTTAGATTTGAACATGATTTTCAAATTTTCAAATTTAAGGGTAAGGATTTAAAGGTAAGAAATTCTTATGGAATTTGATTCTGGGAAATGGAAATCGAGGGTATTATGAGTTGTTTTAACTCAGTTTTAAATATGTGCTGAATCCTTTATATTGAACGGTTGTTTGAATAATGTTTGAAAATGAGAAATGGAAACTGAATGAACTCCATTGGAAACTGGGATATAGATTCATGTATTGGAAATTCGGAAGGAAGAAAAAGTTTTGGTTTAAAATTATCTATATATATTTCTACCTGGGTTGATTTCAAATTTAACTATTTCTTTCTTTAAAATTTTAGTCATTCAAACTTCTAACCTATAAATTATTTTATTTTAAATAAAGTTTCCTTTATATTTAGTATTCAAACTATCTAGTAAACTTTAATTTATGTATGTACATAATATTTTAATTAACTTATTTAATTTTAATTCTTATATTCTATATATATTTATTTTATCTAAAGTTCTTTTCTTATAAGCATTTATTTTCAAAAGTATTTTTTATGAATTGTAAATTTCTACCAAATGGAAATGTTGGATTTAAACCATTGGTTCAAATGGAGTTGTGATAAGTTATATTCTATTTGAATAGGAATTGTTTTGAATCGGTTTTTATATGGAAAGGTAGATTTTATTCTACTTGAAAATAAATGGGATTTCCAAAGATTGAAATGAATAGATACGGGAAAATATATATATTCTATTGAATATGAAGGGACTTCGAATGTAAATCGATTTGATATAACTGAAATCTTTTAAGATGAAGTACATTCCATGTCAATATAGACCGATTCGAAATATTATACGAGTATAATATAATGACATGGAAATATATTCCAGTTTGGAATAAAAATTGATTTGAGAATGATTTGGGATATTTTGATATGAAAGTATATTCTATTTTGAATATAAAACGAGTTCGAAACAAAATATGATATTTTGATATGAAAGCGAACCTTTGAAATGTAAAGAACCAACTGATGTGGAAAATGTAAGCGTTGGTTGTTAAAGAGACCGGAGTCGACATAAGGCATACTCTCTGTCAGTGTCGATACCACTTTGACAACTGTGAACGTTTTGACGTATCCAGAACGAGATATGATCACTTGGAGGTGATTATTGAATCGAAGGAGATGAACGATGACAAAATAGCCCTGACCTTCGGGTCAGAATTGAAATGACTAAAACAGGAGCTATACCGTGACTAATTGAGGTAGCACCTTTGATCGGACGCACTCCTTCGAAAATATTTCAATGACTATGATTTATGATGATGATTTGGGCCCATTTATGACTTTGGGAGTGTGTTCCGAGGTGGGCGGTAGTGGCTGCTATGCATTACCATCGGTCCGGGAGTGCAATTGGTAGAATCCTACCATTGCCTCGAGTGCCTTGTCATATATATCCATATCGAGCCCCATACGATTTTGATTTAGCATTGCCTTCAATAGAGTGTCCTCTGATAACACCAGTACGGTGAATTTACGGTACTGTATAGACTGTTGATGCCTATAAACGGCGTAAGGGTAATATGGTAATCCCGCTTACGCTATTTTCAGTATTTATACTTTACTGAATAGACATTATAATAATAGCGTATTATTATATAGATATTAGTTTAACGGATCCTCAAGAGATGGAAAAATCCCGTAACATCTCTTGAGTTACTGCACCCGTGACACTGATATTATTTCGTATTTTAATTTAACTAATATGAGAATGATTTAGTGCTGATCCGAGTGTTTGTTGTGTTTTATTTTTATGCATTACGCTCGTGTCAGCAGATGTTGCAGTTAATGAAGATTACTTTGCCTTGGAGATAGAAGACGAAGATTTGGTATATCTATTATATATGTATTTCCGCTGCAAGTTATTTCCGCTGCCGTGTGTGTATATCTGTTTATGTGTAACTCTGATTTATCATTTGTACGCTATAGTCAAATGTGTATATATTCCAATTGTGTTAACTGCTATCTGTTTCTTATATGTTGTCCTTCCGCTGTGAGATTCTGAGATTTGTTTTTCTCTTCTTTCTTCTTTTTCTTCTTTTTCCCAATAACTACCTGTATTTGCGATTTGTTTGGGTCGACATGTGAGGTTTATTGTCGATTTTAAACGGTCAAAAAAATGTGGGTCGTTACATTTGGTATCAGAGCGAGGTTGGCGATAACCCTGGCTCTGTTTGGGAATTAACTCATTAGAAATAGGGTAGTAGTGCCCTAGAATGAGTCTGAGTGATAAGAGAAAGCGTACTTGTATTTTGATATAAATTGGTTTACATTGTGTTGATTTGTTCTGTTGAATATTTATGGATTCTGGTCGATATATGGGATGCCATAGAATCGATAGGAATTTCTAAATAATCGAACAGAATGATCGACATGATATGGTTTTTGATTATATTTTGAATATATCAAATATATTATTGGTTCAAGTATATATGTATTCGTTTTAGTAGGTGGTAATATTTAAGTTATTACCTATTATGGTCGGTTAAATAATGTTTATAATAAAAGGTAATTAATATGTGTTGGAGATTTAATGATTTTAGAAAATATTTGAAATAAAATACATGTAGGTATAATTGGGTGTAAAGGGTTTGTGATTGAAATAGGAATGAACTTGAAACTTGATCCTGGGATGTTTTTGGAAATAGTTTTGCCAAACTTTAAATAATATCATATTATAGGTATAATCGAAAGGAAATGGTTTTAATGATTTTCAAGGTGGGCATAATCCCTTCTTGGACCTTAGAAACGATGTCGGTAATGAGTGCACGCGTTATCGATATTTACTCTGAAGAGTTTAAGTGGGGAGATCACTCGATGGTTATTATAACTTGTTTGACAAAGGATTTTGAATTTAATTCCATATGATATAAATTTTTTTTATAAAGGTATTAGGATATGTTATTTAAGGTTGAAATTTAAATTTAACATGCTTTGAAAAAATTCTATGTTTTTGTAAATTAAAGATTTAGGTTCAAAAATTTTATGGCATGTTTTTCTATAAAATAGTATAAGTACTTAAATTATTTTAAATTTTAGCTTATGACCCCAGGATGAAGTGTTTAAGTTCATCCTAACTAACTACATCGATTCAAGATTTAATTTTCTCGATTCATTGGAGTTTTAGACTTTGAAATTTTGGAATGGACTTAAGAACTAAGGGGTCGTCACAGAATTCTTAACTATGGATGTAATAAGGGAAACCAATCCCAACTTTGGTCGATAAGGATGTTATAAGAAACTAAAACTTACCACGAAATAAATTCAATTAAAACCAACTGAATCAATTGAAATTTAGTTCTGTAATAAGAACGAGAACACATGTCTTGGCTAATTCATTAGTTACTAAGTTAGTTGAGAAGGAATTTAAAGGAATTTGTGTTATTAATGAAATGTGAATGGTCGATAACTAAACGAAGAATGTAAAAGATGGATTAGGGTACAGGTGAATGAAGACGTAAACCCTGGATGGATTAAACCTCTTTTGGTCAATATATCGAAAGTAAATCTGAATATAAACTGTCTTTAACCCAATTCATGACCTGAAAGTCGAATAAGTAGATTGAGAAAATGGAATAAACTTTAAGTGAGGTTTAAATTAGAATAAGAGGATAGGAAAAGGGTTGAATGAATAATGGGTTAACATTAATGAAACGAACGAGCAATTGAAGGTAGCTAAAGAATGAGAGAGTAATTTGAGATAAATGAAAGAAATAAGAATAATTGAAACCAAATTCAATGAAAAACTTCGTATATGAGTGTCGAAGTATTAACCATTTTAAATGGGATTGGTAATGAAATATGAGTTAAGGCTAAACTTAGGTGAGTCACGTAAATTGATTCGATAAGAGTTACTTAAAAGACTTTATAAAGATGAGATGGAAATTAAGTACTTAGAAAAATTGTCATGAGATTTGGCAACTTGACTCATGTTCATGAATATATGACTTAATATCATCAAGTTGATTGAAAAGCTAGAACAAATTTCGAGTTTTCAGTTAGAATTTAATGCTCGGAATAAACGAGAAGCGAATAGAAAGAATATCGAAATAAAGTAAGAAATTGAATATGGATCCAATTCTTGAATAATGAAGTGATAATAAAGTTAAATGTTAAGGATTTACAAAAGTATTAAAATCGAAAATGTTGAAATTTCGAATAGAAATAATCCAATGTTATGTAAATCTGAAATAGTCGATAAGCTGAAGTAAAAAGACCATAACTTTTGATGGGATGATCAGAATCTGACGATTCTGGACTTTTCAGAAACCTTAGAAACCGAGCTAAAACTTTCGTTTATAAAGCCCTGTCGAATTCCTATGTTTACTAAGCTGAAATGCAAGTTTTAGTCATAGTTGTATGTGCAGAAAAATAAAAATCTGAACTGAATACCCATGTTGTTTTAACCATAACTCCCAAACGAAACATCGGATTTTAACGTGCTAGTACAATTCGAAAAGGCCAAAATCTGAAATAAAACTTTTTCTAAATATGCTGGGTGAAATTTTGAGATTTAAAGGGGTAAAAACTGGGATGAACAATTCAGATCTGCAATTTTATTTGCCAAGGCTGAAGCGTTCGCCTTCGCTAAAACGGCCATAACTTTGGAACAAATTATCCGAATTCGATGAATCCAGACAATTCGGAAAGCCTGAAACAAATGCTACAACTTTTATCTAGTGGGTTCTTGTCAAATTCCAATATTTAATGGGTGATAAACTTCATTTTATTGCTGGCCTGACATAGATATATTTGTTTTGGGGTTAAAGTGATTAATGTATGTTGGGTAAGTTGCATATGTTGTTATATATTGTATATATGCTTGAATATCATGTGTATGCAAGTTGTAACAGGTGTAAGGAGTGTGCGCTACGCTTAGAGCTCGCTTGCGCAAAATGCTAAATGCAAAGGTAAATAAAAACCACAAAATAAATGCTTAAAGAGGTACGTATTTGAGGTTGTATAATGCTTCGTGGTTTGTTTTTGTTTTCCCCTGGTTCAGGGATGCCTCATCGTTGATGAGATGTATATTTTGGATTGATATATGTATCGGGATTTTTCCCTGGGCCCTCCGTACAGGGGAGATGCTGCCGAAATTTTTCGTGATTTTGGGAGTTAGAAAATTTTATGATATTTACAACTATATGACTTATTTTATAAATGTATTTTAGAAGTATGATTTGTTTAATACCTTATTTCGTTCTCTTTTCGAGGACGAAATGATTTTAATTGGGGGAGAATGTAACATCCCATTTTTTTCTGAATATTTAATTTTCAAATTTTAAATAAATAAAATAGAATAATATTAAAAAAAATCAAATGTTGTCGATATGATGGTTATGATTATTTGAATGGAGTATAAATAGAGTTTAAATTTAATTTATCCTTAGAATTGGTGCAATTTGAAATTTAATATTTTATTTAATTAATAAATTTGAGTTATTTAGTTATAATGGAAATTCAAATTTAATTTGGATAAATGGAGAATTCTAAGTTAGGAAATAATAATTGAAATTCAAATCAAAAATTCAAATAATCAAATTTAGACTTAAATGTGTGAAATTTATTTATAAAATTTATTTGAGTCTTTATTGGATTTAAAATGGAATTTTATTGGTATTTAATTTGAATTTAAAACAGTTAATTGAATTTTTTGAATATTTTATTAATTAATTAACTGTGGAATTTAACGGTTTCAGCGACTGTCTCGGAATTTGACGAAACTGGCGCCATTGGATCCGGAACGATGAATTCTTGTTGGATTTAAATTTGCGTTACAATCTGACTGGTAATGTGATCGTACGAGAGAAAGTGTGAAAGAGGTCGATGTAAATGGATAATTGGGTGTTTTAACATTTGGGGCTTCTCTAATTATAAATAAAACCTATTCAACACCACACCAGCCCATTCTCCACTTATACGTATATTTCCATCAGCTCATTCTATTCTCTAATGGCTGAAATCAGTTTTTCGAACCCTAGATCTAAAACAAATTATAAGCTCAAAATAAAATTTCTTCAAACCATAGCTTATGATATATCAAACTGAAGCTCTCGACGATACGAAGCTTCTGGTGTAATTCGTTTCGACATGCAATGAGTAGTTTCACCGGAATTTGCAGTCAAAGGTCTGAAATTGCGAAACCCTAGGCCTCGATTTGGGATTTTTCGATTTAGGGTTTAATCGGAAAATCAGTGATATGGGTATTGAAGAGATCAACGATACGAGCTTATTGGAGGTGGTCGGAGAGTCTATTGTCATGTGGATCGTCGGAATTTGGTCGAGGAAGGTCTGAAAATGGGTTTGTTGATCTCGACGCTGGCGGAGGTAGGAACAGTTAGAGGTGGCGGGTCTAGGGTTGGTGGATGCGACTCGGCAGTGGGGTCCTTTTGGTGGTGGTCTCCCCTCTTCCGGCGGCCGGAGCTCAGAAACATCGACGGTCAAAGTCTGTAGTGCGGTGGGTTCATTTACGGTTTACTATAGCACGAAAGGAGAGGAGCGGGAAAGTGGAGAGGGTGATGACGTGTCCGGATTATTGTGGGTGAGGGATCCATTTTAATTATTATATATATTTAAATTTCAAATAGAAGAATGCTCATAACTTTCTCATATTAACTCGGAATTGGACGCGGTTTGTCGCATTGGGATCGTGGCGGAGCTGCGGACGTTTTGACACTAACCTGGCTGCGTTTCGAGACTGTGAAATTTTGGCCTTTAAATTGGACGTTCGATCAACCACGGTGCAAAGGTGAGTAATTCTTCGCTCACGAAATACTGAATTATTCCCATATTTATTGAATTAAATTATGAAGTAAGTCCGGTTGCATGGTTGTGTTGGATTGTTGATGTGTGGTTTAAATTTAACATGCAAATGCTTTAACATGCAATCTAAGTAAATGATTTGTTATTTAAGTTAATTTAAAATCTCTAGTTGAAATTCGAACCCGTGTTAAATCCTGAAACAGTTTAATGCTGATCAGTTGAATGAAATTGTTCTGATGGATGTTGGTTGAAATTTATTACTGAATTTATAGTGACATTTTAATGCTCCTTATTTCAGTATCTTGCAATGCATGTTGATTTATGACGATAAATCCCATTTACCCTTGATGTTACGGGCATCTAATGAACCCGGGATTTATCGATAAAATAAATTAAGAACACGGAGTGAAATGATAAATCTCTGTGACCCTGATTTGGATTGAAATGATAGATCCATCCCTAAAATATCGAGAAATTAAATTTAAAATCACTTGGCCATGGGGTAGATAATTATATAAAGACATCGGTTGGTTAAATGATTTTAAATATTAAAATATTATTGGTCGGGAATTTCATTTTTAAAGGGTGGTGCCGATACTCGATTAATTCATTCCTTAAAAATTTAAATTGGGATGTTATTTAAAATGGGTTAAGGAATTTATCCCAAACAAGTGGAAACTCTTAAATTTAGATTTGAACATGATCTGAAAATTTTCAAATTTAAGGGTATGGATTTAAAGGTAATAAATTCATATGGAATTTGATTCTGGGAAATGGAAATCGAGGGTATTATGAGTTGTTTTAACTCAGTTTTAAATATGGGCTGAATCCTTTATATTGAACGGTTGTTTGAACAATGTTTGAAAATGAGAAATGGAAACTGAATGAACTCCATTGGAAACTAGGATATAGATTCATGTATTGGAAATTCGGAAGAAAGAAAAAATTTTGGTTTAAAATTATCTATATATATTTCTACCTGGCTTGATTTCAAATTTAACTGTTTCTTTCTTTAAAATTTTAGTCATTCAAACTTCTAACCTATAAATTATTTTATTTTAAATAAAGTTTCCTTTATATTTAGTATTCAAACTATCTAGTAAACTTTAATTTATGTATGTACATAATATTTTAATTAACTTATTTAATTTTAATTCTTATATTCTATATATATTTATTTTATCTAAAGTTCTTTTCTTATAAGCATTTATTTTCAAAAGTATTTTTTATGAATTGTAAATTTCTTCCGAATGGAAATGTTGGATTTAAACCATTGGTTCAAATGGAGTTGTGATAAGTTATATTCTATTTGAATAGGAATTGTTTTGAATCGGTTTTGATATGGAAAGGTAGATTTTATTCTACTTGAAAATAAATGGGATTTCCAAAGATTGAAATGAATAGATATGGGAAAATATATATATTCTATTGAATATGAAGGGACTTCGAATGTAAATCGATTTGTAATAACTGAAATCTTTTAAGATGAAGTATATTCTTTGTGAATATAGACCAATTCGAAATATTATACGAGTATAATATAATGACATGGAAATATATTCCAGTTTGGAATAAAAATTGATTTGGGAATGATTTGGGATATTTTGATATGAAAGTATATTCTATTTTGAATATAAAATGGGTTCGAAACAAAATATGATATTTTGATATGAAAGCGAACCTTTGAAATGTAAAAGAACCAACCGATGTGGAAAATGTAAGCGTTGGTTGTTAAAGAGACCGGAGTCGACATAAGGCATACTCTCTATCAATGTCGATACCACTTTGACAACTGTGAACGTTTTGACGTATCCAGAACGAGATATGATCGCTTGGAGGCGATTATTGAATCGAAGGAGATGAACGATGACAAAATAGCCCTGACCTTCGGGTCAGAATTGAAATGACTAAAACAGGAGCTATACCGTGACTAATTGACGTAGCACCTTTGATCGGACGCACTCCTTCGAAAATATTTCTATGACTATGATTGATGATGATGATTTGCGCCCATTTATGACTTTGGGAGTGTGTTCCGAGGTGGGCGGTAGTGGCTGCTATGCGTTACCACCGGTCCGGGAGTGCAATTGGTAGAATCCTACCCTGGGCATTGCCTCGAGTGCCTTGTCATATATATCCATATCGAGCCCCATACGATTTTGATTTAGCATTGCCTTCTATGGAGTGCCCTCTGATAACACCAGTACGGTGAATTTACGGTACTGTATAGACTGTTGATGCCTATAAACGGCGTAAGGGTAATATGGTAATCCCGCTAACGCTATTTTCAGTATTTATACTTTACTGAATAGACATTATAATAATAGCGTATTATTATATAGATATTAGTTTAACGGATCCTCAAGAGATGGAAAAATCCCGTAACATCTCTTGAGTTACTGCACCCATGACACTGATATTATTTCGTATTTTAATTTAACTAATATGAGAATGATTTAGTGCTGATCCGAGTGTTTGTTGTGTTTTATTTTTATGCATTACGCTCGTGTCAGTAGATGTTGCAGTTAATGAAGATTACTTTGCCTTGGAGATAGAAGACGAAGATTTGGTATATATATCTATTATATATGTATTTCCGCTGCAAATTATTTCCGCTGTCGTGTGTGTATATCTGTTTATGTGTAACTTTGATTTATCATTTGTACGCTATAGTCAAATGTGTATATATTCCAATTGTTTTAACTGCTATCTGTTTATTATATGTTGTCCTTCCGCTGTGAGATTCTGAGATTTGTTTTTCTCTTCTTTCTTCTTTTTCTTCTTTTTCCCAATAACTACCTGTATTTGCGATTTGTTTGGGTCGACATGTGAGTTTTATTGTCGATTTTAAACGGTCAAAAAAATGTGGGTCGTTACACATTGTCCTCGGATTGGACAACCGAAGGCACCCTCCTACCACATCCTGAGAATCACCCTATAGATTAGTAGCAGATAGTCCTTACGACCCATAGACTCCAACCACAATCGAATCACAGTTTATCTCTGGGAGCTAACCAAATATTATAAGCAATACTTCCATTTTATGAAGATCTATGGTCGTCAAATGCTCCATCTCGATCATCGTCCGATTTCTTCCATGATTACGTAGTTGCTGGACGGAATGGTTTTCGAATATAAATTCGATCCCGATCTTTCCGAACCAACCACGATAATTGGCCAGATTTGATAGTCGGTTATTTAACTATCAAATAAACGAACATTCATCCATAAAATAAAAATGAATTCACTGGCTAAGTATCCAGCATCACTTGGCCTCTTTGATTAACCCGACATTAGGTTAAAACTTTTATATTTCCAGTATTAGGAAAACATTTCCCTATTATTATTTAATATAAGAATATTTAATTTTCATCTCACCTCTGCTCTATTACTTCCTCATTATAAATCGGTAAGTGAATAAATTTCTAAGTATCAGCCCCAAAGGCCGAAACCAACATCAGGTAGACACCTCAAAAGTTACTCAACTCATCCAACATACAATGGGTTCTAATTTCTTTAAAATTATATCCAACTCCTTCTCGTATTTTATATATTTTTTTAAACCATTAAAACAAGCCATGATTCAAATATGAATCAAAAACAATATAAAAATTTCATTAAAACTTACTTCTACATAATTTGGTTATATCTTAACAAAACTTCATTTCTTGTTTAAAAAATGCGATTTTAAATCGAATCTTTGACTTAATTCGCTCAACCCACTTCAATTAACTTTGGTTCCTATCTCGACCTTCATTTCAAATCCTATACTTCTAATACTTCATTTATTTCAAAGTTTACAACCTATTTAACTTATTTCCATACTGTAATTATTACGATACTATCAAATAAATCTTGGTTTGAAATATCTTCACTGTATCTCGGATTTTGAGAAATCCAATTAAAGAGAATTCAATTTTGAACAAACATATATATATATGTATATATATTATTGTTAATAAAATCTTGCTTTAACTAATAACCGGGCTTCTAAGGCTTTATAAACTTCCATTTTTATTCCACGATCATTAATTTGAGTACTATAAAAATAAAACTTCAATATTATAGAAATGATTTACTTTATAATTAACAATTTCTATTTAAAACAAATTTACTGATCCATCACCATTTAATCAGTTATCTTATACAACTTAACATAACTAACTTGTTAACCCATCCTAATTGATCATTCTATTTTTAATTAATTAATAATATAATTAATTTAAATTAATTAAGTTTACCTTAATTATTATTCAATTTCCAGATAATCCCAATCTAATCATTTCATAACTTAAATATTAAATGTTTATTTCCATCTAATAAACATTATTTCAAAATATATTTAAAAATCTATTTTCTGTTATAAAATAATTTTATAACTTCATTTCCATCGATCCACCGAACGATAAATCAATACTTACAAAACTTGGGATTTTTAGGCCATCCGCTGCCGACTACTCAACCAAAACTGCCCATTGGTTTAAAACATCACATCAACGTTGAATTTTAATTCTACGTTCAATATTCAATCAATATAACCATTTGGGGGTAAACAATTCCATATTTAAATAATATAAACAACATATAATGTATTTGAGGAATCCGGTCGGATCTCTCCAACTTGTTCGTCCCTGCATTACAGATTATAGTATTTGATATAAATATATAAACAATTATTTAAATTAAAACCATCCAATACGAAAAATATAATTGTTGACAACCAGTAAACGACCAATCAACCAAGGCATACAATCATCCAATCAATGCTAAATTATTTTTATATGAATTTAACACAACATAGTATTACAGAAAAGTGTGAGAATTAACTCACCTTATATTCGATTCATGGTTACCGCGTTGTTTCATTTAACTTTAAACTGTCGTTTAAAATTAAATGAAAATCTAACTGCTTCTGGTCCTATCCAAAATTGCTCAGTAGCGTAGTCTCATTTACTGTGATCACAAACGATCCTGTTCAGTGTGATTCTAACAATGTTTGAATCAATTATCATCAATACAATGTTTAACGTAGAATTTATAAACTAATTAATCATCCCCTAATTAATTTAAGAATTAATTAATCCCATAATCATTACCTTAATCGTCATTGATTAATGGGCAATCAATTTCCAATGACGCATTTCCTGGAACCAACAGTTTCGAGCCCGACATTTTCTTCTTTCCACAATACGTTGAGAACCCGATGCCATCACTGGTTATTTCTTCATTTCCATACAGATCTACCGTATGTGCGTGCATACCATTTTCGCCCCTTTCCTTTTTCATTCTCCATATTTTGTTTTTCTTCTCTTTAAATTAGCCAGGCCCAAGCCCACTAAAATCTCAGCCCGCTTCTCCCGCGTTCTTTCTCTTCTTCTCGAGTACACACGCAAGCGCATTCTTCTGTATCCCCATAGCCGCGTTCTTCATACCAACCACCCTCCTTCGTTCATCAAAACCATTTGCCAAACTCGCTCCAGGAATTCTTGCCACCATATCATCACCGAAACTGTTAACATATGGGTACTAAAGCATACAATTCGATCGTATATAGGTCTCTTATTTCTTATTGGGAATGTATATGTTATATGTGTATTGGGCATTATATCTGTCAGCCCACTTAAGTATTATCGCTATATATACATAGTGTTACACTTGTACTGTATATTATGTTCTGATCATTAATAAATTTTCTTCCTCTACAACGTTACAAATCATACAAATCTCACATGGTATCAGAGCTAATCAGCCAAACGACAATTTGAGAAAGATCATCAATTCTTTAAAAGGGGAAAAAAGAAGAACAAAAAAGGAAGAAGAGGAAGAGGACGATTTAATAAAGTCTCCTCAGAGTATTTTCATCATAGGAGATCATCCCTTCTTTGATTGCATAGCGATTGTTCTTATCAGTTTTTGAATAGTGTCTGCCTTGCTGGAATCGTATTCGCGGCGGCTACAACTACTCATTTTCGACCATCAGAGATTCTGGATCTCGTCATCTGGTTTTTCTGCCCATTGTTCAGCAATTCTTGAATCTTCAAAGGAAGCAAGAACCACTGAACATTTGTTGTTAACCTCGAGTGCTTCCTGTACAGGCTGCAACTTCTTAATTAAGTAGCCTCGCCATATACATCAGTCGACTTGCAATCTTCTATCACAATGGTAGGAGGCAGCGCTGATCAATCGTCAGCAACTTCATGAATAGATAACAATGGACCACTACCAACCTTTCCTTTTCCGAGGAAACCAAAGACCCAAGTCATCACTGTTCCTCTCGATGAAGACAATTTCTTGATGTGGAAATTCCAAGTTGAAACAGCCTTGACGGGATACGACCTTCAAGATTATGTCAAAGTGTAATAACCCGCAAATTCTGAGCCAGTTTATTTTTTATTTATTTTGGCAATTATGGCGAATTTTCTATATTTAAAATGAATTATTTTAAATATTATCGACGATAAATTTATTTTGAATATATTTAGAACGTATATATTATATACATCGTCGTTAGAATATAAATATTTATATATAATTATAAATAGAATTGAAAATGGCGCGGTAGTTCGATAATTCGATTTCAAACTTCAATTGAATGTACCGGGTGCAAAACAATCCGGATTTTAGTGAAACCAAAAATATTGGGATCTAATTGTGACTATCTTTCGAACGAATCCGAAAAATCAAGATTTCATAGCGGGAGTCAAAAGATATGTCCAGTTAATAATTTTGAATAGTCGCTGTGGAATTCAAGCCCTTAAAAATAGAAATTTTGCAGACGACCTCAGATTTCGACGAAACCACTTTTGTTGGATCCGCAGTGTCAAATAATTGCTAGATTCCAAATTTCATAATTTTTCGAATCAATATGTGAGCGTGGCAAAGGAAAACGCGTTTGACCAGTTTCAGTTGATTTTAATCGACTGGAAAATGGCCATTTTTCCAGCGGTCTCGGAATTCGACGAAACTAGTTTTGTTAGGACCGTATCGTCAATACGAAGCTAGAAAATATTTTTCGGGAATTTTTCGAGTTCGTATGTGACCCCGGTAATTTGAAATGTACGTTTAAATTCAATATAATGATTTAAATGTAAATTCAACGGAAACTAATTGTAACTATCGAATCAGCTTGCGATACATAACCCATTGTGTTCGGAATGGGGGTAAAACGCTATGGACGACAGGCGGTGGGCCTCGTTTAGAGGTCGTATGTAAAAGTCAACTTTTTGGGATTAAAAATAATAAAATAATTAAATTTTCATAAATACCCCTCCCCCCTTTCTTCTCTTTCCCCGACTTCAGTTATGAAAAAAAAAGAAAAAAAAAGGTAAAAAACCTAACCCTAGAACCCCGTCGCCCAACCCTTCCACCCCCTACATCGACCGCCGTAACCCCCCCTCCCTCCATCTACCTCGCGACAGCCCCTCCCCGTCGCCACCTTCCCCTCCTCCTGCGACCTTCCGCGAAGCCACTGCCACCAAAAATCGACCTCATCGCACCCCCCCCCCCCCCCGATGACTGCTGCCGCCGCAAGCACAGCCCCCCCTGCTGTAAGTTCTTGACCCTTTTTATTTTTTTTTATTTTTTTTATATTTTTTTTTAGTTTATTTAAATCCTTTTATGCAATGATCTTCAAAATGAAATCAACTTATTAGGATATTTAAAAGTAAATATTAAGGTTTGATTTTTCACAACAGAAAGAAATGATTTTTAATATCATAAAGATTGATTTAAAAATATTATTTTCATATGAATAGCGTAATAAAGAAACGATCTTTATGTATATGGTTTATATGGAAAATGTAATCTTTTTATTTGTAGTAGCATGGAAAGAATGAGATTTTTATGTTTTGTTTAATTAAAAGTACGATTTTTAATGGGATAAAGGTCGGGTTTTTAATCAAAGAAAGAACGGATTTTATCATGAAGAAAGTGATTTAAAAATGTGATCTTTTTATATGAAAACATAGAAGAATTAAAAATATGATTTTTATATTTTTAAAGTATTAAAAATATAATTTTTACTAAATAGAAGGCGTAAAAATATAATCTTTCATATTGTAGAAGAATAAAAATGTGATTTTTGTTTATGTAGAGGATTAAAAATATAATTTTTACATGATAGAGATATTAAAAATATCATCTTTATATGTGTAGCAAAATAAAAATGTGATTTTTGTTTATGTAGAGAATTAAAAATATAATTTTTACATGATAGGAATATTAAAAATATCATCTTTATATGGGTAGCAAAATAAAGATGTGATTTTCGAAATCTTTATTTTTATAAAGGCGAAATCTTTATTTTTATAAAGGCGAAATCTTTATTTTTATAAAGGCGAAATCTATATTTTTGAAATGGAATTTTTATCTATATGACATCGTAGTAAAAATTCGATTTTTATATATTGAATAGCGAAGTGAAAATTCGATTTTTAAATGTATGAAGCGATTATAAAAATATGATTTTCAAATTGAAAGTGAACAAATAAAAATGTGATTTTTATTTTAAAGACATCAGCAAATAAAAATGTGTAAATTTTATATATGTAGTGACTACGGGGAACAAAAGCGAAAAAGGCGAAAACAATGAAGATTTCCTGCAATAGAAGAGTCAAGATGATTGGATAGCTATCGGTGAGAATTTCTCATCTTTCAATTTCTTTTTTCTAGTTATATATATATATATATATATATATATATATATATATATATATATATATATACTAGGATGAAGAAGGTGTTTAGTAGCACCCGACACAATCGTCCACAGACCATGGACTTGTTTGTTTGGTTGCATAGAATAGTTAGATGATTTGATTTGAATTTGGTTGTTGGTTGATTTGATTGTTGTGTGAATGGCGTGGGCCTTCACCAGACTGGGGATAAGACTAGGCCTTGTCCCGTTTCTAGTATCGTGCCGTTATGCCGCCGAAATTTTCTAAAATAAGTTAGAAAAATAAAAATATCATTTTATTGAGAATGAACTGAATAGAAATTTATATGTTAAAATAAAATGTTTTATCGTTAAAAGTATAATTTTTAACGGGAATATGAATATAGTGGATGTGAATAAATAAAATATTCATTTAGAAACCGGACGGTTTGTTTATGTACACCTATTTGAAGGACATTGATTGGGACGATAAATTTTACACATCGCCCAACTGCACAAATAAAATCTGTGTTTGATTGTTTGAAACCCCACACGGGTGTTGGGATGAAATTTGAAGTTCACTCATCCTGATTGATTAAATATGTCGATCGATTGATTGACAGGCTGTTATAAGCGTTAGATATCTATATTTGATGCTTATACAGTGTAGTGCACTTTGGTTGATGGTTGATCATTTTTGAATGCTATTATATACATGTGTTGTATGGAAATCCATATAGGTAACGCTATATGGTAATTGATTGGGCCTCATTCCAATTTAAAAGATAAAGAATATTATAAAATAAAGGTTCATGTGTTGACTGTACTCATCCATTGAGATTAGTCATGTGTTGAACGAAATATTTTAATAATAAAATTTGCATCTTTATCAATATAAAATAAAGGTTCATGTGTTGACTGTACTCATCCGTTGAGATTAGTCATGTGTTGAACGAAATATTTTTAATACTAAAATTTACATCTTTATCAATATAAAATAAAGGTTCATGTGTTGACTGTACTCATCCGTTGAGATTGGTCATGTGTTGAACGAAATATTTTAATAATAAAATTTACATCTTTATCAATATAAAATAAAGGTTCATGTGTTGACAGTACTCATCCTTGAGATTAGTCATGTGTTGAACGAAATATTTTAACAAAAATAGTCACACGTGGACAGTACTCATTCGTTGAGATTAGTCGTGTGTTGACAAAATAAATATTCATTAGTTGAATAAGATAAAGGAATTATTGAAATATATAAAGCCGTATTGATTAGAGATGCGCTATTTTGACGAGAACGATATTTATATCGATTTTATTCATTTTAAAATAAATATTGAAAAGTGCTTTCTCGCATATTTTAAAACCAATTTGAATTTGAATCAAATAGAAAACAAAATGAATTTGATTTCAATTGAATAGCAAACGAAATGATTTCGAAATGAATTGAATATATATAACAAATTTGATTTCAATTGAATATATATAACGAATTTGATTTCAATTGAATATATAACGAATTTGAATCGAATAGAAAACCAATTTGAATTGAATCGAATAGAATTCAATTTTGATTTGAATCGAAAAGAAAACCAATTTCAATTGAATCGAATAGAATTCAATTTTGATTTGAATTGAATAGAAAACCAATTTGAATTGAATCGAATAGAAAACCAGTTTGATTTGAATCGAATAGAAAACCAATTTGAATTGAATCGAATAGAAAACCAAATTGAATTTAAATTGAATAGAAAATGAATTGAATTCAAATTGAATAGAAAATAAATTGAATAGATAACGAATTTGATTTCAATTGAATATATAATGAATTTGATTTGAATTGAAAACGAATTCGAATTGAATAGAAAACGAATTCGAATTGAATTGAAAACGAATTTGATTCGAAGTGAAAACAAATTGCAATGAATTGAAATTTAAATTGAATAGAGATGAATTTTAAAACGAATTTATAAGGACGAATTCAATTTTGATTTGATTTGAAATAAGGGTTGAAATTGCTTTTGAAACGAATTCAAAACTATTTATAAAATTCGTTTTAAATAGTAATCGATGAAATATATATTATATATATTATATATATAATATAATGGCCTGAATAGAACGCGCCGTGGCGCGGCAGTTCGTGAATTTCGACCATTTATTTCAAACGGACATTACAGGAGATCCGACCGTCGGATTCTCCTAAAACCGGAACCGTTGGGTTCGTATCGAAAAGAGCTTTCTAACGAATATTAGAAATTTGAAATCTAACGGTTGGATTTGGAGATACGTCCAAATCAAATTTGAAAAAGGTCGTTGTAAGTGCAGTTCGATGGCCATTGTTGGAAATCGATTGTAAGGGCCTTAATAAAATTATTAAAAATAGTAATAATTTGTGTAAAATCATAAGAAATGATTTGGGAAAAATTGGGGTGAAAAACTACATATTTGAAAAGATAAAAATGGATTTTTATCGAAATAAACTAGATTGAACTAAATTTAAAACCCGATTTTTTATTTTTAAATAAATAAATTAGATTTAAAAAGGGGTTTTAAATAATCGGAATTCCTAATATATTAGATTTGAATTGAACTAGAATTGATTTGTGGGTTCATCGTGAACTGTGTTTTAAACAACACTAGTTCTTTAACCCGATGATAAATAGAATGTGATTTGGGTTTGTCGTGAACGGTGTTTTAAATGACATTAGGTCTTTAACCCAATAAAAGGATTTTTAACGAATCTGCAATTAGATTGAAATGTGAATTTACAATCTAAATTGTCAAATTTAGAAAACGAGCGAGAATGGAGTATCACCAGTTTTGCTCCAAAGCGATAGTTAAATCTTTAATTAGATTTGAACGTGAAATGGTAATTAATTTTACTGATAACACTGTGGTGCTAAATATGGAGTATTGCCAGTTTTGCTTCATGGGATGAATAATTTGGGATTGGGAAATAAAATAAATAATTACTTCGGTGTGGTTCGCTAATCTAGACTAATTCAGAAAACCATGATTTGGTTTGAAACGACATCAAAAGGATGATTAAAGGATAAATTTTAAAGAATTTATCTTGGATAAAATTAATGGGAACCTCTCCCTAAAAATGAGATTTTATGAATAAAAGAATATTCTGAATTGGAATGAGGCGTATGTTGAGTTTATGTAACATTTATTTTTAATATACGCTGGTTGTTCGGAATGTCCGGGTTTATACCCATTCTGAATAATCGATTCGACGATATGTCGAAGGTGAAGACGGTGGTTGAAGACCGGAAGTCTTCACATCGTTTGGATAATTACTGACGATCCTGATTGGGCAGTACACCCAAGAGGATGGAAATAGTTGGTGGTCGTCCAGACGTACTTGGAGATGGATGGATATGCGAGGATAGTGCCTCCGGTTTCGTTCAGACCCAGAACGGACTTGTAAATGGATTGTGTGTCTGACATTGGATTTTATTCTGTGTTGATTGATTTCTATTAAATATGCATCTGTTTGGCGGTGGAGAATTTATTCTTTTGCTTAACGCCCTTCTCTAAGACGTACGAGCTTAGAGGTTGTATATCGATGGACATCAATCGCATGGCATGAATTGCCTGTGTGGCATGTTAAGTTGCATAAATCAAGGCTTCTGTTGAAAAGCAAAGTCTTGTGGTTGATGATCAAAGCACAGCCTACGTGGCAGCTTTGTGTATAACGTAAATTCGTGAGCCTCACACCTCTGTATGAGTCAAAAACGGGATACAGACTTCAGGGAGAGCACGGCGTTTCTTTCTAGCTTTGGTGGTGTCAGTGACTTACCATCCCTGACATTTATATACTTTTCACCTTTGTGGTTGTTGGAATGCGAGGCGCCTCGATTATAGGTCTGTAAGGACCGGGAAACGTGTGTTCAGGAATTGCCAATCCTCTAACGTAAGTGAGGACCGGCCCTGAAGATCCAGGGTTGCCCAGAGTGCGTTACCCTGAGGCATTTGGTAGAGTGTCTCGAACGCGGAGAGGAGCTTGCCCCTTGCCTCGACTCATGACGGAAATCCAATTTCCAATACGTGTATTTCTGCTTTATTTGTAGAGCCTAGTATGGCGACATAGTGGTATGGGACACTTATGCCGTCTATGATTTATATTTATGATTGAAATTGTTTTGGCACTATACACTTATTATAGTATCAAATGATTTGTTTTAAACGTATCAAGCATGTTTGGCTGTTATTAGGTAAAACCCTATCCTCCGGCTTGCGTTGCATTGTGTGATGGGACCTGGGTCTTATAATAGCTTCATTTTTCAAAAAAGCATTGCGCTGTTTATTCTATGCACTGGTATTCTTGGGAGGAAACCCGTTCCGTGTTATACGGCGTGGTCCCTTGAATTACTCTCCTTTAAAGTAAAGCTTTAAATAACTGTTTTAGTTCTCACACCAGTCACATGACTGACCTGGAGTTTATTGTTTTAACCTAAACTCTGGGTGCCCCCATTTTCCGCACGGGCAGCTAGTAGTTTCGGTTTTGCAGATTTATATTCACAGGATCCTGGTTTACAGCTGGAATGATATCCGGAAAGCTCTGTATCCGTATATCACCTTCAGTTGTGCTTTGTATTATTTTCCGCTGCTATGTAATTTATTGTAATCTCTGATATTTATCGAATGTAATTTATTCAATTATGCTCTGTATATTCTTGTATCTGATGGAATTTTTGTAATAACAATGAAATGTTCTTCCGTATGCATTCTATTTTGTCTTGTCCTCATAGTAATTCGTTCTTTCTCATCTCTTCGGAGACTGGGGAAGTTCGGGTCGCTACACAAAGGAACCAAGCCAACACCACCTGCAATGACAACAGATCCACATAACAACATCATCAGCAATCCAGAGTTTGTCCACTATCAAAAACAAGATAACTTACTATCTTCTTGGCTCCTATCATCAATTAGTAGGAATCTGTTATCACAAGTTATAGGTTGCAGTTCATCCCATGAAATTTGGTCGACAATTCAACATATTTTCAACTCACAATCATCAGCACATATAATTTACTACAAAAAGAATTTCAAAATGCAAGAAAGGGTGATATGAGCATGCGTGAGTATACTTCTAAGGTGAAGACTCTTTGTGAAAAACTCAAAGCAGTTGGACATACTATATCAGACAGTGAACAGATCTTCACTCTAACAAATGGGTTAGATGAAGAATATGAGTCTCTTGTCACTTATATTGATACCCAAACTAACCTACCAGATATACAATCTATGTATTCGGCCCTATTGGCACATGAGGGTAGAGTGGAACAAAGAAAGGCAATCTAGAGTGAGTACAGCAAAAACATAGCATCAAATTCAAGAAATACTAATCAAAATAAACCATGAAACACACCTGGATATGGAAGAGGAAACCCATAAGGACAGAGAGGCAAAGGAAGGGGCAGATCCAACAACAATAACAACAATACATAAAGAGTAAAATGTCAGATACGTGATAAACCAGGGCATGCAGCAAATAGATGTAATTTTAGATTTAACACTAATGTTAACAATGCTCAACATGGTGGACAAAGAGGCATGAATGCTAACTTCGCACTGGCAAACTACCAAGGAAGGAAAAATACCGAGGTGTCCACATCACAAGCTACTGGTAGTGATGACAGTGTCAAGAATGATGATATAAATACTTAAGATTGGATTCCAGACTCAGGAGCAACTAATCACCTTACCAATAACCTTCAGAATCTAAATCTGGGCAACAAGAATTATTCAGGTACAGAAGTTATTCAAACTTGTAATGGTGAAACTGTGAATATATCACATGTTGGGGTAGGATATGTTAAAGGTAAAAGAAAATTATATCCCAACAATCTTCTTAGAATTCCCACTGTTAAGAAGAACTTGATTAGTGTATCTCAATTCACTGATGACAACAAGGTAAATTTTGAGTTTCACCCAAATTATTGCCTAATTAGAGACTTGCTAAGCAAGGAAATATTATTACAGGTTAGGTTGAACAATGGCCTTTACGGGTTCAGCCCCATGCAATCAAGATTGAGCAATGAAAGGAACACTTGGTGTTGCAATGTCAATATTCAGATTAACAATGATAATAAAAACAATTCTAATGATGTTAATAATAGTAATAGTGTCCAAAATGATTTAAACATTTCACGTTGTAAACTTAGACACCCTAGTTATGACATTGTAATGCAGATTATAAAAGACAATAATATTTCTTTTAAACGCTCATTTGTTCCTAATGTTTGCTCACATTATCAACTTGGAAAGAGCCACAAATTACCTTTTGGCATATCTGAAACTATTTACTCTAAACCCCTTGAGTTAGTTATAGCTGATTTATCAGGACCTGCACCATAAAGCTCAAGGCAAGGATACAGTTATTATCTTTCTATTGTATACGCATATACCAGGTATACCTGGATTTTCTTTCTCAAAGCCAAATCAGAAATATACAATGCAATGCTAAAGTTTATGAATTTCACAGAAAAGCAAATAAACTACAACATTAAAATCATACAGACAGATGGGGGAAGTGAGTTTTTACCACTTAAACATATTTTTTGTCAAAAAGGTATTATTCACAGAACCACTTGCCCAAACACATCTGAACAAAACGGCATTGTAAAAAGAAAACACAGACACATAGTGGAAACAGGATTGACATTGTTGTCTATGTCTTCTTTACCTTTAAAATATTGGAATGAGGCATTTAGAACAAGTGTTTATCTAATAAATAAAATGCCTACAAAGATTCTACAATACAAATGCCCTCTTGAGGTTCTGTTTGGGAATAAACCAAACTACACCTTTCTGAGAACATTTGGATGCTTGTGTTTCCCATGCCTCAGACACTATAACAATAACAAACTCTCCTTAAGATCCATCCCATGTACCTTCATAGGGTATGCAAGTAACCAAAAGGGGTACAAGTGACTGGATGATAAGGGGAAAATAATTGTGTCTAGACATGTGGTTTTTAATGAGTGTGTGTTTCCTTTTACAGACAAGAAAAAGGGTAAAAAATCAAAAACATGATCAATCCAGAACTACCATGGGAACTATCCCTACACTAACTGAATGGACTGAAAAAGGTGATGATAAAGAGAAACCACCACTATCTATTGCTACACCAACAATTTCTAGCACCAGATCTGGATACCGCTCAAGTGAGCATTTAAGTGAGGATGATGATCAAGCTCAAAACTATGACAGTCGTAATAGCAATGATCAACAACAAAGCAGTGAAAGTGAAGCAATAGACAATGACAATGAAGATAACAATGCTCATATTCAACCAATTGGACACCACATGACCACAACAGCCAAAAGAGGCATACTTAAGCCAAAAATATACAATGCAACTACAAAAAATGCAGACACCATAGAACCAGTTACATATGAACAAGCAGTGAAACGGAAACCATGGTGCAAAGCTATGAATGAAGAGTATGATGCATTGATAAAGAATAAGACATGGAGTCTTGTGGCTACACCAAAAGGTAAGAACATTGTGTCATGCAAATGAACTTACAAAATAAAGAAGGGTGCAGAAGGAAACATATGTAAACACAAGGCCAGACTGGTTGCCAGAGGTTTTTCACAACAGTATGGTTTTGACTTTACTGAAACATTTTCTCTAGTGGTCAAGCCAACAATCATTAGAATCAAGCTAAACCTAGCTGTGTACAATGGCTGGGACATAAGACAATTGGATGTGTGTAATACATTCTTAAATGGGGAGCTACATGAAACAGTCTATATGCAACAACCAAAGAGGTATGTTTGCAAGGGAAAAGAAAGTTATGTATTCCAACTACACACGGCCATATATGGACTGAAACAAGCCTCAAGAGCATGGTATGTTAAGCTAAAGAACACACTAAGTGACTTGGGTTATACAGTAACAAAGTCTGACAACTCTTTATACACCAAAATACATAATCAAAGAAGTGTCTACATACTTGTTTATGTTTATGATATCCTTATAACAGGAAGTGATAGTATAGAAATCAACAAGGTTATATCTCACTTGGATAAAACATTTGCTACTAAAGACATGGGGGAAGTGAACTACTTTTTAGGCATACAAGTACAGAGGAAATCAAAATTAGACATATTCCTGTCTCAAAGGAAATACATATCTGAAATCCTTATTAAGGCAAACATGGACAAAGCCAAATCCATTTCTACACCTATGACCATCAACTTACGATTGTCAAAACACTAGGGTGATAACATTGACAATGGCACACAATACCGCAGTATAGTTGGAGCACTCCAACACGTAACTATCACGAGACCAGAAATATGTTTCAGTGTGAATAAAGTGTGTCAGTTTATGGCCAACCCTTTAAATGAGCAATGGAGAGCAGTCAAGAGAATTCTACGTTACTTGCAGGGGACTTTGGACTATGGTTTAGCAATCAAAGCAAGTAGAGACATTAATTTTAGCACTTACAGTGACGTAGATTGGGCGAATGATCCAGATGACTGGAGATCTGCATCTGGATATTGTTTGTTTATGGGACTAAACCCAATTTCATGGTGCATGAAGAAACAACCGACAGTCTCCAGATTGAGCACTGAAGCAGAGTACAGGGCCATTGTAACATCCCGTAATTCTGTAACACTAAGATTCACAAATCAAGGCAGAATTAAATTCTAGATTCAAAATCAAGGGAAAAGGGCTTTGCCATTGCGTTCGTCTCGGAATTCTACATGAAAACGAGTCTGAGTTTGCGTAAATCGGATTCTGTATGTAGGAGATATGGCCTCCGGAAGATTCAGAGAAGTTCAAAATTCAAAACAGGTCAAGTTCAAAATTCAAATCGGACCCAGATTGGGCTGGGCGGGAATTTTCCTGCCCAAGGCACACAGGTCGACTGGGTAGTCGACCTGGGGCACCCAGGTCGACTGGGTAGTCGACCTGGGTCACCCAGGTCGATTGGGTAGTCGACCCGGGGATCGACCACCACCCCCCCTCCCCCGTTTTTTCAGCTTTCTACACCTGGTTCGTTCTGATGTATTTAGTCACATTTTCTACCTAGGTTCGTCCGCCTAACAATATATAAACAGCCCTGGTGTTCTTCTCTATTCACAATTCTTTTCTATCCTTATGCTGCCTCTGAGAAAATATATAAATAATATATATAAAATAAACCAAGACGAGGAAATGCTGCTAAAAGGTTTTCAAGAAGAGGTTCAAGTCAAGCTAGGATTCAAGAGGAGGTTCAAACGACTTCAACGACTGATTTTCTACGAATCATAGCAACGCCATCTTTCTATTCTAATCTAATCTCTGTAAGTCAGTTATTTCTAGATTTGAACGTTTTCTTTGTTCATGACATGAAATTAAAGGAATAAAAGAGTATGCTAATTCTTTCTATTCGAATCCTTGCCTATCTCTTTGGACATAATTAATAACTGTTATGATTCGATGACCAATTAGGCCTTGCCTATGACTATGAACATCGCCTATGACTATGAACATTGCCTATGACAATGAACATTGCCTATGACTATGGACATTGCCTATGACTATGAACATTGCCTACGACTGTGACTGTGACTATGAGGATTATTTCCTTGACTAAGCCTATGCCTTTCATTAGGAAATTTAAACTATTGTCTATGACATAACAAGGACATCTGTGATTAAACACCTGTGATTCATGGCTAGGAAAGTGTTGCTTAAATTTTGTGACTATAAAATAGGGTCTAAACCCGATTATCTATTCTGTCTATTCTTGGTTTTCTTTGGTTTTAGACCTTGGGAATTTACCTATTAAGTTAGGTCTACCCATGTTATGAACCTGCTATGTCTATTCTTGGTTTTAGATCTTGGGAATTTACCTATTAAGTTAGGTCTAGCCACGCTCTTCAACATACGTCGTAATCTACATGCCTGTGAACTACCATGTTAGGCCAGCTGTTATGTCCGTTCTATCAAGGCATTTTGGTTCATTCCCTTTTATCGACGAATCTAGCTTTATTTACAATCTAGATTGAATTACGAACGGGGGGAATACGATTTGGGCAAAATATGAAATTTAGCAAAAACATAGTTATAAACTTGGAAATTGGCATAAATTGAGAATATGTACTATGGCATGTTCATAGAAATGCAAATTGGATAAATTTGACATGAATTATAGATTGTGTAACCTGAATCTAGTATCGATGTGTAAATCTAGCATTTACATGATCAGTGAACTAGAGTAATAAGTCTAGTTTGACATGAATTAAAATGTTGAATCAGAATTGGATTAGCTAATTTGGCACGGTAAATATATTGGCATAAATTTGAAATTAGCCATAATTGGGAGTAATTGGCAGGTTTAGCAAAATCATGGTTAGTGACACTAAATTTGGTATAGCTTACATACCAAAAAGCATAAATACGATTTAGAAAGGGAAATGGGCCATAAGTATGAATGTAGACAATTTACATTAAAAGTGCAATTGGGAAATATGTAAATTACAATTAATTTACTTATAGAATTTGTCCTAAATGAGGAAAGGAAAATTTAGACAAATTAAAGGTTTATTAACGACATCTCTTTTAATGGTACACCAGAAAGTTCTAGGGTGACAGAGAGGATAGTGTCTAGGCTTGGGTTTGGAAAATACAAGTTTCCTGCTCTCCTTAGCTATCCCTAACTGATCCGACGGACGAGATGGTTACTTTCAAAACCTGATTTGAAAACTAATCAAAATCCTCTGAACTTAGAAAACACGAATATGCCTAACCAGAGGTTAGACTGAGTGGCGATGTAAACCTACCCGGAACCAACCGGCACATCCAGTATCCGCAACAATATCTGTCTAATGTGAGTGGTCGCGGCTTTAATCTACTTAATTAAAGCTAGAACAAGAATAGGAGGTTTAAGTCCATAGTAACACTTAACCAACTTAATACAGATAAGCTAGAATGGGAGGGTTAAGTCCATAGGAACACTTAACCAACTTAACACAGTTAAGCTAGAATGGGAGGGCTAAGTCCATAGAGACACTTAACCAAACTTAAGAAGGTAACAAGACAAGATTTGTAGGGGTTAAGTAACGAAGAAAACCCTTAGCCAAATTAACAGGTTAACTAGAGTGGAAGGTGGGGTTAAGTAAAGTTGATACGCTTAGCCAAATTAACATGTTAACTAGACTAGAGGTTGGGGTTAAGTAAAATTTAATACACTTCGCCAGTTTGATATGTTAGCTGGACTAGACCGCAGGGTTAAGTAAACTTGATCACTTATCCGTCAGATTGTAATAACGGAATAGGGCTCAGTCTAAAACATGAAGGGACAATACTTAACCATTAATAACATGTTAGTGAAAACAGACGGGCAAGGTTAAGTTAAAAAGGAACACTGAGCCAATACAGGGTGAATGGGTAGGGTTAAGTAATAAGAAATACTTAACCAATATAACTTGGTTTGTGGTGGGGTTAAGTCAACATGAATTACTGATAACACATAACCAGTTTGACAGGATAAATGAAGAGGGTTAAGTCGGCTTGAATTGACTAGTGACACTTAACCAATCCAAATTGACGGGAAGGGAACTAAGTAGTAAACCTTAGTTAAGAAAAAAACGAATCTGGAAACTAAGTGGTAAATCTTAGTTAGTAAAACTAAGTAGTATTTCTTAGTATAACACGGCAAGGAGCGAAGGTCCGTCTGAGTAAAAAGGAGGCTCCAACGAATTGGGTTACGAAGCCCGAGGCTTCGAGGGGACGTGAGGGTTCTCTTGGTATCCCTCTTTGAGGCTGCATATGATCCTCCTGGGCTCACAAAGGTTAAGGTCTGCGTAGGAGAACCAGGTGTGTGCCTTGGTTGCAATATATGGCAACCTAAAGACTAGGATAGACCGGCGTGATTCGGCGAGTAAACGGTAGCCCTGTGATAGCAACTCGTCGTCTACCATCCATCTTGAGTCAATCGAGATATGTGAAGCGGAAAGGCGGAGAACTCCAAAAGACCATATACTTGCTATCTAGTTATGGGTGAGGATGGCCATAGGATTGTGGGGCACCGTGGGCCGGCGTATAGTTCTCATTTTTCAAGGTGTGCCTTTCATTAGTTGAGGGAGGGGTCAAGTGGGACCATAGCCACTGGAATAAAAATAGACCTTAGCATCTGCATTGGCAGATATCTGAAAGCTCCCGACCGAGTTCTGTATTCCTTAATTTGCCCTGCCACAGGACTCGGGCCGCACATTACAGGACATGTGCATCTAGACAAGCGATAACGATTCGCGATACATGCGTGGGGAAGTCTAGGAACATATACCACTCTAGGTAGTGTGTCCTAGACTTGGGGGCATCGTTCGACAGGTAGCATAATCCCTAATTGGACTAGGTGGCATAAACCCTGAATCTGAGAAGCGTTCAGCAGATAGCGAAAACTCTAGTTGAATCTAGAAAGCACTTGATAGAAAACCCTAGATTAAATCTAGGTAATAGACAATAAATGTATGCCTGAAGGCGATGGAAAATACAGGGATTGGGATCACGTTATCGTTACTAGTTGGGACATTAGTTAGGTGGTGCGGAGATAATAGAAATCTGTATAACAAGGAAATAGCCAAGCGGCGAAAGTATTAGAGCATATCCAGTTTATCTTATCTTATCATATCTTGTGATTATCTTGTCTAATCTTGCTGACCCTATCGTCATGGTGTTACCTTGTATTCAGTTAATTCATGTCGTTTTGTTTTTCCATGTTCACATGCTAGAAGTTACCGAACTTACTCAGGCTTTATGTCTGACTTTGTTTTTCTTTCGTCTTATTTTCTTCCGTTCCCCCCCCCCCCCCCAGGTAGTAAAGGAGGGAATAGCATAGCTCAGGTTAAGTTGGACTGTCACTCTTCCCCAGCTTGAAGATTTGCCGAAGTTTTGCTTGGATTCTCTTTTCAGATGCAATGGCTGTCTCTTGCTAAAATCGAGGAATATAAATGTTGTTTTTATGCTTCTTTATTTTGTAAGACAGATGATACTCTGATACTGTAAAGAAATCATTGTACAAACTATTTTATCAATAAAGCAAAGTTTTATTTTCCGCTGTTTAATTTCCGTCTGTCTTGTAATTTATCTGCATCTTTTACCCTAGATGCTCCACAGAACTTAGTGCATTCCCTTTGTGAGTGACACTAAAGGATGTGGGGTGTTACACGTGGTATCAGAGCTGAAGGTTACCAGATCAGATAAAGGATTTGAAAAATTATTTCCAAAACGGTTTTTAAAGAAGCATTTTTAAAAGAAAAGATTTGTTTTAAAGGCATATTCCCCAAAGCCATATGCACTACTTTCTGATTCTCTGATTGAATTCTTGTCTCCTTCTTTCTTGAATCTCTGGAGCTCCTGGCTTTCTGGGAGGTAACCTCATCGAAGGGCGAAGTAGTACCCGACTTCCATCTATAACCGTAATAGTTTCAACTGCGGTTAGTTTTCTTCCAAGTTTAGTAGGGTTTTCTGTACGATGGAAGCAACTTTCGAGAGATTTGTCAACATGACTACACACAGAAGGGGGCGAGGACTTTGGCTAAGGAGCATAACCCTAGGGTGAAGAATTCATGGATGTAGATTTAGCTCACAAAGAAGGAAGGAATTATAAAACCTAAGACAAGAGGAAGTATCTTTACTAGGGTATGATAGGGCATATAATTAAAGATAAGGGCAAGAACGAGGAACAAGGTTTTCAGAAGGGCAAGAACCTACTTTTGCCACCAAGCATACCTAGGAGAAAGGTAGTAAAGTTCTGTTGGAAGAGTCTAGTTTTGTTGTTCATACTCTTTCCTATGGTTTTAGCGCTTCGCATTTGTTCATATCCACTCCCATAGTCGAGTCTCTGCACCATGGTACTTGTATAGTAGAAAGATCCCACTAAAGTCTCAAATCCAATTAGTGGTTCGACCAGTTTATTTTTGGTTAGTAGGGATCTGAGAATAGCTATCGTGTTTGCTTATATCATCTCACGTAGATCGTTTAAATTCAAAGGAGATATTCCTTGGGTGCTTGTCTGATATTAGTTTAGTCCTTGGGGGCTTGTACTTGAGGAATGTCAAGTTCGACTAGGATGGTTTGCGTGAGAGAGGGATAGTTGTGGCAGGCACTCCAAAAAGCACGTAGTGACCTTTCAACCCTTATAGTTATGGCATGATGGATAAGCTAAGAGGAGAGACCCCTGATCATTCTGTTATATACACTCAGTATCATGGTTGACATCTGTTTATTTTGGAAATGGAGACCAGAAACTTCACAATCGTGAAGTTAAAATAGTTAAGATACAGTGGAGTAAAGCTCAAGAAGGCTAGATACTAGCATCATACCCTTTTACCTTAAGGGTGCATCCTTGATTTCTTTGTTTAGGAGCTTTACGTATAATTGTTTCTCTTTTTTGAAAGTATATCCTCTAGGTCGTATCTTCGATCCTTAGGTAAAAGCCAATGGATGTAAAGATGTGTTTGAAACATGTTATGGTTGGTGGTTGCAAGTGGTTGCTAATGGTTGCTTGTGAATACATTGCATACGTATTAGGCACTAGATCAGTTCGGATGCTTTCGTATTGCATTTACAAGAATGTATTTGTTTGTAAGTTGAGCCTGATATGTTAGCATATGGATGTTGTATATGGATGAATGGCTATGCACACAAGTAGTATTTACATAACAAGGGATGCTTGCATACATGATTGGACGCATGGCACTGACATGATTTGCATTATGGAGGTCAACTGAATCAGCAGACCGCCTGATTTTGCATTAGATAAAGACATATACACACACTATGCATATGAACATGAAAGCATTAGAAAACTTTTAAGGACAATGAATTCCTGTGATTGAATGGTTGAGTAGATGGGTGATTGGATGGTAGGAAACATTCTTCCTAACTTGAAGATTTCGGGGACGAAATCCTTTTAAGTAAGGGAGAATGTAACACTCCGTAATTCTGTAACACTAAGATTCACAAATCAAGGCAGAATTAAATTCTAAAATCGAAAACAAGGGAAACATGCTGCGCCATTGCGTTCGTCTCGGAATTCTTCATGAAAACGAGTCCGAGTTTGCGTAAATCGGAGTCCGTATGAGGGAGATATGGCCTCCGGAAGATTCAGCGAAGTTCAAAATTCAAAACAGGTCAAGTTCAAAATTCAAATCGGACCCAGATTGGGCTGGGCGGGAATTTTCTCGCCCAAGGCACCCAGGTCGACTGGGTAGTCGACCTGGGGCACCCAGGTCGACTGGGTAGTCGACCTGGGTCACGCAGGTCGACTGGGTGGTCGACCTGGGGGTCAACCCATCCCCCCCCCCCCGCACCGTTTTTCCATCTTTCTGCACCTGGTTCGTTCTGATGTATTTAGTCACGTTTTCTACCTCGGTTCGTCCGCCTAACACTATATAAACAGCCTTGGTCTTCTTCTTTATTCACAATTCTTTTCTATCCTTATGCTGCCTCTGAGAAAATATATAAATAAATAATATATATAAAATAAACCAAGACGAGGAAATGCTGCTAAAAGATTTTCAAGAAGAGGTTCAAGTCAAGCTAGGATTCAAGAGGAGGTTCAAACGACTTCAACGGCTGATTTTCTACGAATCATAGCAACGCCATCTTTCTATTCTAATCTAATCTCTGTAAGTCAGTTATTTCTAGATTTGAACGTTTTCTTTGTTCGTGACATGAAATTAAAGGAATAAAAGAGCATGCCAATTCTTTCTATTCGAATCCGTGCCAAGCTCTTTGAACCTAATTAAGAACTGTTATGATTCGATGACCAATTAGGCCTTGCCTATGACTATGAACATCGCCTATGACTATGGACATTGCCTATGACTATGAACATTGCCTATGACTATGGACATTGCCTATGACTATGAACATTGCATATGACTGTGACTGTGACTATGAGGATTATTTCCTTGACTAAGCCAATGCCTTTGATTAGGAAATTTAAACTATTGCCTATGACATAACAAGGACATCTGTAACAACCCGTATTTTCAATAACCTGTTATAACATAAATCGAGGTAGAATTTAATTCTAAAATCTGAATCAAGGGAAACGGGCTATGCCATTGCGTTCGTCTCGGAAAAATACGCGAAATAGAGTCCGAGTTTTCGAAAATCGGAGTCTGTATGACCCGATTAAGGCCGAACGAAGTTTTCAGAAAATTCCTAAGTAAAAACAGATTTCAAATTCAAATCTGAAATTGGGAATTGGGCCAGTTTGGGCTAGGCGGGAGAATTCCCGCCACAGTACCCAAGTCGACAGCCCTGTCGACTTGGGAGTCGACTGGGTCTGACCAGGTCGACAGCCCGGTCGACTTGGCTGTCGACTTGGCTCAGACGCCCAGTCCTTCCTGGTGCACCATTTTGAGTTTGTGTTGAGCTTGGGGGCCAGATTCGATTTGGAGGGTTGAGATGAGAACTAGGGTTTAATCCTATGGTCTAAATCACTAGCCTAATCTATAAATAAGACCCTAACCTACCCTAAATCATCATTAATCTGTCCTACAACTAAACTATGGCAAAATCAATCCTCTCCTGGCCTCCACTCTCTTCATACAATTCCTAAACAAATTTCTAAGAGATTTCCATGCATACAAGTGTATTTAGGCTTGTATGATCCTCTTTAGCTTGCATTAAAGTCTTGTTTCTCTATTGGCATCATAAAGGAGGAGTCTTGATCAAGTTTGCTTGCATTTTTGGGGTTTAATTAGTTGCATAAGGGGTTTCTTACATTTGCTATAATCATTTGAGTCCGCATAAGCATTGTAAGCCCTATTCCTTTCATACTTGAACTTTTAAAGTTAAATGTATGATATGCAAGTTGTCATATGTTATGCAAGTTTGTTTATGCAAGTATGATATGAAAGTTGTCATATGTTATGCAAGTTTGTTTATGCAAGTATGATATGCAAGTTGTCATATGCAAGTTTGTTTATGCAAGTTTGATATGCAAGTTGTCATATGTTATGCAAGTTTTAGTATGCAAGTTTGATATGCAAGTTGTCATATGATATGCAAGTATGTTATGCAAGTTTGGGATGGTCATGTGGTTCATCTTATCATGTTATGCATGCTTTTTGGGCCTAAAAATGTAATATGCAAGTGTACGAACACATGAACCTTTCATATGCCACCATGTTGAACTTGTGGCTTTAACACATTTTATGTCATGATTATGCCAAGTTCCCTCTTTCTATCCTTTATGCGCTATTGCGATATGTAAGCGATGGGATTGCGTTTGGGGTTGGGTAAATTTAAAAGACATAAAAACATGAGCTTGGTAATTTACCTATTAAGTTAGGTCTACCCATTGGGAATTTACCTATTAAGTTAGGTCTACCCAATTGCTTGAAAATTTGTAACATGTTTTGGAAACATGATGGACATGACACTTAGGAAAGATAAGTGTGTCCAACTCGAGGTTGGGTTGAGTTTGTAGCGTAAACCTACCCGGAACCGACCGGCCTAACTAGTTGCTACAAACAATAGGACCCAATGTGAGAAGTTGGTCATGTTGTACCTTGGAACCGAGGTTAGACCAAGTTGTGGTGTAAAGCTACCCGGACCCGCCCGACTTAACTAGTAACCACAACAAAGTCTAATGTGAGAGGTTAAGGCGCATTAATTAATTAATGCCTCGTGATTAGGGTTAAGTCATGGACCATTTAATACTTAACCAATTTGGGCTTGGTAGATTAATCGGGGTTAAGTCGTGAACTCATCGTTACACTTAACCAAGTTAATCCATGAATAGTGAAGGGGTTAAACCGTACTTAACCTGCTTAGAAAAATCCTAGTAATAGGGGTCCACTCCGTAGTAATCCCAAGTTTGTATCATTAAGGCCCTAGAGACTAGGCTAGGGAGGGGGCACGATTACTGGGCTGGAGATAAGGGGCCAAAAAGCGACGGCAGTGGTACGCCGGTGTAGTTCTGGGCGGACTCTGGTCGTGCACATAGTCCATAGCCGGAGAAAACAAGCACGGGTACCGGTAGATCGAGACTGTGCACTCATGTTTATGGTGTCTAGGGGTTGACACCCTAGGGCTTGATACACCCGACGGGTGGACCCGGCACAGTTCGACTACATTCATGTTTGGGCCGTATTGACACCAACACGTGACGAGTTAGGCTTAGGGAGCCGATCGACAAGACCGTTGGGTTGGACCTCGTGGTAGGGTCACTTCATGGACCTCGTGGTAGGGTCACTTCATGGACCTCGTAGGAGGGTCACTTCATGTTATTGGGCCAAAGCTTGGGCCGTGGGATCAATACTTGTTTAATCAAGTCATGTTAGTTTGCTAGTACACCAGTGGTGCAAAACCTTAATCCTGATTATGCGATGACACCTTTATCTACCTTGATAGTTAATCATCATGTTGTTATCCTTATGTTCATACCTGCTGCTCATGTCAGTTAACTTTATCAGTTTACATTGATTGTAGTAGGGCTTACTCATTCTTTTTGACTGACCTGTTTTCTTTCGCCTCTTTTCTTCTGTTTCCCCCCCCCCCAGGTTCTCAGGGAGGGAATACAGGAGCTTAGCTAGGATTTTACCTGCTTTTCTTGGATAGCTCATGTATGCTTTGGACTTGAGCTCGCTATGGTTTTTCCACTCTGGGGATAGCTACTTTATGTTTTTCTTTTCAGTTTCAGATGATGTTGTTTTATGTACTAGACTTATTTGGAAAATTGACATTATAGTGTACTAGACTTGTTTTGTAATGGTTTGAAAATCTTCCGCTGTTTTATCCATGTTATTTACTCTGTTTACATATATACATATGTTCTTGTTCTGCCTTGATATATCATTATGCATGTTTACCCGATTCAAATGCCCCTCCAAAGTCAGAGTGCTTGCAAGAGCCACCCTGGCGGAGGCGGGGTGTTACAATTTGGTATCAGAGCATATGGTTTACGAGAAGGAACAAAAAGGTTTTTAGAAAACTTTTGGAAAACTATTTTCAAAACCAAGTATAAAGTATTTTCCAAAGAAAAGTCTAGTTTATTTTAAAAGGCTATTCCCCAAAAAGCCATTAGCAAAATCCCTTCATTTTTCTCCATTCTGAATCTGTCTTTTTCTTTTTCAGTATGGCTGATAACTTTGTTATTCCGGAGGGAGTGCACGTGCCTGTTTGGTATAGGAGACTTTTGGAGGCTAGGGCGACCGAAGCCGGCCCCGCAGATGTTCCACCTCCTCCTCCTCCAGTAGTTAATATTCCTCCTCCCGTTGCTAATGTTCCTCCTCCACCTGTTGCTGAGGTTCCTCTTCCTCCTCCCCCTCAGCATCCTCAGGCTGACTTCGCAAAGATTTGCAAAGATTTCAAAGCAATGGGTGGCAAGAACTTTCAAGGCACTGAGACTTTTGTGGAGGCCAGAAATTGGTTGAAAGAGACCGAGGATTTGTTTGCTATCTTTGGGATAGATGATCAGAGGAAGATCTTGTTGGCGGTTTGGCTTATGAAGGATGAAGCCGCTTATTGGTGGGAGGTCACCAATGGTACTAGGCCTGTTGAGACTTGGTCCGATTTCAGGGCAAGGTTCATGCTTAAGTTTCTATCCTCTACTGAGGAGAATCTGCAGATGGAGAGACTCATAACTTTGAAGCAAGGAGATATGTCTGTCAAAGAATATGTGAACAAGTTTAATCAGTTAGCTCGTTTTGGCTTGGATATGGTGAATACTCCCCAGAAGAAGGCTCTTCGTTTTGCTAGGGGATTGAATGAGCCGTTGCAGGGATTGGCCATGTCACATATTCCTCATGGGGCCACGTTTGAGAGTTTGGTTGATATGGCGTTACTTCAGGGAGATGCTAAGAAAAATGATAATCAAGTCAAGAAGACTGATTCCCAGGGAAAAAGAAATCAGGGCAATTCAGGCGGTCAAAGCAGTCAAGGCAATCAGAGCAAGAACAAGGGTCAAGGCAACAAGGGGAACAACAACAAGGGCAAGAACAACAAGGGGAAATGCCATTATTGCGGTTCAGTTGGGCATCTTGCCAAGGATTGTAAGAAGAGGAAAAGGAATAATGGTGAATGCTTTTTATGTGGGAAGACTGGACATTTCAGCAAGGATTGCCCGAGGAAACAGGGGCAAGGCCAGGGTCAGACTCAGCGTGCTGGACCCTCAGGAGGGCAAGTTCATGCTCTCACTACCGCTCCAGTTCCTGATCGAGGTAGTATTTCTGTTGAGAGCCTTGTATATATTTCTGATTTTCCAGTTCGTACCTTGTTTGATTCTGGTGCATCGCATAGCTTTATCTCATCTGATCTTGTTGATTGTTTGCACCTTAGTACTAGCTTGGTAGAGGATCCCGTCTGTGTCTCAAATCATATTGGGGGTTCCGCCCATTTGTCCATGATATGTGGGGATTTGAGGATCTCTATACTGAGTGTAGAGTTCTTGTGCAGTGCTTATGTTCTTGGTTTCAGGGGATACGGATTGATATTGGGCATGGATTGGCTGTCCAGATACGGAGCCATTCTTGATTGTGAGCATAGGGTTGTGAGGCTCGTGACTCACCTCGGGAACACCCTAGAGATTTCATGTGATCCGAGAGGTCCCGTCATGTTGTGCTATCTTGAATCACTTGACTCGTCAGTGGAGACTCTTAAGTCTGTGAGAGTGGTTCGAGATTATCCGGATGTTTTCGATGAAGTTAGGGGTTTACCCCCTAAGCGAGAGATTGATTTCCGCATTTATCTGGTGGATAATGCAAAGCCGGTTTCTTTTCCCGTTCGGCACATGGCTCCGCGTGAAAGGCGGGAGCTGAGCAAGCAAGTGAAAGAGTTGCTTGAGAAGAACTTCATTAGACGAAGTATATCTGAGTGGGGAGCGCCTGTGGTATTTGCTACCAAGGCAGATGGTTCTCTCCGACTTTGTGTTGACTATCGAGAGTTGAATAAGCTGACTAAGAAGAACAGACACCCGTTACCGAGGATCGATGATCTCTTTGACCAGCTTGTCGGTGCTTCTGTTTTCTCTCAGCTTGATCTTGCTACTGGATTCCATCAGCTCAGGGTAGCTGAGGATAGTATAGACAAGACTGCATTCAGAACTCCAGATGGATTCTTTGAATGGCTTGTCATGCCGTTCGGCTTGACGAATGCACCCGCATATTACGTGGACTTGATGTGTAGGGTGTTCAGGGAGTTCTTGAACAAGTTTGTCGTGGTCTTCGTAGATGATATTCTGATCTTCTCTAAGGATGAGGAAGAACACGCAAGGCATCTCGTGGAGGTGATGGATACGCTTAGAGCGCATCAGTTGAAGGCCAAGTTCTCCAAGTGTCACTTTTGGAGAAGGGAAGTTAGATTCCTTGGGCATATAGTATCTAAGCAAGGCTTAGCGATGGATCCCGCCAAGGTGGTTGCAGTTCAGGATTGGAAGACTCTAAGGAATGCAACCGAAGTCAGAAGTTTTCTAGGTCTTGCGGGCTTTTACCGGAAGTTCATCAAGGACTTCGCGAAGATTTCAGCTCCTCTTACTAAATTGACGAAGAAGAATTTAGTTTTTGCTTGGAGCATAGAGTGCGAACTTGCTTTTCAGAAGCTCAAGAGAGCTCTCACATCAGCACCTGTTCTAGCTTTGCCCGATGGAGGGAAGTTATTTACAGTATACACCGATGCGTGTGGCACGGGGTTGGGAGCTGTTCTAATGCAAGAAGGAAGGGTGATATGCTTTGGCGGTAGACAACTCAAAGTGCATGAGAAGAATTATCCCACTCATGACTTAGAGTTGTTAGCAATAGTATATGCACTCAAGGCTTGGCGCCATTATCTTCTGGGATAAAGATTTGAGCTTTATACCGATCACAAGTCATTGAAGTATCTCTTTTCTCAGAAGGATCTGAATCTGAGGCAACAAAGATGGATGGAATTCTTGGCGTCCTATGATTTTGAGATTGCTTATACCCCTGGCAAGGGGAATGTGGTAGCTGATGCATTGAGTAGAAGAAGGTTGACCCTAAGTCCTCTATTCGTTGAGATGAAGAATTTAGAGTATGTGGCAACCTTTGATTTCTCTTTGGCGATTGAGTCGATGACCGGTTCTTTAGCATCTCTGGAACTCAGGCCTACCCTTCTTGATCAAGTTGGGGCTTCGCAGAGAGAAGACCCTCAGATAGTTGACATTATGGATAAGCTGACTCGAGGAGAGACGTCTAGTCATCTCGCTCGATATTCTGTTGATGAAAAGGGTTGGCTGAGGAGAGATGGAAGGTTATCTGTTCCCATGGTAGAAGATTTAGTAAGAAAAGTTCTGGAGGAAGCGCATCGCTCTAAGTTGACTATACATCCAGGCGGGGATAAGATGTACAAAGATATGAAGCGTATTTTCTTTTGGCCTGGGATGAAGAAGGATGTGGAAGAGTTTGTCTCTAGATGTATTATTTGCCAGCAAGTTAAGGCCGAGTCAAAGAAGCCCGGTGGGCTATTGCATCCTCTAGACTTTCCACTTTGGAAGTGGGAGAGTATCTCCATGGACTTTATTGATGGGCTACCAAGGTCAAGGAAAGGGAATACGAGCATTTGGGTTATTGTGGATAGACTTACGAAGAGTGCTCATTTTATTCCGGTGAAGGGCAAGAGGACAGCATCTTGGCTAGCGTCTGTATATCTTCGTGAGATTGTGAGACTACATGGTGTCCCTTCTAGTATTGTCAGTGACCGTGACCCAATCTTTACAAGTCAGTTCTGGAATAGCTTGCAAGAGGCTATGGGCATGAGGTTGAATCTAAGTACTGCTTATCACCCACAGACGGACGGTCAAACCAAAAGGGTGAATAGAGTACTCGAGGATCTGTTGAGGCTTTGTATTCTGGACTTTGGTGGTACTTGGGAAGATAATCTTCCTCTTGTTGAGTTTGCATATAATAACAGTTATCAGGCAAGCATAGGGATGGCACCATTTGAAGCTTTATATGGGAGGCTGTGCAAGTCGCCTACATGTTGGTGGGAGACTACAGATAAGCTCATACTTGGGCCTGATATGATCAGAGATACATCCGAGAAAATCGAGTTGATTCGGAGACGGATGAAAGCGGCCCAAGACCGACAGAAATCCTATGCTGATAAGCGAAGAACTGATTTGGAGTTTGATGTTGGGGATATGGTTTTCGTGAAGGTTTCTCCTTTGCGGAATGTGGTCCGATTTGGAGCCGTTGGGAAGTTAGCACCGAGGTTTGTTGGACCATTCCCAATTATAGAGAGGATCGGGCAGATGGCTTATAGAGTAAAATTGCCCGAGAAGCTTACCGGAGTACACGATGTTTTTCATGTCTCGTATCTCCGGAAGTGTTTACATGAGTCAGCAGAAGTTGTTGAGCCGAGTGTTCTGGAAGATGTGGAAGTGGAGAAAGAAGCTACCTTGAGGAAAGCTCCGATTCGTATCTTGGGGACGGAGACAAGAAGCTAAGGAATCGAGAGGTCAAGTTGGTGAAGGTTCAATGGGGTGAAGCCGAAGAAGAAGCAACCTGGGAAACCGAGGAGAAGATGCGTGGGCTTTATCCATTCCTTTTTGAGGGTACACTCTCAATCTCTTTCCTTTGTTAGCATATCTTTCTCTTTGCTATCCATGTTTATCTAGTTTTTCGTGTTAATCTTGTCATGAGAACCTTAGGTAGAAACCCTTTGGATGAAACATGTGTTTGAAACATGTTATGCTTGATTGTTGCAAGTGGTTGCAAGTGTTTGCAAGTGGTTACTCGTGGATGCATTATACACGTTAGGCACTAGATCGGCTCGCACACTCCTCATATTGCATATGCATGAGTGTTTATGCTTATTCATGGATGAAAATTTTTGTGTTATCACATGGATGTTTCATATGGATGTATGCTATGTGCACACATATAGATGTTATACATTATGTTAGGAATTGCATACATATGGATTCATTTCACTAACATAATTCGCATTGATGATATTTGCATTAGATAAGTACATATACACACACCTCTGCATATGTTCATACAGCATTTAGAATCTTGTAAGGACAATGATTGCTCGTGGATGATGTTTTGAGTAGATGGATGATTGGATGGTAGGATACGTTCTTCCTAACTTGAAGATTTCGGGGACGAAATCCTTTAAGGAGGGGAGAATGTAACAACCCGTATTTTAAGTAACCTGTTATAACATAAATCGAGGCAGAATTTAATTCTAAAATCTGAATCAAGGGAAACGGGCTATGCCATTGCGTTCTTCTCGGAAAAATACGCGAAATAGAGTCCGAGTTTTCGAAAATCGGAGTCCGTATGACCCGATTAAGGCCCAACGAAGTTTTCAGAAAATTCCTAAGTAAAAACAGATTTCAAATTCAAATCTGAAATTGGGAATTGGGCCAGTTTGGACCAGGCTGGAGAATTCCCGCCACAGTACCCAAGTCGACAGCCCTGTCGACTTGGGAGTCGACTGGGTCTGACCAGGTCGACAGCCCTGTCGACTTGGCTCAGACGCCCAGTCCTGCCTGGTGCACCATTTTGAGTTTGTGTTGAGCTTGGGGGCCAGATTCGATTTGGAGGGTTGAGATGAGAACTAGGGTTTAATCCTATGGTCTAAATCACTAGCCTAATCTATAAATAAGACCCTAACCTACCCTAAATCATCATTAATCTATCCTACAACTAAACTATGGCAAAATCAATCCTCTCATGGCCTCCACTCTCTTCATACAATTCCTAAACAAATTTCTAAGAGATTTCCATGCATACAAGTGTATTTAGGCTTGTATGATCCTCTTTAGCTTGCATTAAAGTCTTGTTTCTCTATTGGCATCATAAAGGAGGAGTCTTGATCAAGTTTGCTTGCATTTTTGGGGTTTAATTAGTTGCATAAGGGGTTTCTTACATTTGCTATACTCATTTGAGTCCGCATAAGCATTGTAAGCCCTATTCCTTTCATACTTGAACTTTTAAAGTTAAATGTATGATATGCAAGTTGTCATATGTTATGCAAGTTTGTTTATGCAAGTATGATATGAAAGTTGTCATATGTTATGCAAGTTTGTTTATGCAAGTATGATATGCAAGTTGTCATATGCAAGTTTGTTTATGCAAGTTTGATATGCAAGTTGTCATATGTTATGCAAGTTTTAGTATGCAAGTTTGATATGCAAGTTGTCATATGATATGCAAGTATGTTATGCAAGTTTGGGATGGTCATGTGGTTCATGTTATCATGTTATGCATGCTTTTTGGGCCTAAAAATGTAATATGCAAGTGTACGAACACATGAACCTTTCATATGCCACCATGTTGAACTTGTGGCTTTAACACATTTTATGTCATGATTATGCCAAGTTCCCTCTTTATATCCTTTATGCGCTATTACGATATGTAAGCGATGGGATTGCGTTTGGGGTTGGGCAAACTTAAAAGACATAAAAACATGAGCTTGGGAATTTACCTATTAAGTTAGGTCTACCCATTGGGAATTTACCTATTAAGTTAGGTCTACCCAATTGCTTGAAAATTTGTAACATGTTTTGGAAACATGATGGACATGACACTTAGAAAAGATAAGTGTGGCCAACTCGAGGTTGGATTGAGTTTGTAGCGTAAACCTACCCGGAACCGACCGGCCTAACTAGTTACTACAAACAATAGGACCCAATGTGAGAAGTTGGTCATGTTGTACCTTGGACCCGAGGTTAGACCAAGTTGTGGTGTAAAGCTACCCGGACCCGCCCGGCTTAACTAGTAACCACAACAAAGTCTAATGTGAGAGGTTAAGGCGCCTTAATTAATTAATGCCTCATGATTAGGGTTAAGTCATGGACCATTTAATACTTAACCAATTTGGGCTTGGTAGATTAATCGGGGTTAAGTCGTGAACTCATCGTTACACTTAACCAAGTTAATCCATGATTAGTGAAGGGGTTAAACCGTACTTAACCCACTTAGAAAAATCCTAGTAATGGGGGTCCACTCCGCAGTAATCCCAAGTTTGTATCATTAAGGCCCTAGAGACTAGGCTAGGGAGGGGCACGATTACTGGGCTGGAGATAAGGGGCCAAAAAGCAACGGCAGTGGTACGCCGGTGTAGTTCTGGGCGGACTCTAGTCGTGCACATAGTCCGTAGCCGGAGAAAACAAGCACGGGTACCGGTAGATCGAGACTGTGCACTCATGTTTATGGTGTCCAGGGGTTGACACCCTAGGGCTTGATACACGCGACGGGTGGACCCGGCACAGTTCGACTACATTCATGTTTGGGCCGTATTGACACCAACACGTGACGAGTTAGGCTTAGGGAGCCGATCGACTAGACCGTTGGGTTGGACCTCGTGGTAGGGTCACTTCATGGACCTCGTGGTAGGGTCACTTCATGGACCTCGTAGGAGGGTCACTTCATGTTATTGGGCCAAAGCTTGGGCCATGGGATCAATACTTGTTTAATCAAGTCATGTTAGTTTGCTAGTACACCTGTGGTGCAAAACCTTAATCCTGATTATGCGATGACACCTTTATCTACCTTGATAGTTAATCATCATGTTGTTATCCTTATGTTCATACCTGCTGCTCATGTCAGTTAACTTTATTAGTTTACATTGATTGTAGTAGGGCTTACTCAGTCTTTTTGACTGACCTGTTTTCTTTTGCCTCTTTTCTTCCGTTTCCCCCCCCCCCCCCCAGGTTCTCAGGGAGGGAATACAGGAGCTTAGCTTGGATTTTACCTGCTTTTCTTGGATAGCTCATGTATGCTTTGGGCTTGAGCTCGCTATGGTTTTTCCACTCTGGGGATAACTACTTTATGTTTTTCTTTTCAGTTTCAGATGATGTTGTTTTATGTACTAGACTTATTTGGAAAATTGTCATTATGATGTACTAGACTTGTTTTGTAATGGTTTGAAAATCTTCCGCTGTTTTATCCATGTTATTTCCTCTGTTTACATATATACATATGTTCTTGTTCTGCCTTGATATATCATTATGCATGTTTACCCGATTCAAATGCCCCTCCAAAGTCAGAGTGCTTGCAAGAGCCACCCTGGCGGAGGCGGGGTGTTACAACATCTGTGATTAAACACCTGTGATTCATGGCTAGGAAAGTGTTGCTTAAGTTTTGTGACTATAAAATTGGGTCTAAACCCGATTATCTATTCTGTCTGTTCTTGGTTTTCTTTGGTTTTAGATCTTGGGAATTTACCTATTAAGTTAGGTCTTTCCATGTTCTGAACCTACTCTGTCTATTCTTGGTTTTAGATCTTGGGAATTTACCTGTTAAGTTAGGTCTACCCACGCTCTTCAACCTACGTCGTAATCTATATGCCTGTGAACTACCATCTTAGGCCAGCTGTTATGTCCGTTCTATCATGGCATTTTGGCTCATTCCCTTTTATCGACGAATCTTGCTTTTTTTACAATCTAGATTGAATCACGAACGGTGGGAATACGATTTGGGCAAAATACGAAATTTACCAAAAACATAGATATAAACTTGGAAATTGGCATAAATTGGGAATATGTACTATGGCATGTTCATAGAAATGCAAATTGGATAAATTTGACATGAATTATAGATTGTGTAACCTGAATCTAGTATCGACATGTAAATCTAGCACTTACATGAATAGTGAACTAGAGTAATAAGTCTAGTTTGACATGAATTAGAATGTTGAATCAGAATTGGATTAGCTAATTTGGCACGGTAAGTATATTGGCAAAAATTTGTAATTGGCCATAATTGGGAGTAATTGCCAGGTTTAGCAAAATCATGGTTAGTGACACTATATTTGGTATAGTTTACATACCAAAAAGCATAAATACGATTTAGAATGGGAAATGGGCCATAAGTATGAATGTAGACAATTTACATTAAAAGAGTAATCGGGAAATAAGTAAATTAGGATTAATTTACTTATAGAATTTGTCCTAAATGAGGAAAGGCAATTTTAGACAAATTAAAGGTTTATTAACGACATCTCTTTTAATGGTACACCAGAAAGTTCTAGGGTGACAGAGAGGATAGTGTCTAGGCTTGGGTTTGGAAAATACAAGTTTCCTGCTCTCCCTGGCTATTCCTAACTGATCCGACGGACGGGATGCTTACTTTCAAAACCTGAATTGAAAACTAATCAAAACCCTTTGAACTTAGAAAACACGAATATGCCTAAACCGAGGTTAGACTGAGTGGTGATGTAAACCTGCCCGGAATCAACCGGCACATCCAGTATTCGCAACAGTATCTGTCTAATGTGAGTGATCGCGGCTTTGGGAGGGTTAAGTCCATAGGAACACTTAACCAACTTAATACAGATAAGCTAGAATGGGAGGGTTAAGTCCATAGGAACACTTAACCAACTTAACACAGTTGAGCTAGAATGGGAGGGCTAAGTCCATAGAGACACTTAACCAAACTTAACAAGGTAACAAGACAAGATTTGTAGGGGTTAAGTAACGAAGAAAACCGTTAGCCAAATTAACAGGTTAACTAGACTGGAAGGTGGGGTTAAGTAAAGTTGATACGCTTAGCCAAATTAACATGTTAACTAGACTAGAGGTTGGGGTTAAGTAAAATTTAATACACTTAGCCAGATTGATATGTTAGCTGGACTAGACCGCAGGGTTAAGTAAACTTGAACACTTAACCATCAGATTGTGATAACGGAATAGGGCTAAGTCTAAAACATGAAGGGATAATACTTAACCATTAATAACATGTTAGTGAAAACAAACGGGCAAGGTTAATTTAAAAAGGAACACTAAGCACATATAGGGTGAATGGGTAGGGTTAAGTAATAAGAAATACTTAACCAATATAACTTGGTTTGTGGTGGGTTTAAGTCAACATGAATTACTGATAACACTTAACCAGTTTGACAGGATAAATGAAGAGGGTTAAGTCGGCTTGAATTGACTAGTGACACTTAACCAATCCAAATTGACGGAAAGGGAACTAAGTAGTAAACCTTAGTATAGAAAACAACGAATCTAGAAACTAAGTGGTAAATCTTAGTTAGTAAAACTAAGTAGTAATTCTTAGTATAACACGGGAAGGAGCGAAGGTCCGTCTGAGTAAAAAGGAGGCTCCAACGAATTAGGTTACGAAGCCCGAGGCTTCGAGGGGACGTGAGGGTAGTCTTGGTATCCCTCTGTGAGGCTGCAGATGATCCTCCTGGGCTCGCAGAGGTTAAGGTCTACGTAGAAAAACTAGCGGTATGCCTTGGTTGCAATATATGGCAACCTAAAGACTAGGATGGACCGGCGTGATTCGGCGAGTAAACGGTAGCCCTGTGATAGCAACTCACCGTCTACCATCCATCTTGAGTCAGTCGAGATACGTGAAGCGGAAAGGCGGAGAACTCCAAAAGACCATATACTTGCTATCTAGTTATGGGTGAGGATGGCCATAGGATAGTGGGGCACCGGGGGCCGACGTATAGTTCTCATTTTTCAAGGTGTGCCTTTCATTAGTTGAGGGAGGGGTAAAGTGGGACCATAGCCACTGGAATAAAAACAGACCTTAGCATCTGCATCGGCAGATATCTGAAAGCTGCCGACTGAGTTCTGTATTCCTTGATTTGCCCTGCCACAGGACTCGGGCCGCACATTACAGGACATGTGCATCTAGACAAGCGATAACGATTCGCGATACATGCGTGCGAAAGTCTAGGAACATATACCACTCTAAGTAATGAGTCCTAGACTTGGGGGCATCGTTCGACAGGTAGCATAATCCCTAGTTGGACTAGGTGGCATAAACCCTGAATCCGAGAAGCGTTCAGTAGATAGCGAAAAACTCTAGTTAAATCTAGAAAGCACTTGATAGAAAACCCTAGATTAAATCTAGGTAATAGACAATAAATGTATGCCTGAAGGCGATGGAAAATACTGGGATTGAGATCATGTTATCGTTACTAATTGGGACATTAGTTTGGTGGTGCAGAGATAATAGAAATCTGTATAACAAGGAAATAGCGAAGCAGCGAAAGTATTAGAGCATATCAAGTTTATCTTATCTTAGCATATCTTGTGATTATCTTGTCTAATCTTGCTGACCCTATCGTCATGGTGTTATCTTGTATTCAGTTAATTCATGTCGTTTCATTTTTCCATGTTCACATACTAGAAGTTACTGAACTTACTCAGGCTTCATGTCTAACTCTGTTTTTCTTTCGTCTTCTTTTCTTCCGTTTCCCCCCCCCCCCCCAGGTACTAAAGGAGGGAATAGTATAGCTCAGGTTAAGTTGGACTGTCACTCTTCCCCAGCTTGAAGATTTGTCGAAGTTTTGCTTGGATTCTCTTTTCAGATGCAATGGCTGGCTCTTGCTAAAATCGGGAATATAAATGTTGTTTTTATGCTTCTTTATTTTGTAAGACAGATGATACTCTGATATTGTAAAGAAATCATTGTACAAACTATTTTATCAATAAAGCAAAGTTTTATTTTCCATTGTTTAATTTCTATCTGTCTTGTAATTTATCTGCATCTTTTACCCTAAATGCTCCACAGAACTTAGTGCATTCCCTTTGTGAGTGACACTAACGGATGTGGGGTGTTACAGCCATTGCATCAGCCACTGATGAGATCATCTGGGTAGGAACCCCAATCAGCGATCTAGGTTTAACCTTCACGAAGAAACCAGTTCTATGGTGTGACAATAAGAGCACAATCTCCTTATCCATCAATCTGATACAACACCCAAGGATGAAACACATCGAAATCGACCTCCACTTCATCAGAGAAAGGACTGAAGCAGTGAAGCTCACAACCAAGCACATACCAGCCTTTTATCAGAAGGCTGACATCTTAACTAAAGTCTTATCGAGCAGTAATTTTGAAAGATTAAGAGAAGACTTAAGAGTTTCTAATGGCGGCGCAGAGCAAAAGCATGGAAACCCTAGATCGGTTTGAGGGGGCATGTTAACATATGGGTGCTAAAGCATACAAACCGATCGTATATGGGTCTCTTATTTCTCATTGGGCTTGTGTATGTTATCTGTGTATTGGGCTTTATATCTGTCAGCCCACTTAAGTATTATTGCTATGTATACATAGCGTTACACTTGTATTATTCTTTTCTGATCATTAGTACATTTTCTTCCTCTACAACATTACAAATCATACAAATCTCACAAAACTCACTCCTTCCCAGACCACAGTTCCCACGTGAACTCTTCTCCATGCTTCAGCATTTTAAAACACACAAACAAATTAAATCGGTGCCTACTCTTCATATACACCATCCTTACCTCCTTATATAATTCAAACCACCTGCACTCTTTTTAAAAATTGATCACGCCACCTCCTCCTATACCATCATTATATGATTAACATGCCTCTTCTTTTCACATCATTGTATAATCACTATGCACCCATTATCCTTCCTTCTTCCCGCATGTTAAAACCGCTACAGCTCCTTCGACAAAGGCTTCTCCACCATGCATACAACTTACTGCCTTATGTGCCAACTCTTCCACCATTCATCACGTTATTTCACGCGAACAACCTCTGGTTCCACTTTCTCTCGACATCCCTAGCTCCCACAAACTCGACTGGTCCTCCCCTATCCTTCCTTGACGAAACCAGCCACCTAGTCTCCGTCGTTCTCACGCAATCCATCTCCACACGGCCACTTCGACCACACATGAACTTCACTTGAGTCAAGAAATCCTCTAGTCATCATTCTGACCTCCGATTGTAGAGCATACACCGTGAGACCCCACTTCGTTGCACACATCCTCGCTCCTGCTCCTCCACGAATCCAATTGTGTTCCTGAAGTTGCGTTCCTCTTTTTAGTTCATTGCATGAATTAATGTGTTGAGTTAATTGTTTTGTAGTGGTTTGATTTTATATTGTAGTGATAAAATTAATATGAGGGGACTTTTTTTTCTTCGGGAAGAAATGTTTGGTGAAAAGGGAATGGAAGCCGTAGGTTATTTATATAGGGGATACAAGCATGGTGCTCATGAAAAATAGAACTTGGAGTGTCAGAGGCTTTTGTATTACCCCATAAAAGGAAACAACGCAGAACTTGTGATGGCAGAGATATTTCTCCTCACCTTTCAATTTTCACATGTCATCGGTATGGAGGAAATTAGGGTAGGAACACATCATTACAACAGATACTAGGTAGGTTCGATATTTTCTACTCTAGGTATGCGGTTTGTACTGAAATGGCATGCCCACTTTAATTTGATACGATCTAAGTATAGGAAAGTAGAAAAATGTAACATGGGGTATGGAACAAGGAAGATTTCAGCATGGTTCTGTGCAGTGCATGCGTCCAATTTGGGTACGTAGATTTTCGGTTAGATATTTTTATTTATTTATTATTTTACATGGTTAATTCCACCGCTGTAGAACGCCACTTTTTAATATTCGTACAGCTAAACACCAATGCCAAAATCAACTAAAATAAATATACAGCTACGATTTGGCGTTGCAGTCCTAATAAAGTTTATTTCATTGAAAACGGACAGCGTTTGCACATCGACGTTATTTTAATTTATCGGTTTGCCTTTAAATTTCGACTACCGACAAAACAACCCCGGTTGGCTCCAAACTGGAAATTTAGCAATTACTAACTATACGCATTCCAATATAACTTGTTTCGATCTCGTTTTAATTAATTTACAAATATATAAATTCGAGCTCCATTTTATGATAGATAAATACGATATAAAATCCATTAATATCATCAAATAAATATTTAGATAGATTTTAAATATTTGTAATTATCGTTCAAAAATCTGGGATGTTACACACCACTGTTAGCTAGAAAGAAACGTCGTGCACCCCTTGTAGTCACAATCCTGTTTTTGACTCATACCGGGTGTGAGGCTCGTGAATTAATACTACAATACAAAGCTATGCTAATTAAAGCCGTGCTTTGATCATCATCCACAAGACTCTGCTTTTCAACAATAAGCCTTGAACATTTGCATCTCAGCATGCCACATTGACAATTCATGCCATACAACTGATGTTTATCAATATATAACCTCTAAGCTCGTACATCTCAAAGAAGAGTGTTAAGCAAGAGAATAAATTCTCCGACTCCAAATAAATATATATTTATAGAAATCAATCAACACAGAATGAAATCCAATGTTGGACATATATCCATTTGCAGGTCCGTTCTAAGTCTAAACGAAGCGGAGGCACCTTATTCCTCGTCCCATATGTCCAATATAGGAGAGAGTTCCTCGCATATGTAGTCGATCTACAAGCACGTGTAGACGATCACCACTTATTACCTTGTCTTGGGTGTATAGCCCAATCATGACATTAGTAATCATCCATACGATGGGAAGATCTCTGATCTTCAACCACCGTCTTCATCGTTGATTTTTAGTCATTGTATTAATTATTCAAAATGGAATAAAACCGGTCTTTCCGAATAATTCTTGTATTTTATAATTAATAATCAATTGCCATAAAAACACATCATACACCTCATTCCAATTCAGAGTATTCTTTTATTCAAATATTCACATCTTTGGGAAAAGGTTCCCATTAATTTTTATCAAAGATAAATTCTTTTAAATTTATTCCTTAATCTTCCTTCAAATATCATTTTCAAAAGATTTTATTTTATCCTTTAACAATTTCAAACCAATTAATGTTTATAAAACTAGTCGGGATTATCGAGCCTTACCAAAGTAATCATATATTTTATTTTCCAGTCCCAACCGATTCATCCCACGGAGTAAAACCGTTAGTACTCCATATATAACACCCACTGTGTTATCGATAAATTTAATTACCATTTTACGTTCAAATATAATTAAAGATTTAACTATCACCTGGAGTAAAACTGGTGGTACTTCATTCTCAATCATTTCATGAATTCGATATATTTAACTACCCTATCCTCATTTTAATCTAAATAAAGATTCATCAAAACTCCACCTTGGTTTTAATATCAAAAATCATCATTTTATGATTATTCAACTTTAAGAAATTAATCTTGTCTTTAACTAGGTTAAGGAACCAATTATAAAAAACATAGTGTAATGACCCGCATTTTTCAGTGATATAATAATTAATTAATTTAATTATTGAAATAGTTATTAAGAGAATATAATGGTCGTTTTATTAAATAACCTTGAATATTTAATTAAAATAATAATTAAATAATATATATAACTCTGAAATAATCAGAACGGCCTAGAATGGCGATATTGTGTGAATTGGGCAATTCGAAATATATAATTCAGTTTAAAATTGAATTAGAATAACGAGTATATTATTAAAACAAAGTTTGAACGTATAATTTATATAATAATTAAAATCGAGCTCGAAATGGAGCTGCAGTACGTTATTTGGCAATTCGAACTTCAAGTGAATATACAGAAGCCGTTTTAAATCGGATTTCTGTGAAACAAGAAACGTGTGGAGCTGGTGGAGTATATTTTTCTAGTAGAAGAGAAAAATTGAGATTTCATCATGCAGATTTTGATTTATGTCCAAATCAAATTTTAGAAAAGTCACTATGGAATTCCTTTATAATTTATAGCAATTTATTTATATTATAAATGAATTTTTCAATATAAATTGAATATCGATTCAACAGGGATTTGAACCTCGAGTTATAAATCCAACTGGGAGATGTATGATTTTCTAGTGTGAATATATACGATAATATTAATTTATTAATATTAATTTAATCATTTTTAAATATATTTAATATCTAAATGGATTTACTTAGAGCATTAAAAATAGCCAGTTTTGAAAATGACCTCTGTTTTCGACGAATCTAATTTTGTTGGATCTGCAATGTTCAATTATTGTTAGATGTCATGTTTCGTGATTTTTGAGGTCAGTATGTGGTCGTATGGGATTTTAATGTGAAATACAGTCAATAATCTGTGCTTTAAAAATACGCTGTATGAGCAAACAGAGTCGGAATTTGACGAAACTAGTTTAATTGGGTTCGTAATGTTCGACGGTAGTTACGTGTCAATTTTCATTGGAATTGGGTATCGTACGTGATCATTGGAATTTTTAGAAGCTAAACAAAGGTAACGGTTCGATAAAAATAAATATAATAATCGATAAAAAAATATTATAACCATCTTATAAATACCCACTCTCAATATCTAACCCTAACTATTTTCTTCTGCGGTCAATAGAAGAAAACACGCCGCCATCATCAACATAAATATCGTTACTGGAAAAATCCAAATAAATTCATACGAATTCTTATAGATCAAAACACTTATATATTTTCGGTCCAAAGAGTGAGCTCTTCAACGCAGCAAGTCTATTTCTGAGCTCGACTTCGTCTTCTCCTGTTCCAGAATGTTCGACATTCGTTTTCATGGCTAAGGTTCTATCGGTGTGTGTGTCGAAGCACCGATTCGAGTTTCGAAGATGGTAACTGGGACTTGTGGAGTGGGATAACACTTGTGTTAAGAGTTTGGGGTGATTTCAGGAGTATTCTGGTCATTGGTTACATGGTGGAGTACTATTGCTGAGTGGATGAGGCATTCGAGTCGAGCTTGGCAAAAAGGAGTGATGGAACGATGGGGGTCGACCTGTTGAGGCTAATGGTGGTGTGGGACGATCCAAGTGAGTTAGCGTGGGTGATGGTCTAGGGAAGAAAGGAACGATGAAGGAGGAATAAGCCGGACGTGGTGTTCTTAATTAGTGAAGTTTGTTTTATTTACTTTTACTGTGAAATGAGTGCATGCCTGAAAGGTGCGTGAGTAATGAGGAAGCCGGCTATTTTAAATTTTTCCTGGGAAGAATCGGTATCAACAAAGTGGTTAACTCAAATGCTGATAATAAGGATAAGTGAGACGAAATGAGTTACGTTTTTAAAGGGGGTTGATAAATATGGGGAAATGGGTGCATGGAAGGAATGGGTTATTTTTGAAATGGGCAATGACCCTGTAAAATGGTGCAACAGTAATTGAAATTATTGCAGAAAAAGAGAAGACAAGAAATAAAGGGGAAAATGTTTTTCTGGGGTTCGAACTGAGAATATGACTTGGTAATTTGAAACATTGACGTTGGAGAGGAAGACATGGGTGAAGAGCAGTGTTCAAAATTGTTTGGAGGAATATATCTTAGGTACCTAGATTATACTGGGAAGGAAAGAAGCACTATTCAGTGTTGGACCGCGGGTGCCGAAGTGTTGGGCCAACAGTTTTTGGAATTTGGAAAAATCAAGATCCGTTGGGATCGTATGGACGAGAGCTAGACAATGGAACTGACGGGGAGTGAATCGAAGCTCATTGCAATTTATTGCAAAATAAATTGTCCGTCTTAATCAAAGACCGTTAATCGTTTTTAACGATAACAGTCCAATGTGAGTAAAACTCACCAACTCTGAACAGTTCTATTTTTATAACGTATATTTAAAACTGAAAAATGATGACTGATTGCTGTGTGTTAACTATTGGTTGAGTTGTTTGTGTATTGATCGAAATCATCGATAACGAGATATATATATATAAATCGTTAATCGAATATTGATTATGTTTAATAGAATATTTTATATTCGTGTGTTTAACATCTGTGATGCAGGGAAACAGGTTGGGCGGATCCGAATGGATTCCACAATATTTATAATACTGTTCTGTTCATATATTGTAATATATGATATGTTGTGGATTAGGTGTGTTTGGACGATATTGGCCATTGTGATTTGATATGGTAAATAGCCTAATATCGAAAGGTTAAAAAAGTAGGTTTCAAAAAGAATATTGAAAATAAATTATTTATAAAATCAAAGGATTTTATAAAAGAGAAAAGATTTATAAAATCAAAGAAGATTTTATAAAAGGAATTTATTTATAAATGGAATATTTATAAATAGGAAATATTTTTAAGTGAAATTATAAATAAAGAGAAATCTTTATAAAAGGAAATATTTATAAAATCATAAGATTTTATAAATAAGTTATTTATTTAGTAAATGAATAGGATATTATAAACGAATTATTTATTTAGAAAATAAATTAATATATACAAGGACATATTTGTGAAACAGATATAAGAGATAATATTTGTAAACCATTTACAAATAAAATACAAAGGGAAATATTTGTAAAATATAAATAAATACAATAAAGGATTATTTATTTAGAGAATAAATAGAATAAAGGATTATTTATTGGGAAAATTAATAGAGGAGTTAATCGAATCGAGCTAATCGAAAGGAGTTAATCGAACATAGTTAATCAAAATGGAGTTGAACAAAAATTAGAAACTGGCTATAGATTAATAAGTTAAATGGTTTCCTGAGTATTGATCTGATGTTGGTTTCGGCCTTCGGGTTTTATACTTAGGAAGTTGTTCTATTGTTAGTTTATAGTTAGAGTCTGATAGATGAGGAAGAATAGTGATACGTAATTAAGCCAAGGTAATGTTTTCCATTGTTAATAACGTATATTTTCTAAACATAGAAAAATGAGGATATATATATGTTGATGATTTGATCGATAGAATTTCCATTTGGAAATAAGATCGTTGTGTGTACACAGACATGTTTTTCCTTGATAGTTAACTCACCGACTATCGAATTTTTCGACCATTTAATGTTGTTAATATGGAGAGACTGGTTGGATTGATATCCAATGAACCACTCCGTATTGGCACAAGCTTTGCGAATCATATATGCCAAAGATAATTGAAGGCGGAGTAAAGTGCAGGGGCTGTTGCATAAATCTTAGATAACAATTGCCAAATATGGATGTACTAAATAGTGCATTCGGTTTGTCCAGTCCCAGGACAACTTGTAAGGACGAAGGTCTGACAGAGTATATCCGAAAGATTGCATAAGTTTATCTCTTCAAACGTATTCACATTTGGTGGCGGAGGAATTCGTTTCTCTTAGCTGTATAACCGTGTTATTTTTTGATAAATCAATTTGTGATTTAAAGGGTATGATGATGCGACATTCTAAGTGAATGAAGATGTGGCATGTAAAAGATAAGCGTAGCTTCTAGCCTCACATCTGGTAAATGACAAAAGTCGAGGAGGCAGCATGGCTATGTAGGTCGCACCTTTTAGGGCGTATAATCACCTGGTCTAGATTTCATTTATTTCTAAAAATCTATTGTTGATGCTGTCCCATTCGGGAAACGGTTGCTGATCCCAACCGTTGGTGATATACATTCGATACACTCAAGCAAAATGAGTGGTCGGTCATGTGTGGCCGGGTTCCAAGATGTTCTTGTTGAACCCAGTGTATTCCTCTCTAGAGATACACTAGCGAAAGGTGTTTCCATACCTTGTCATAATTGGAAATCCATTACCCAATACGTGCTTGCGGTTTTGATTGTACACTATTTATGTAGAACGTGAGATGAAGGCGTTTCTACTAGATGATTATTATATTGTGGTTGATAGACATTATTATAATATCAAAAGGTTTTTGATATAAAGATAATTTGGATTCTCATAATGGAAAACCTGTTCCATTATACGGCGTGGTCTAATGAGATATCGTTTAATGGCTCAAATTGCTTTAAACTGTTTTACTCATACCAGTCCCATGATTGACCCTGAGTTTATTATGTTTTATTTTCCCTAAACTCTTGGGTGCCCAATTTTATATGGGCAGTCAAGTAGTCAGGGTTTTACAGATATACTTGGAGAGCTAGGAGTAGGAGGCTTCAGGATTATACAGCTATAGTTATTTCCACTGTGTTGTAAGTGTTGTACCCTGATAATGTTACTATAAACATACTGATTTTATTTCAAGGATATGTTATCTATTATATGTTGTTCGTTCCGCTGTGAGATTCGTGTTACTTTGTTGTTGTATGTTCATCTTCTTCTTCTTCTATTCTAAGTTTCTATCTTATCTATTCTCACCCTCTAATTTCTTTCATTAACTACCGGTATTTTTTGATGTTTGGTTTGTCGTCATTGAGTTTATGTCGATAACCAAAGTCGCTAAAAACTGGGTCGTTACAGTTGGTATCAGAGCGGGGTTAAGTTATTACCTTGGCTCTGTGGCGTGACTCAGTAGAGATACGGTTAGTAATAGCCTAGATTGAGTTTGAGTGTATGTGTACGAGTGAACGTATTTGTTATTTGATATAAATGGTTTTATATTGAGTAGATTTATTGGTTGAGTTGTTTACGGATTCTGGTCGATGGTGGGGCACCACAATATCGATAAGGGTTTCTAAACACTCGAATACGATGGGTCGACACGATATGTTTTGAAAAGAGGGTAAATGAAATAATTTTACCCCAAATTAAATTTTGATATAAATGAGTTACATTGGTTATAATTATAATTGAGTAAGATTATGAAAAGTGAAATGGTTATGTAAATGATCAATCAGAATTCATATAAGTGAAATATATGAAATCAAAATGAATTAAATCTGAAATTAAATCAGGATTGGAATTAAAACCCTGGAATTTGAATAAGTGTTTTTAAATGTATTTGGATTAAATATATGGAAATTTTAAGAACCTAGGAGATTTTAAATTGTTTACAAACATTGGAATGATATTTTGTAGTGATTTCAAAATGAAAATGGTTTAAGAAATAGTTTCGAAAAGTGATATAGTATTGAACTTACTTTATGCTGGGAAATAAATTCCGATGGTGCATCATCAGTGTTCATTTTTGAGTTTCAAAGTGACGGATTACTACCAAAATTTTAGTTTTGAATTGTTTTGAGAAAAACGGGTTGTTTGATTCCGAAAGAGAATATTGGATTTGTGAAAAACAAAGTTATTAAAAACTCCCAGAAAAATACTGTTCGAATTAAAACAAATTTAAATAGAAATTTGTGAAGGGAAGCTGGAATTTAATTGAGATCAGTTAAGTTGAAATAGAAATGGGTTTGGTAAATCAAGATTTGGAATCAAGAATTGAACTTGAGTTGAAATGGGATTTTCTTTGTATATAAGTGAATAGACGTGTTGAGGATAAATTGATCAGAATTTGATTGGGATAACATTGGTATATGCTGAGTTGATAGCATATGGATGTGATAGAGTTGATATGCCCGACAAAAAGGTACCGGTTTATATTATATATGGGTTTGAGATTTTGATGAGCAGAATTGGCAAGCAGTTTGGCTGTTTGATTTTCTTTTGGGTTGGAGAAGGACTAGAGAGGCGAGTTGTGGTTTTACCGATAGGGCTGTACAAAGGAGGTTATGGCGAAATTTTCTGAAAATTTACGGTGTTAGAAAATTTTCAGAATTTTTGAAATTTTAGTTAGTCGGAATAAATTAATATTTTAGTCGATATTAATTGGTTCTGTTTAAACCGAAGATAAGAGGTAAATAGATAAATTTTTACCCCGTAGATAGGGTCGTCCCCTACCTTAGCAATTTCGAGGACGAAATTATTTTAAGTGGGGAAGAATGTAATGGCCTGCATTTTTCAGCGATATAATAATTAATTAATTTAATTATTGAAATAGTGATTAAGAGAATATAAAGGTCGTATTATTAAATAACTTTGAATATTTAATTAAAATGATAATTAAATAATTTATATAACTCTGAAATAATCAGAACGGGCTGAAATGGCGATATAGTGTCAATTAGGCAATTTAAAATATATAATTTAGTTTAAAATTGAATTAGAATAACGAGTATATTATTGAAACGAAGTTTGAACGTATAATTTATATTATAATTAAAATCGAATTAGAAATGGCGCTGCAGTTCGTTATTTGGCTATTCGAACTTCAATTAAATATACAGAAGCCGTTTTAAATTGGATTTTTGTGAAACAAGAAACGTGTGGGGCTGGTGGAGTATATTTTTCTAGTGGAAGAGAAAAATTGGGATTTCGTCGTGCAGATTTTGATTTATGTCCAAATCAAATTTTATAAAAGTCGCTATGGTATTCCTTTACAATTTATAGCGATTTATTTATATTATAAATGAATATTTCAATATAAATTGAATATTGATTCAACAGGGATTTGAATATCGAGTAATAAATCCAAATGGGAGCTGTATGATATTCTCGTGTGAATATACATGATAATATTAATTTATTAATAATAACTTAATCATTTTTAAATATATTTAATATTTAAATGGATTTATTTAGAGCATTAAAAAAAGCCAGTTTTGCAAACGACCTCTGTTTTCGACGAAACTAATTTTGTTGGATCCGCAATGTTAAATTATTGTTAGATGTCAAGTTTCGTGATTTTTGAGGACAGTATGTGGCCGTATGGGATTTTAATGTGAAATACAGTCAATAATCTGACCTTTAAAAATACGCTGTATGAGCAAACGGAGTTGGAATTCGACGAAAATAGTTTCGTTGGGTTCGTAATGTTGAAATGTAGCTGTGTGTCAATTTTCATTGGAATTGGGTATCGTACGTGATCATAGGAATTTTTAAAAGCTAAACAAAGGTAACAGTTTGATAAAAATAAATATAATAATCGATAAAAAATTATTATAACCATCTTATAAATACCCACTCTCAATATCTAACCCTAACTATTTTCTTCAGCAGTCAATAGAAAAAAACACGCCGCCACCATCAACATAAATATCGTTACTGGAAAAATCCAAATAAATTCATACGAATTCTTATAAATCGAAACACTCATATATTTTCGGTCCAAAGAGTGAGCTCTTCAACGCAACAAGTCTATTTGTGAGCTCGACTTTATCTTCTCCTATTCCAGAATGTTCGACATTCGTTTTCGTGGCTAGGGTTCTATCGATGTGTGTGTCGAAGCACCGATTCGAGTTTCGAAGGTGGTAATTGGGACTTGTAGAGTGGGATAACACTTGTGTTAAGAATTTGTGGTGATTTCAGGAGTATTTTGGTCGTTGGTTTCATGGTGGAGTACTATTGCTGAGTGGATGAAGCATTCGAGTCGAGCTTGGCAAAAAGGAGTGATGGAACGACGGGGGTCGACCAGCTGAGGCTAACGCTGGTGTGGGACGATCTAAGTGAGTCAGCGTGGGTGATGGTCTAGGGAAGAAAGGAACGAAGAAGGAGGAATAAGCCGGATGTGGTGTTCTTAATTAGTGAAGTTCGTTTTATTTACTTTTACTGTGAAATGAGTGCATGCCTGAAAGGTGCGTGAGTAATGAGAAAGCCGACTATTTTACATTTCTCCTGGGAAGAATCAGGTTCAGCAAAGTGATTAACTCTAATGCTGATAATAAGGATATGTGAGACGAAATGATTTACGTTAATAAAGGGGGATGATAAATGTGGGGAAATGGGTGCATGAAAGGAACGGGTTGTTTTTGAAATGGGAAATGACCCTGTAAAATGGTGCAATAGTGTAATTGAAATTATTGCAGAAAAAGAGAAGACAAGAAATAAAGGGGAAAACGTTGTTCTGGGGTTCGAACTGAGAAGATGACCTGGTAGTTTGAAACATTGACATCGGAGAGGAAGAAATGGGTGAAGAGCAGTGTTCAAAATTGTTTGGAGGAATATATCTTGGGTACCGAGATTATACTGGGAAGGGAAGAAGCACTATTCAGTGTTGGACCGCTGGTGCAGAAGTGTTGGGCCAACAATTTTTGGAGTTTGGAAAAAACAAGATCCGTTGGGATCGTGTGGATGAGAGCTACACAATGGAACTGAAGGGTGGTGAATCGAAGCTTGTTACAATTTATTGCAAAATAAATTGTCCATCTGAATCAAAGACCGTTAATCATTTTTAACGATAACAGTTCAATGTGAGTAAAACTCACCAACTCTGAACAATTCTATTTTCATAACGTATATTTAGAACTGATAAATGATGACTGATTGCTGTGTGTTAACTTTTGGTTGAGTTGTTTGTGTATTGATCGAAATCATAGATAACGATATATATATATATATAAATCGTTAATCGAATATTGATTCTGTTTACTTGAATATTTTATATTCATGTGTTTAACATCTGTGATGCAGGGAAATAGGTTGGAGGGATCCGACTGGATTCCTCAATATTTATAATACTGTTCTGTTCATATATTGTAATATATGATCTGTTGTGGATTAGGTGTGTTTGGATGATATTGGCCATCGTGATTTGATATGGTAAATACCATAATACCTGAAGGTTCAAAAAGGAAATTTCAAATCGAATATTGAAAATAAATTATTTATAAAATCAAAGGAATTTATAAAGATAAAAGATTTATAAAATCAAATAAGATTTTATAAAAGGAATTTATTTATAAATGTAATATTCGTAAATAGGAAATATTATTTAGTGAAATTATAAATAAAGGGAAATCTTTATAAATGGAATATTTATAACAGGAAATATTTATAAAATCATAAGATTTTATAAATGAGTTATTTATTTAGTAAATAAATATGATATTATAAACGAATTATTTATTTAGAAAATAAATAAAGATATACAAGGACATATTTGTGAAACAGATATAAGAGATAATATTTGTAAACCATTTACAAATAAAATAGAAAGGGAAATATTCGTAAAATATAAATAAAATACAGGATTATTTATTTAGAGAATAAATTGAACAAAGGATTATTTATTGGGAAAATAAATAGAGGAGTTAATCGAATCGAGTTAATCGAATCGAGTTAATCGAAAGGAGTTAATCGAACATTGTTAATCAAAATGGAGTTAAACAAAAATTAGAAACTGACTAGAGATTAATAAGTTGAATGGTTTCCTGAGTATCGATCTGATGTTGGTTTCGGCCTTCGGGGTTTATACTTAGGAAGTTGTTCTCTTGTTAGTTTATAGTTAGAGTATGATAGATGTGGAAGAATAGTGATGCCTAATTAAGCCATGGAAATATTTTCCAGTTTTAATAACGTATATTTTCTAAACATAGAAAATGAGGAAATATATATATATATATATATATATATATATATATATATATGTTGATGATTTGATCGATAGAATTTTCATTTGCAAATAAGATCGTTGTGTGTACACAGACATGTTTTTCTTTGATAGTTAACTCACCGACTATCGAAGTTTTCGACCATTTTAACATTGTTAATATGGAGAGACCGGTTGGGTTAATATCCAAAGAACCATTCCGTATTGGCATAAGCGTTGCGAATCATATAAGCCAAAGATAATTGAAGACGGAGTAAAGTGCAAGGGCTGTTGTATAAATCTTAGATAACAATTGCCTAAGATGTATGTACTGAATAGTGCCTTCAGTTTGTCCATCCCTAGGACAACTTGTATGGACGAAGGTCTGACAGAGTATATCTGATAGATTGCGTAAGTTGATCTCTTCAAACGTATTCACGTTTAGTGGTGGAGGAATTCGTTTTTCTTAACTGTATACCCGTGTTATTTTTGGATAAATCAATTTGTGATTTAAAGGGTATGACGATGTGACATTCTAAGTGAATGAAGATGTGGCACGTAAAAGATAAGCGTAGCTTCTAGCCTTACATCCGGTAAATGAAAAAAGTCGGGCAGGCAGCATGGCTATGTAGGTCGCACCTATTTGGGTGTATAATCACCTGATCTAGAGTTTCATTTATTTCCAAAAATCTATCGTTGATGTTGTCCCATTCGGAAATGGTTACTGATCCCAACCGTTGGTGATATACATTCGATACACTCAAGCGAAATGAGTGGACGGTCATGTGTGGCTGGGTTGCAAGATGTTCATGTTGAACCCAGTGTATTCCTCTCTAGAGGTACACTAGCGAAAAGTGGTTCCATACCTTGTCATAGTTGGAAATCCGTTACCCAATACATGCTTGCGGTTTTGATTGTATACTATATATGCAGAACGTGAGATGAAAGCGTTTCTGCTAGATGATTATTATATTGTGGTTGATAGACATTATTGTAATATCAAAATGTTTTCGATATAAAGATAATTTGGATTCTCATAAGGGAAAACCGGTTCCGTTATACGGCGTGGTCTTATGAGATATCGTTTAATGGCTCAAACTGTTTTAAACTGTTTTACTCATACCAGTCCCATGACTGACCCGGAGTTTATTTTGTTTTGATTTACCTAAACACTTGGGTGCCCAATTGTATATGGGCAGTCAACTTGTTAGGATTTTACAGATATACTTGGAAAGCTGGGAGCAGGAGGCTTCATGATTATATAGCTATATTTATTTCCGCTGTGTTGTAAGTGTTGTACCCTGATAAGGTTACTGTAAATGTATAATGATTTTATTTCAAGGATATGTTATCTATTATATGTTGTTCATTCCGCTGTGAGATTCGTGTTACTTTGATGTTGTATGTTCTTCTTCTTCTTCTTCTTCTTCTATTCTAAGTTTATATCTTATCTATTCTTATCCTCTAATTTCTTTCATTAACTACCGGTATTTTTCGATGTTTAGTTAGTCGTCATTGAGTTTATGTCGATAACCAAAGTCGCTAAAAACCGGGTCGTTACACGTAGTTCGCAATAAATAAAAATCATCATCCATCAAAATGGAATCTCCACGGAAATCAGATCAGTCAAAATCAATATGAATTTCTATATCAAACTAATAATATAAATGGAATAATGGCGAAGCCTTTTAAATTCCATTTATAGCAACGGTCTTCCTTTACAGAAGTTCATCTCGATTATTACCAAATCGAATTCCATTCGATTCCAATTTAATACATTAAATTGTAAAAGTTTACTTTGGAAAATTTCAACTAAATCTTAATAAAAAGATTTATAAATTCCAAATCATAACTTCACTATTAATTGGGTTAAAGAACAAATGTTATTTAAAACATCACCCACGATAAACCCAAAATCCAATTTCAATTCAATTCGAATTAAATATTAATTAACTGGTAAACTTCTCTAAATCTTAATTAAAAGATTTATTCTTTTCTTAACTGGGTTTAAGAACTGTGTTATTAAAGACACTATTCACGACAAACCCAAAATCACATTTGATATTAAATACAAGGCTCTAAGTAGAAATTATGTCGGCTTATATTCAATATAAAATTCTGAAACCAACAAATATCGTATTGGGAATAACAATATATATATCTTCCAAATTCATCAACAATATCCGTATAATCTCAAAATCCAATATCGAAATATTCCGAGGATTATTTTCATTCCAATTCATACATTGGAAAATTCTGGTTATATCAAAACCATTTCAAATCCAATTTATTTATTTAAAAACATTGGATTATTATTCTAGTTAATAACTAGTTCATTTTGATAAAAATATATTTTTATCTTTTCAGACTTGGAATTTCTCATACAAAATCTTTCCCAATCAGTTGTTATAATTTTACATAATTTTCCCATATTTTTAATAATTTTATTAAGGCCTTTATAGTTGGTTTCCAATAACGTCCACCGAACTGCATCCATAGCGACCTTTTCCGAAATTGATTTGGACATATTTCCAAATCTAACCGTTAGATTTCAAATCTCTTATATTCGTTTGAATTCCCTTTTCGATATGAACCCAACGGTTCTGGTTTTATGGGAATCCGATGGTCGGATCTCCCGTTACATCAATTTGAAGTTAATGGTCGAAATTCGCGAACGGTCGCTGCGCGGTACGTTCTATTCAGGCCATTATATATATGTATAATATATATCATTGATTTCCATTCAGAACGTATTTTATAAATCATTTATAAATTCGTTTTAAAATGATTTCAACTTCATTTTCAATTTTAAATCAAAATTGAATATTCCATATCATTATAATATTAAAATGATTATCAGATTTTGAAATCCATTATTTTCGGTATTCATTAAAAAATAAGAAAAATCGATTGATAAACCTGTTCGGTTCAAAATGGCGCTTCTATACTTAACCCATCTTCATATTTTTATTTATTTTCGTGTCCATCCAAAATCGGACATCAAAATATTATTTTGATTCTTTATCGAATATTATTTTAAAATATTCGTTATTTTGAAATATTCATTATTTCTGAATCGGAATCAAACTCAATCAACTAACATATAATTTTATTTATATGGATTTCATACAACACATGTATTCAAAAATAGTGGTAAACAACTATTAAACAGCCAATTCACATCCAAAGTGAAATTTACTGCTGTATAAGCATTAAATAATTAAATAATGCTTATCATAGTCTGTCGGTCCATCAATTGACATATATTTAAATTCAGGGGAGATGTGAATAAATTATCATCCCCAGACCTGTGTGTAGTTTTCAAACAATAACAGTTTAATTAAATAAATTATTGGTTAACAAATTTAACCAATTCTAATTCGGTTTGAATTATTTTTCTAATTAACTAATTTTCATTGTTTAAATTATAAATAGATATTTATAATTTTGAATTCGACTACCCCAAAATTGTCTTAAATTATTTTTAATATTTTAAACATTTCAGCATAACAAACAAAACACAATATAATCAATTAAATCGTCCATGGTCTGTGGACGAGGGATGTGAGCTAACAGGCGCAATATACAATTTATAATGATTAAAACTGATAAAAATCTAAACCGGCAATTCATATATGCTGTTATAAAATAAATAACTATACAAATATTTTAGTCAGAGAATTCTTACTTTGGGTTCCACTCTGCCATTCTTTATTTGCGATGGTTTCAACTAAATTAAACCAGACATTTAATTTAGTTAAAAATTCTAATTGCTTCCATTTCTGTTCTGGTCAATTCCATGTTGTAGTGCTCGTTGTAATGATTCCAATAGTTCCGAGTTTGCCCAATTTCGTGCTCGTATGAAAAAGATATGTACATTTCAGCATTAATTACATAAATAAATGACTTAAGATAATTAAAATTAATTAATTAATCTAAACCTTTCTCCCCTTATTACTATCGCTTTCCTTAAGCTGCAAAACAAACCCATTGTTCATCTTCTAGGGTTTGATTCCCCCGTCCACACACCACACCGGACCCGGATCTGAAATTACCATGTCGAAGGCCGTCGCCACACCTTCCACCGCCCCCACGTGCTCCAGCTCGGTTGTGCCAGTGGTGAGATAAACACCCACCAACGCCGCGTCTTTGGAGCACGATTTCAACCACCATGGTCATCAGAAACTAATCACCACCATTGATCTTAAAGATCTCGGTGTCCTCTTCCATTTTCCATTTATAAATTTCTGAAATTATTGAGTTGATTGTGAGATTTTTGAGGAAGAATTTTGTGCGATTCTGGCCATCGGTTTTATCCCTAACGGCGGATCCTAGAAATGAATAAAATACCCTTATTCCAAAGGAGACCCAACGACTGTCGCCCCTAGCCAAAATACGCTTATTCCGGACACAATGGAAAATGTTTTGCAACAACCCGGAATTTCGGAACCAATTTAAAATTTTTATTTTAGAAATTCTAATGGATTTTAAGAATTTAAAATAATTTATTTTAAATAATAATGATTAAAAATTTGTTTAAATCGAAGTTAGAATGAATAATTTTAATTTAATTATATAAGGAGTTAGAAATAGCGCGGTACTTTGAAAATTTGAATTTGAACTTTGACTGACTGTACAAGATGCAAATTAAATCGGATTTTAGTAAAACCAAAAATATTAGAATCTATTTAAAAATATCATTCCAACTAATCCGAAAAATCGAAATTTCATAGTGAGAACCAAAATTTATGCCCAATTTAAAATTCAGAAAAGTTGCTCTAGAATTTATATATATATTAATATAATATATAGCCCTTAAAAATAGCCAATTTTCAAATGACATCCGTTTTCGACGAAACCACTTTTTTTGGAACCGGAACGTCAAATTATTTCTAGATTCCAATTTCCATAATTTTTAGAATTAATTTGTGAGCGTGGCAAAAGAAAATGTGTTTTGTTAGTTTTAGTCAAATCGGATCGAACAGAAAATGGCCATTTTTCAAACGATCTCCAAATTTGATGAAATTAATTTTGTTAGGACCATGTCATCAAAACAAAGCCAAATATATTTTTTTTGTAATTTTTAGAGGCCGTATATGCCTCCGGTGAATTTAAATGTACGGCTGAAATAAATAAATTATATTTTAAATTGAATAAAACAGGCTAAAGATGATCGTTTGGGGGTGACGGGACCTAGCCCATTGCATCCGGAATGGGGGCAATAGGGTAGGAACAACTTTTGTTGGGCTAAAATTGGAGTTAGTTAGAACTAACGGGTTTATTTTTAAAATTAAAACATTTATTAATATTTTATTATAAATATTATCTTAAGTAAACCCTAATTCAGAATTAGCCGCCGCCCTAATTACTTTTCAGTGGCCTATGTTGTTCAAATCGTTCGTCCCAAATAACCTACAAATCACTCAGCAAAATCCAACAATCCTTTAGAGAATTTCATAGAGCTCTCCTCCCTCTTCAAAATCATACCCGGATTGTATTTTTTGATGGTGTATTCGACGAGTTCTGGACCCTGCAAGTTGCATCGCGCCAACCCCACTCCCGCCGCCGATATGCAATAAAACTGGGCCCCACCGCCGGAGTTGAGGCACCACTCCTAGCCTTTCTTCGTGGTGGATTCCGATCTCCATCTTGCTGATCGAGTTTGAAGAAAACCTTAAACTAGTTCTGAAGGTTCCGAAAACTATCGGCCTCGATCAGTATAACAGAGAAGAAGAAGGGATTAAATATTGGTTAGTTTAATTATAACCTTAATTACCCTAATTTATTTATTTACATAATCCAACTTTAATTTATTATATCTCGTTCAAGCAGAAATGAAATTACACGAAACTGATTGTGTTGGTACCGTATTTCCGAGATCTACAGAATGAAATAGACCAGATCTAAAACGGAGCACTTTGAAAATTCTAACAAAAAGCAATGTGAGAAATTCTGTTTCTTTATTTATTTATATATAAAATTAAAATTGCTGAATCTTGATATGTAATCTGTTCTAGAATTTGTGTTGTTAAATTATACGCTGTTATATTCTATTTGTATCACACGTGATTTGATTTATGATGGGTATGTTCTGTAGATTGTTGTAATTAAGATTTATGTTAATTATAAAATTAGATTCAAACAAAAGTATCATTTGTTATTGGATTGTTGTAATAAACATTTTTGTTAGTTACAAAATTAGATTCATTGTTATTAGATTGTTGTAATTAACATTTATGTTAATTATAAAATTAGATTCAAACAATATTATCATTGGTTTATTAGATGGTGGTAATTAATATTTATTTTAATTAGAAAATTAGATTCAAGGAGTAGATAAAAATATTCATTTTTGTCAAATTTAATAGAATGAAATAAAAATGTTTATTTTTGTCAAATTTAAAAGAATGAAATAAAAACATACATTTTTATCATTTAAAAAGAGTGAAACCAAATTATACATTTTTGGTCAATTAAAAGAATGAGACAAAATATTCATTTTTTCTATTTAAAAAGAATAGACCAAAAATATTCATTTTTGTCATTTAAAAAGATGAAACAAAAATAAACATTTTTGGTTATTAAAAAGGATTAAACCAAAATATACATTTTGGTCATTAAAAAGAATTAAACCAAAATGTACATTTTTGTTCATTTAAAAAGAATAGATTAGAAAGATTTACATTTCTAATGTAGTTTTGTTCTCATTAAAAAGATTGGATTTTAACGTAGTTTTGTTTTCATTTAAAAGATGAAATAAATAAAAAAAATTATCACCTTATTTAGATAATGTCATTTTGGTTAGAATTGTTTTATTAAAATGAAAAAGTCATTTTTTTAAAATTGATTCATTAGAATAAAATATCCTTTTGGTTATGAATTGTTTAATCAGAATAAAATTTTGGTTATGAATTGTTTCATTAGAATAAAAATACCATTTTGTTATGAAATTTTACATTAGGATAAAAATATCATTTTTATTATAAAATGTAATGTTAGACAAAAATATCATTTTATTTAGAAAGGTCATATTAGAACATTAATGTCACTTTACTTAGAAATGTCATATTAGAACATTAATGTCATTTTGTTTAGAAATGTCATATAAGAATATGAAACATTATTTTATTTGTATTGTCATGTTAACATAAAATTTCATTTTATCTAGAATTGTCATGTTAATATAAAATGCCATGTTAAAAAAAAGAAAAAGAAATAATAGTTGAAACAAAAATCACATTTTGTTAAATATGATGGCTGAAAACAAAAATTACATTTTTGTTAATTAGATTTGAAATGAAATAAAAACTACAATTTTGTTAAATAAAAGAGTTAAACACAAATAGAACTTTTGTTAACTATATTTGTGATACAACAAAAATATCCATTTTGTTAAACTAGAATTGTTAACAAAATGAAATTACCACCTTTAAATCATTTTGTTGAAATAGAATTGTCAACAAAATGAATGTATCACTTTTTATATATTTTGTTGAAATATAATTTATATGCAAATATAAGAATCCCTTTTATTTGCATAACATAAATTAGAATTTATATGCAAATATAAGAATCCCTTTTATTTGCATAACATACATTAGAATTTATATGCAAATATAAGAATCATTTTTATTTGCATAACATACATCAGAATTTGTATGCAAATTTAAGAATCATTTTCATTGTCAAAAACATACATTAGTAATGTTTGTGAATTAAAGTGACATTTTATTGTTAAATCATACCATAGAATTTATATGCAAATACAAGTGACAGTCGTATTGTCAAATTTTACATTAGAAGTTTTGTACGGAATAAAGAGGCATTTCATAAGTTATGATTTGAAACTATACATGTAAATAAAATAATTTCTTTTTATTTGTTAAAATCAAAAATAGAAATTACAAACAAATAAAGAAAATGAAAATTATCTTTTCATTTGTCATCAGCAATAATGTCATATAAATAAATTACATTTTATTAGACATTAGAAATGTATACAGAAAATTATACGAGTAAAATATATTTTTATTCGGCACTAGGAATAAAATAACATGTTTTGTTCATTATCATCAATATGTTAGCAGAAATTAAAATTTGTTAAATTCATTAACCGATTATTTATTTAGATGAATTGTTATTGGCTGAAAACCCCACACGGTTATTGGGATGATATTTTACATACACTAGTCCCAATATTTAGTTGTATGTCGATCAATGGATGGACAGGCTGCGATGAGCGTTATGTATTCATTTTAATGCTTGCACAGTTGTAAATTTCACTCTGGATGTGAATTGATTGTTTATTGATTATTTATCATTATTGTCGTCTACATGCGATGTATGAAATCCATATAACCGAAATTATATGGTAACTGATTGAGTCGCATTTCGATTCAGGATATCTTTTATATAAAGAACATTGTAATATAAAGAATACTTTAAAATAAAGAATATTGTACTATGAAGAATATTTTACATAAAGAATCTTTTTATATAAAGAATATTTTTAAATAACGAATATTTTAAAATAATATTCAATAAAGAATAAAATGATGATTTCAATGCCCGTTTTGGATGGACAAAAGATAAAATATTTTTTTATCGAAATAAACTAGTTATTAACAAGGAATAAATCTTTTAAGTTAAGATTTAATGAAGTCTTCAAATTTATTTATTATTTAATTGGAATTAAATAAAAGAATTAGATTTTGGGTTGTCGTGGATGGTGTCTTAAATAACACTATTCTTAAACCCCGTATTAAAAAGAATAAATCTTTTAATTAAGATTATTAGATTTTTCAAATAATATTTAGTAATTGGATTAAAATGATATGTGAATTGGGTTTATTGTGACTTGTGTTTTAAAACGACATTTGTTCTTTAACCCAATTAACAATAAAAATATGATTTAGAATTTATAAATCTTTTTACTAAGATTTAAAAGGAAATTTTCCAAAGTCAACTTTTCCAATTTAATATAATAAATTGGAATTGAATGGAAATTCGATTTGATAATAATCGAGATAAGCTTTTGTAAACGAAGCCTGTTATTATATACGGAATTTAAAAGGCTTTGCCGTTATTCCATTTATATTATCGCTCTGATACGGAAATTTATATCGGTCATATATTGATTTGATTTCTGTGAAAATTCCATATTTAATGGAAGATGATTTTGGATTTATCGTGAATTGTGTTTTTAAATGACATTGATTCTTTAACCCAGTTAAAGATAGGATTAATTTCTTAAAATTGAATAATTGTAAAGTATTGATTTTGATATTAAAACAAAATTGGAGTTTTAATGAACCTTTAAAAAGAAGATTTAAGAATAAATTTAAAAGAATTTATCTTTGATAAAATTAATGGGAAGCCTTTCCCTAATAATATGAATATTTTATTAAAAGATATTCTGATTTGGAATGAGGCGTATGATGTGTCTTTATAGTACTAGATTTTTAATTATACATATATGCGAGTTATTCGGAAAGACCGGGTTTAACCCATTCTGAATAATTAATACGACAATTAAAGTCAATGACATTGAAGACGGTTGATGAAGACCGGCGATCTTCACATCGAAAGGATAACTACTGATGTCTGGCATTGGGTAGCTCCCAGTGAAGGGTTAAAGTTGTAGTTTGTCTGGACGTACTTGTTGATTGTCCGGTTATGCAAGCACCTCTCTTCCGTATTGGACATACGGGTCGAGGAATAAGGTGTCACTGGTTTCGTTCAGACCCAGAACGGACTTGTAAATGGATGTGTGTATGACATTGGATTTCATCCCATGTAAATTAAATTGATTTCTATTTAATATATATTTGTGGTGGCGGAGAATTGATTCTCTTGCTTAACACCCTTCTCTGAGACGCACGAGCTTATAGGTTATATATTGGTAGTTATCAATCGCATGGCGTGAATTGTCAATATAGCACGCTAAGATGCAAATGATCAAGGCTTTCGTTGAAAAGCAGGGCCTTGTGGTTGAAGATCAAAGCATAGCCTATTTTCAGCATAGCTTTGTGTATAGCTTTACTTCGCGAACCTCACACCTCGATATGAGTCAAAAATGGGACAAGGGAACGCAGGGAGTGCACACTTTCCTTTCTAGCTAGAAGTGGGTCAGCGTTTACAAGCCCTGACATTTTTTACTTATGTTGATGATGGATTTCAAGGCCTCGGTTTTATTGGTCGACTGTGACCATTTTATAGGTTTAGTAGGACCGGGAAGCGTATGTTCAGGCATAACTAACCCACTAACGTATTTGTGGACCGGACCTGCAGGATCCAAGGGTTCACTGCGGGGGATCCTGAGACATTGCTAAAGTGTCTCGAATCGGTAAGGAAATCGTTCCTAGCTTCGACTCATGATGGAAACTCATTTCCAATATGACATTGCGATTTTGATTGTAAACCTATATATGGCGACATAGTAGGATGGGGTACTATGTCGTCTATGATTGATACATTATGATTGAAATGTTTTTGAAACATATATAAACTAATAATAATATCGAATCTGTTTTATCGTATCAAGCATTTTTGACCATTATAAGGTAAAAATCTATCCTCCGGTTTGCGTTGCATTGTGTGATGCGACTTGAGTCTTATAATGGTTTCATTTTCCTTAAAAGCATTGTGGCGTTTAACGATTTACTTTATTTAATTTATGCACTGGCAATCCAATGGAATAAACCCGTTCCGCGTTAGCGGCATGGTCCTGTGATTAGACTTATTATTAGATAAGTTAGGAAAGATTTCTCATACTAGTCCCATGACTGACCCGGTGTTTGTTTCACTTTGCAAACTCGGTGCCCTCTTTTCCACACGGCCAGTCGAGTAGCTTATTTTGCAGATATATTGAGCAGGATTCTGGATCAATACTTAAAGCTATGTCCAGAGCATAGATAGTCTTCCGCTGTGCTAGTTTATTCATTTCCGCTGCATTGGATTACATTTATTGCAAATTATCTTCCGCTGTATTATTACATTTGATGTACTCTGTTATATTATGTACTCTGATGTAACATTATTATAATGTTTATAAAAGTCTTCTGTTATTTTCTCTAATTTGTTGTATTCCCAAAGTTAGCGTATTCGGGTTTTTTGAATGGTCTTAGTCGATTTTGCGTGCGATTAGGTCTGGGCGAAAACCGAGTCGTTACATGTTTCATAAGCCAATTCTACTACTTTGGTCAGTTTTTATCAAAATTAAAATATAAATTAATATAATGGTCAATATTGAATTTGAACATATATTTTAATTTACCGGGGCCACATACTGACTCCAAAAATTATAGAAAAATAAATCTAGTTACGTTTTGACGATATGGTCCTAAAAAACTAATTTCTTCGAATTTGGAGACCGTTTGAAAAATGGTCATTTTCTAGTCGATTAAATTTAAACTACATTGACAAAACACGTTTAAATTTACCACGCTCACATATTAATTTCAAAAATTATGAAATTTGAAATGTAACAATAATTTGACATTCTGTGTCCAACAAAAGTGGTTTCGTCGAAAACGATGGTAATTTGCATAATGGCTATTTTTAAGGGCTATATATAATTTAAAATAAATATAAATTCCATAGCAACTATTCTAAATTTTAAACTGGACATAACTTACAGTTTATAAAGTGAAATATCAATTTCTTACATCCTTTAGAAAATTGCAGATAAATAGATTCTAACGTTTCTTGTTACATCCAGTTCTGACTTATATTGAATTATGTATATTCAATTGAAATTTAAAATCGAATTTTCAAACTACCGCGTCATTTCAGGCTTGTTTTATAATTAAAATAAATTTATATGTTCTAACTTCGGTTAAAATAAAATTTTAGTCATTATTATTTAAAATAAATCACTTTAAACATTCAAGTTCCATTAAAATAACTAGAATAAAAAATTTTAATAGGTTCAGAAATTCTGTGTAAAGATACGGATTTCGCTCGGACCTAATCGATCGTTAAATCGACCAAGACCATTTGAAGCCCAGATACACTAACTCTGACATACAACACATAAAAACAAATAAGAAAAGACTTTTATAAACATCATAATAATGTTACATCAGAGTACCAAATATCAGAGTACATTGAATATAATACAGCGGAAGATAATTTACAACAAATGTAATACAATGCACAGCGGAACAATTAAACTAACACAGCGGAAGGCTATCAGTGCTCTGGAGACAACTTTAAGATTCCATCCGAATCCTTCTCAATAAATAAATATCTGCAAAACAAGAGACTTGAAAGCCCATGTGGAAAATATGGACACCCGAGTTTGCAAGTGAAACAAACTACGAGTCTATCATGGGACTGGCATGAGAAATCTAACAGTTAAAATTAACTTTATAAATGTGAAGCATATCATGGGACCACGCCGTATGTCACGGAACGGGTTTACTCCACATGAATTCCAATCCACAAACAACATTCATAAATAATAGTCATATGGATCTACAATGCATCATATAACATGCAATTCTCCAATCTACCCATTTAGGCTTAACCCCAAATTTAGAATTTTCAAATCCAATTCACTTTACAAAAATTATTCCTTTGGACTTAATTTCCCGATTTCTTATTTCAAATCATTTGAAATACATATCTAGCTTTTATAATAAAATAGATTTCACTTCAGGATCTCAAGCCAAAATCATTTGAGAACATGAATTTCAAAACAAATGCATAAAAATAAATATGCAACCAAATGTCGGTCATGTTCCCTTAGACAAGGCTACAGAACACACCTCTCCAACTCGATATATATATATATATATATATGTATATGTATATATATATGCACCTCCCATCTAGGAACAGGCTACACTAACAATGCACCTCCTACACTACAGGGATCTACACCACCATCATCCACCACCATCCCGCGTCATTTTAGTTGTCCAGGTCACCCGCATCTTTAGCCACATACTAAATCATTTCATATCCCAAAGTAGGGGAAAATCATTTCACAACATAATAATAACAAGTACTTTCAAATCTATATAGATTTCCACTTCCAAATCATTTCAAAATTATCGGGTATAGCGCTCGAAATCCTTTCTGTTTTATAAAATATTTTATAAAACGTTCCCTGCCCAAAATTGGGAATACTATTCTTTTGACTGAAGAAATCTCATTTCAAAATCATTTATTAAATTTTGAAATAAACAACATCGCTAAACACCTTATAGTTAAATCGTGAAGTGTTTCACAAGGTGTTAGCACATAGATATTTTTACCCAACCCAATGTTAAATGTAAAAGCATATTTTTCTCAAAAACTGGTCGTGCACAATTGATTGACATTGAAAAGTGTTTATTTTATTACTCTTATGCTTTATCTTTTGTAAATAAATAAATGATACTTTGGGTATTTTTTATGTGTTTTTACAGATTTCAAGCGTTGCCTCATTCAATTCAAATCAAAGGCCAACTACAAGAAAGAGCTACTTCCTCACATCAAACTCATTTCAATTGCAAAAGAAGTAGTAGCTCACAGGTAAAGGCATACGAATTGGTGCTGAGAGACCTGAGTTCGAACCCCGTCAAGCTCACTTTTTGCCAAAGAAATGGAGTGCGTTCACACTGGCCCTTAGCTTAGAGAAATATCTGGATTAGTGTTATGTTATACATACACATATTCATGTGTATGTATTTATGATGTGCACCAATTAACATTTCAGCAATAGCCATATTCTTATCATGGAATTAAATTCAAATCATTCAATTTCAATTAGAAGAATTTCTGATTGAATTGTTGCCAAGAAGAAAAATCAATTTTGAAGATTTTATCTTATATTGCCTTTGGAGTCTGATAAGCGTCCTTGTTTGGAAGAATTAATTAAATGCAATCTTCTATCAATCAAGCCACATGGGAAAATTGAAAGATATGGAAAATATTTACCATGATATGCCCAGATTTTCTCCAATCAAGTTAGTCAAGGAAGGCAAGAGATATTCATGAATGAGGAGGCCCATTTATTCATAGACCTAATTATGGTTCTCCCATTCTCATCTATAAATATGTGATGTAACCATTGTAAAAAGGGATTCATTCTTCTGTACTCTCTTTCAGTTTTAATAAAGCTTTCTTTTCTTTAGTTTCTGCATTTTATTTTCATGGCAAATTGTGTTGTCTAGTCAACTAGATTTGCTAGAACACAATTTGCTATTGCTTCTATTTTTCTTACTAGTGATTGACCGTCTGATTAGATTCAACGGTAATCCTAGTTTTTATTTTCAGTTGTTAATTTCTTTTCTGCAATTTTATTTCCAGTGTTCTATTTTATTTTAATCATTGAATTTATAACAGATCCGATTAGATTCGAATCTGTAGTGAATTTAATTGCATCTTTTATTCGTAGTTTCAGTTTTTATTTTGTTTTGCAAAAATCAACCTCCAGCTTCGTCTAACTCGCCCACGAGATTAGATAAATAATTTGATTTAATTCACCTCCCTGTGTTCAACCTATATGCTACACACCTGTATGCTTGCAGAATTTATTTCAAATGTCGCGCTTTTCTAATTCATAGACTAGCGTCGATCAACAATCCAAACAGTCAATCCGTCGCAATCAATATCATCAACCAATTTTATTTGATCCAATCACTTTTCATGTTTTGGTTAGTTAATTACCATCTGTACATTCACAATCTAATTAAAGATTTATTAAACTCCAATTGGTTTCAGTCTGTAAATAATTTAATGAACATGTCAATTTTATTAACGAATCATTTTTAATGAAACTAAACATACATTAAAATGTCCTTTTTATTAATGAATCATTTTTAATGAAACTAAATATACATTAAAAATGACCTTTTTAATCTCTAAACAATTTCTAATGCATATGTCAATTTGAATAATGAATCATTTTTAGTGAAAAAAATATACATTAAAAATGTTTCTTTTTAATGTTTGTAATTTTTGCTAATAAACATGTTATTTTAAAGAATGAGTCATTTCATACATTAAAAATGTTTCTTTTTCAATGTTTACACAATTTTGACAATTCCGATGTTCACAAATATACAATAAAAAGAAAATTTTATTATCTACGCAATTTCTATGTTTCATATGAACAAATAAAAAGAATATTTTACTTTTTACACAATCTCTACATTTCATATGTATAAATAAAAGGAATATTTTATTGTCTACACATCTTTCTATGTTTATCATATAAAATAAAAAGAATATTTTATTGTCTATACAATTTCTACATTTCATACGTGTACAATAAAAAGATATTTTATTGTCTACACATTTTTACATTTCATATGCATATAATAAAAAGAAATTTTTATTGTATAACCAATTTATGTGTGTCAGGTATTCAATAAAAAAAGAATTTTATCGAATCAACAATTCTATATTTCATATATTCAATAAAAAAGAGAATTTTATTAAATCAACCATTCTATGTTTCATATATTCAATAAAAAAAGGAATTGTATTGAATCAACAATCCTACGTTTCATATATTCAATAAAAAAGATAATTTTATTGAATCAACAATTCTATGTTTCATATATTCAATAAAAAAGAGAATTATATTAAATCAACCATTCTATGTTTCATATGTTCAATAAAAAAAGAATTTTATTGAATCAACAATCCTGTGTTTCATATATTCAATAAAAAAGATAATTTTATTGAATCAAAAATTCTATGTTTCATACATTTAGTAAAAAAGAGAATTTTATTGAATAAACAATTCTATGTTTCATATATTCGATGAAAAGGAGAATTTTATTGAATCAACATTCTATGTTTCATGTGTTCAATAAAAAAGATAATTTTATCAAATCAACAATTCTATGCTTCATATATTCATTAAAAAGTGAATTTTATAGTTTACACATTCCAATATTTAATATGCATAAATAAAATGAAGAATTTTATTTACCCAACAATTCAATGTTTTTTATGTATAAAAAAAAGAGAATTTTATTTTCTACGCATATTCTATGTTAACATGTAACACCCCGTGATTTTAAAATATTAATGTTAACAAATTTAAGAATATTTAAATTCAAATGCAGGAACTAAGGGAAACGGGTTGCGCCATTGTGTTCGTCTCGGAATTCTGGTTGAGATAGAGTCCGAGTTTGTGTGAATTGGACTTCGTATGAAGAAGATATGTCCTTCCGAAGTTTCAGAACTTAATTAAATTAAAAACGGCTTAGGTTCAGGAATTCAAATTTGAATTCAAAACAGGGAAGTGGGCTAGGCAGGAAAATTCCCGCCCAGGGACCAGGGGGTCGACCCTAGTGTCGACCTCTCCTATACAAATCGACCTCAGTGTCGACCTGCCCCTCCCCCCGTGCAGATCTGAAAGATGACGACTTTTCGACTCAATGTTGAGTCATTAGGGCTGAGGTGTCATTCAATCTTGACTGGATGGTCTTGATTGATTCTAGGTTAAACTGTCGGCTCTTAGTTAATTAATCTTCTATAAAAGCACCCCTAAACTCTCAACCCTAATCACATTAATTCATACCAAGAGCCTCCATGCCGTAAATGGAGGACCTAGAGTAGCCGCCATACACTTTCAACCCTAAAGCAAGATAGAAGCTTGAATCAAATCTAATCTAAATAACAACTAAGTCTACATCATAGGCGAGCAATTCAGTTTCAGAATACAGATTCCAGAAAGACAAGATTATTCTTTTGATTGTGAGTACGATAGCTTTCACAAAATAATTAATTAATTTAATTATGATAAGTTATAAATGGGATTATGAGAATATGATTTTGAATCATGTGATTTAAATTAAATGTATGTTTATGGTGTTGAATCATATGTTAGTTCTTATGTGAATTTTATGCAAGTTAGATCATATGTGAATCTTATGCAAGTTGAATCATATATCTTATGCAAGTTTGCGATGATTGGATCATATATTCATATATTGATCTTATGCATGTTTAGATTGTTAAAAATATATGTGAAACATGTATATGCATATGCTAATTTATGTGACATTAATCTTCATGTTTAGATCCATATGCAAGTTCACACCTTTATGTTTAGATCCATATGCAAGTTTAAACCTTTATGTTTAGATCCATATGCAAGTTTACACCTTTATGTTTAGATCCATATGCAAGTTTATACCTTTATGTTTAAATCCATATGCAAGTTTATACCTTTATGTCTGGATCTATATGCAAGTTCACATATTTATGATTAGATCTATATTTAGATCAATGGCAGTACATTAGTTATGCAAGTTTATGCCCATTACCTGTAACAACCCGTATTTTGATAACGTGTTATAACAATAAATCAAGGCAGAATTAAATTTTAAAATGAGAATTAAGGGAAACGGGCTACGCTATTACGTTCGTCTCGAAATTCTTCTTGAAAACGAGTCCGAGTTTACGAAAATCGTAGTCCGTATGACCAAGATATGGCTCTCCAAAGTTTCAGAAAATTCCAGAGTTCAAAACAGTTCGAATTCAAGCTCAAAATTCGAATTTGAAAACCCAGACAGACTGGGTGGGAAAAATCCTGCCAGCACCCAGGTCGACTGGGGAGTCGACTGGGCAGTCGACCCCCCCCCCCCCCAGACCAAGTCGACTGGGCAGTCGACTTGGTAGTCGACCTGGTCACCTAGCATGTTTTTGAGCCAGATGTATCTAGTCTCGTTGCTTGTCCAGATTCACTCTCTAAACACTATATAAACAGCCCCTGACCCTAGACTTTATATCACATTCTTGTCCGACCATATGCTGCTGAAGTTCTAACTGGAAGATAGAGAACAAGGAGGCTATTCAGGACTTTATTAGTGCTACGGTGGTTTGGGGATTTGCTAGAGTTTCTGCTTCTACTCTTTTTTCTTTCTCATTCTCTAGACTATGATCTGTAAGCCCTTTGTCACTCTTAGATTTAAACTGTAAAGTTAACCTGAACACGATGTAAACTGAAATTATGCCTAAACATGATAGCTAAGTTGGATCTACTCTTGTATATCTTGGATCTATGACTATCACTTTTAAATCTGTTATTTTGAATCTAGTTTTGTACACCCCAGATCTATTCATCTTAAATGTTGACTTGTGGAATATCAGTATGAATTTGATTTGGATATATTCATGTTTAATCCAAAACCCCTTTACGATCTTTATCCTGCCATGCCCTGTGATTTTGAAACTATTATTGGGGTACTATTTTATGTCAATCCTTTACCATATCTATCGCCATGTCTTGTCAAGTTGATGTTGAGACCCTATTTCATGTGCCTGTAATGTTATAATCATCATGCTTAACTTGTGAACACCTTTACCATTCTATGACTATCCTGTTTGTGTTATTCCCTATTTTGACATGTTGTATTAATGCGAATTCACATAAGTTGGGGATACGTTTTGGGTAGATTAGGCAAACCTGAAAATTGGCTATGGAATTGACATGATATGACATGAAAATATGACATGAAAACTTGACGTGAGAATAAGCATGAAAACATGAATTTGGGACATGACAATTAGATAACTTGAAAATGGCCAACTCGAGGTTGGGTTGAATTTGCAACGTAAATCTGCCCGGAGCCGCTCGGCAAATCCATTAGTTGCAAATAATAAGACCCAATGTGAGTAGTTGGTCATATAGCACTTTAAACCGGAGGTTAGACTAGGTTATGGTGTAAATCTGCCCGGAACCGCCCAGCACATCCAGTAACAGTAACCAAGTCTAATGTGAGAGGTTGGGGTGCGTTAAGTGAATTAATGCCACATGGTAGGGTTAAGTCATGGACCCCCTTGGATATATTTAACCAATTTGACACGTCGATTTGATAGGGTTAAGTCTTGAACTGCTTGTATATATACTTAACCAACTAGATACATGTTTGGATAGGGTTAAGTCCTGACCTTTTTAATGACAATACTTAACCCATTAGAAATCCTAGCCACGTGGTCCCTTTCAGCAGTAACCCACTTAGAAGTCTCACGATACCATGGGGACAAGGTAGGGTAGGGCACGATCACTGGGCTGATTGTAAGCGACCAAGAATAACGGCTGAGTAAGGTGCGCCAGTGTAGGTTCAGGCAGACTAGGGTCACGCACTTAGTCCGGAGTTTAAAAAGTAGGCATGGGCACCCGTAGTACTACATTGTGCGTGCTTGAATTGTTTTAGTGGTTGACACCCTAGGACCTGATACACCCTAGGGTGGACCTAGCACATGTGACTACATTACGCGATTGGGCCGTATGTTACCGATACACGACGAGTAAAGCCGATCAATTAAGATGGACTGTTGGACCCCGTATTGGGTCATTTCATGTTATTGGGTTTAGGGATCATTTCTGGATTTATTATTGGCATGGATTTGGACACTAGTACAGTTAGTGCAGTAAACCTTGTATATGTGATGCCAGTCTTATCTTGTTACCTTTTATTACCATGCCCGTCCAGTTATTATCTTTATGATTAATCTCAGTTTCTCATGTCCAGTTAACTTTGTTAGTTTTTATACTGATAGTCACTAGGGCTTACCAGTTTTTTTGAATGACCCGTTTTCTTCCACCTCTTTTTCTTTCGTTCCCCCCCCCTAGGTTCTCAGGGGGGAAACTCTAGCTCTTAGCTTGGACTTTGCTTGCTTTCTGATAGCTCATGTACAGTTTGCTCTTGAGCTATGCTATGGCTGCACTCATACTCATTTTGGGGAATAATATTGAACTTATGTTATTTTAAGTACTTTGCTTCTTTAGAACTTGATGTAATGAAATAATGACTTGGTATTTTGATGTAAGAGGTTTTGACTCTAATTTCCACGTAATGAGATTTGGTTAAATTTATATCCGCTGCTTTATATACTCTGTTTAATTTATGTTCTGTCTTGTGTTATCTCTGTGCCTGTTTACTAGAAAATACCCCTTCAAAACTAGTGCATTCCCTTTGTGAGTGACCCTAGCGGAGGTGGGGTGTTACATTTGGTATCAGAGTAGAAGGTTACCAGACTACGCAAAAGTTTTAAAAACATTCTGAAAATTATTTTCAAAACCATTTATAAAGAAGCATTTTTCAAGAAAAGTTCTATTTTTAAGAAAAGGCTATTCCCCAAAAGCCATTAGCACTTTCCTTGTTTCCTCGTTTGAATCTTTTTCTTTTCGTTTTTCAGCATGGCCGATCTTAACCTTCCCGAGGGAGTACCCATACCCAGATGGTTCCGAAGGTACATGGAAGCTAGGGCCAACGATGCGGGCCCGACAGACATCCCTCCTCCTCCTCCTCTAGTAGCCGCGGTTCCTCCTCCTCCTCCTCCCGGCACCGCCTTCGCCAAAATATGCAAAGACTTTATAGGAATGGGCGGCAAGAGCTTCCTTGGAACTGAGACCTTCGCTGAGGCACGAAACTGGTTAAAGGAGACTGAAGACCTGTTCATTATCTTCGAGATGGAGGATCATAGGAAAGTTCAGTTGGCAGCATGGTTGTTGAAAGAGGAAGCTGCATTTTGTTGGGAAGTCACCAACGCTACCAGACCAATTGAGACTTGAGCAGACTTTAGAGAGAGGTTTGGGCTTAAATTCTTATCGTCAGCAGAAGCAAACCTTCAGATGGGGAGGTTCCTGGCACTCAAGCAAGGGGACATGTCTATTAGGGAGTACGTGAATAAATTTAATCAGCTTGCTCGGTTTGGTTTGGACTTAGTCAACACGGCTGAGAAGAAGGCTCTACGATTTTCTCGAGGATTGAGCGAGCCACTCCACACTATGGCCATGACTCATGTGCCCATGGGGGCGACCTTTGAAAGCTTGGTGAATATGGACCTTCTTCAAGAGGAAGACATGGGTGACAAAAAGGAGGTTAAGTCTAATGAGACTCAGAACAAGAAGGCTGACTTCAAGAAGGAAGGCAACAAGAATAACAAGAGTAACAACGGCAACAACAACAATGATAACAAGCCACGTGAGACGAGGAAGTGCAACTTTTGTGGTATCACGGGACATATAGATAAAGACTGTAGGAGGAAGAAAAGAAAGTTGGGTGAATGCTTTCACTGCGGGGATGCTGGACACATCAGTAAGGATTGCCCTAGGAAGCAAGGACAGGGGCTAGGGCAGACACAGCGAGCAGGACATTCTGGAGGGCAGTTGCAGGCTCTCAACACCACTCGAGCTCTTGACCGAGGTAGTAATATTTCTGTAGAAAGCTTGTTTACATTTCTGAATTTCCTGTTCGAACCTTATTTGACTCTGGCGCATCGCATACTTTTATCTCTTCTGATATTGTTGAAAATCTGCACTTAAGTACTAGCCTAGTTGATGATCCCGTTAGTATTTCAAATCCGATTGGGGGCTCCACTCATTTATCTATGATTTGTGTTGATTTGAGGATTTCCATCTTAAGCGTGGAATTCACGTGTAATGCTTATGTTCTCGGATTCATGGGATATGATTTAATTCTGGGCATGGATTGGTTGTCCAATTATGGAGCTATCCTTGATTGTGAACGAAGGGTAGTGAGGCTCATGACACGCCTTGGTAATACCCTTGAACGTTCTTGTAACCCGAAGGGTCCAGTCATGTTATGTTATCTTGAATCTCTCGACTCATCTATCGACAATCTACACTCCATGAGAGTAGTCCGAGAATATCCAGATGTCTTTGATGAGTTGAAAGGGTTACCCCCTAAACGCGAGATAGACTTCCAAATTTATCTGGTTGATAATGCCAAGCCTCTTTCATTACCCATTAGGCATATGGCCCCACGAGAAAGAAGAGAGCTCAGTAAACAAGTCAAGGAGTTGCTCGAGAAAAATTTCATAAGGCGAAGCATTTCTGAATGGGGTGCTCCGGTGGTATTCGCTACTGAGGTGGATGTTTCGCTTCGTCTGTGCGTAGATTATCGTGAGTTAAACAAGCTGACGAAGAAGAATAGGCAGCCACTACCAAGAATCGATGATCTTTTTGACCAGCTTGTGGGAGCATCTGTTTTCTCTCAACTTGATCTAGCCACTGGATTCCATCAACTTAGAGTGGCCGAGGATAGCATAGACAAAACTGCGTTTAGGACTCCAGATAGGTTCTTCGAATGGCTCGTCATGCCGTTTGGGTTAACGAATGCACCCGCGTACTTTGTAGACCTGATGAGTAGGGTGTTTCGGGAGTTCCCTAACAAGTTCGTGGTGGTTTTTGTGGACGATATTCTAATCTTCTCAAAGGATGAAGAAGAGCATGCTAGACACCTCAAGGAAGTCCTGGATACGCTTAGAGCACACCAGTTAAAGGCGAAGTTCTCCAAATGCCATTTTTGGAGGGAGGAAGTTTGGTTTGTTGGGCATGTAGTCTAAGCAAGGTTTAGCCGTGGACCCCGCAAAGGTAGTTGCGGTGCAAGACTGGAAAATTCATAAGAATGCAACAGAGGTGAGAAGCTTTCTCGGTTTGGCGGGCTTTTATAGGAAGTTCATTAAGGACTTCGCTAAGATTTCAGCCCCTCTTATTAAGTTAACGAAGAAAAACCTAGCGTTTGCATGGGACATAGAATGTGAAACTGCTTTCCAGAGACTCAAGAGAGCCCTCACCACAGCTCCAGTTTTAGCATTACCCGATGGAGGAAAAATGTTCACGGTGTACACAGATGCGCGCGGCACGGGATTAGGCACTGTCCTAATGCAAGAAGGAAGAGTGATATGCTATGGGAGTAGACAACTTAAGGTTCATGAGAAGAACTATCCCACACATGACTTGGAGCTAGCCGCGATTGTTTTTGCACTTAAAGCTTGGCGCCATTATCTCCTAGGGGAGAGATTCGAGCTGTACACCGACCACAAATCGCTTAAGTATCTCTTTTCGCAAAAAGATTTGAATCTGAGACAGCATCGGTGGATGGAATTCTTGGCCTCATATGACTTTGATATAACTTATACCCCTGGCAAGGGTAACGTTGTGGCAGATGCACTAAGTAGAAAAAGGTTGACTTTAAGCCCCTTATTTGTTGAAAGAAAAAGTCTAGAATTTATAGCGACCTTTGATTTTACGCATGTTGTTGAGTCATTGACTGCTACGTTAGCATCTCTTGAGCTGAGACCTACGCTTCTATATCAAGTAGGGACTTCGCAGAAAGAAGACCCACAGATAGTCGAAATCATGAACATGTTAATCAGTGGTGAGACGTCAAGTCACCTTAGTAGGTATGCCATTGATGACAAAGGATGGCTAAGGCGCGATGGAAGGCTATGTATTCCACTAGTGGGAGACTTAGTAAATAAAGTTCTCGAAGAGGCACATCACTCGAATATGAATATACATCCCGGAGGGGATAAGATGTACAGAGATATGAAACGCATTTTCTTTTTGGTCGGAATGAAAAAGCACGTGGCAGAATTCGTCTCAAAGTGCATGGTGTGCCAACAAGTCAAGGCCAAATCTAAGAAGCCTGGTGGGCTATTACATCCTTTGGAGGTCCCGCAATGGAAGTTGGAAAGTATCTCGATGGATTTTGTGGATGGATTGCTGAGATCAAGGAAGGGGAATATTAGCATATGGGTCATAGTGGATAGACTCAAGAAGAGCGTTCATTTCATTCCAGTGAATAGCAAGAGGACTGCATCATGGCTAGCATCTGTTTATCTTCGAGAGATAGTGTGATTGCATGGAGTTTCTTCAAGCATAGTTAGCGATCGTGACCCATTTTAACTAGCCAGTTTTGGAATAGTCTGCAAGAAGAAATGGGTACGTAACTTAATATAAGTACAGCCTATCACCCTCAGACAGATGGACAGACCGAAAGGCTAAATAGAGTACTAGAGGATCTTTTGAGTCTATGCATTCTTGATTTTGGTGGTACTTGGGAAGACCATCTCCCTCTCGTGGAATTTGCTTATAATTATAGCTACCAAGCTAGCATAGGGATGGCACCGTTCGAAGCCCTGTATGGAAGACCGTGCAAGTCACCAACTTATTGGTGGGAGATGACTGACAGACTTATACTTGGGCCCGACATGATATGAGACACTTCTGAGAAGGTGGAGTTGATATGAAGACGAATGAAAGTGGCCCAAGATAGACAGAAATCTTATGCGGACAAAAGAAGGACAGACCCAGAGTTCGAAGTCGGAGATATGGTTTTCATAAAAGTTTCTCCTTTGCGCAATGTGGTTCGTTTTGGAGCAATTGGAAACCTAGCACCGAGATTTGTAGGACCGTTCCCTATCATTGAGAGGATTGGGTAGATGGCCTATAAGGTAGAGTTACCTGAGAGGATGGCCAGAGTACACAATGTCTTTCACGTCTCGCATCTCCGAAAGTGCCTACATGAATCAGCTGAGGTGGTTGAGCCAAGCATCCTCGAAGGCGTAGAAGTGGAGAAAGAAGCAACGCTGAGGCGAGTTCCTATTCGTATCTTAGGGACAGAGATCAAGAAGCTAAGGAATCGCGAAGTCAAGCTAGTCAAAGTATAGTAGAGTGAAGCCCAAGAAGACGCAACTTGGGAAACCGAGGAGAAGATACCCGCGCTTTACCCATTTCTTTTTGAGGGTACTTTCTCGATCTCTTTTTCCTTTGAGCTTGTAAACCTTTCGTATCATACTACCTATGTTTGTTCTGTTAATCTTGTCTTGAAAACCTTAGAACCCTCTTTGGATGTAAATATGTATTTGAAACATGTTATGGTTGATGTTTGCAAATGGTTGCAAGTGTTTGCAAGTGATTTCTATTGGATGCATGACACACATTTGGCACTAGATCGGCTCAGACACCTTTTCATGTTGCATTTCCATGGGTGTTTATACTTGTACATGGAAGAACTTGTTATGTTACCACGTGGATGTTGCATATGGATGATGTTTCTGCACTCATGTAGAAATTTTAAGTTATGTTAGGAATCTGCATACATGTTGGACTCATTACACTAACATATCTTGCATTAAGGAGGTTTACTGAATCAGTAACAACCTGATCTTTTGCATTAGATAAGTACATATACACACACATACTGCGTATGTTCATACAGAATTAGAAATCTTTTTAAGGATAGTGGTTACTCATGAATGATGTTGTGAGTCGATGGATGTGGATGGTAGGATGCGTTCTTCCTAACTTAGAGATTTCGGGGACGAAATCCTTTAAGGAGGGGAGAATGTAACAACCCGTATTTTGATAACGTGTTATAACGATAAATCAAGGCAGAATTAAATTTTAAAATGAGAATTAAGGGAAACGGGCTACACGATCACGTTCATCTCGAAATTCTGCTTGAAAACGAGTCCAAGTTTACGAAAATCGGAGTCCGTATGACCTAGATATGGCTCTCCAAAGTTTCAGAAAATTACAGAGTTCAAACCAGTTCGAATTCAAGTTTAACATTCGAATTTCAAAACCCAGACAGACTGGGCGGGAAAAATCCAGCCAGCACCCTGGTCGACTGGGGAGTCGACTGGGCAGTCGATCCCCCTAGACCAAGTCGACTGGGCAGTCGACTTGGTAGTCGACCTGGTCACCTAGCCCGTTTTTGAGCCAGATGTATCTGGTCTCGTTGCTTGTCCAGATTCACTCTCTAAACACTATATAAACAACCCCTGACCCTAGACTTTCTATCACATTCTTGTCCGACCATATGCTGCTGAAGTTCTGACTGGAAGATAGAGAACAAGGAGGCTACTCAGGACTTTATTAGTGCTATGTTGGTTTGGGGATTTGCTAGAGTTTCTGCTTCTACTCTTTTTGCTTTCTGATTCTCTAGACTACGATCTGTAAGCCCTTTGTCACTCTTAGATTTAAACTATAAAGTTAACCTGAACACGATGTAAACTGAAATTATGCCTAAACATGACAGCTAAGTTGGATCTACTCTTGTATATCTTGGATCTATGACTAACACTTTTAAATCTGTTATTTTGAATCTAGTTTTGTACACCCCAGATCTATTCATCTTAAATGTTGACTTGTGGAATATCAGTATGAACTTGATTTGGATATATTCATGTTTAATCCAAAACTCCTTTACGATCTTTATCTTGCCATGCCCTGTGATGTTGGAACTATTATTGGGTTACTATTTTATGTCAATCCTTTACCATGTCTATCACCATGTCTTGTCAAGTTGATTTTGAGACCCTATTTCATATGCCTATAATGTTAGAATCATCATGCTTAACTTGTGAACACCTTTTCCATTCTATGACTATCATGTTTGTGTTATTCCCTATTTTGACATGATGTATTAATGCGAATTCACGAACGTTGGGGATACGTTTTGGGTAGATTAGGAAAACTTGAAAATTGGCTATGTAATTGACATGATATGACATGAAACTATGACATGAAAACTTGACATGAGAATAAGCTTGAAAACATGAATTTGGGACATGACAATTAGATAACTTGAAAATGGCCAACTCGAGGTTGGGTTGAATTTGCAGCGTAAATCTGCCCGGAGCCGCCCGGCAAATCCAGTAGTTGCAAATAATAAAACCCAATGTGAGTAGTTGGTCATATAGCACTTTAAACCTGAGATTAGACTAGGTTATGGTGTAAATCTGCCCAGAACCGCCCGGCACATCCATTAACCTTAACCAAGTCTAATGTGAGAGGTTGGGGTGCATTAAGTGAATTAATGCCACATGGTAGGGTTAAGTCATGGATCCCCTTGAATATACTTAACCAATTTGACACATCGATTTGATAGGGTTAAGTCTTGAACTACTTGTATATATACTTAACCAACTAGATACATGTTTGGATAGGGTTAAGTCATGACCTTTTTAATGACAATACTTAACCCATTAGATATCCTAGCCACGTGGTCCCTTTCAGCAGTAACCCACTTAGAAGTATCACGATATCCTGGGGACTAGGCAGGGTGGGGCACGATTACTGGGTTGATTATAAGCGACCAAGAATAACGGCTGAGTAAGGTGCGCCAGTGTAGGTACAGGCGGACTAGGGTCGTGCACTTAGTCCGGAGTTAAAAAAGTAGGCATGGGCACCCGTAGTACTACATTGTTCGTGCTTGAATTGTGTCAGTGGTTGACACCCTAGGACCTGATACACCCTAGGGTGGACCTAGCACATGTGACTACATTCCGCGATTGGGCCGTATGATACCGATACACGACGAGTAAAGCCGATCGATTAGGATGGACTGTTGAACCCAGTATTGGGTCATTTCATGTTATTGGGTTTAGGGATCATTTCTGAATTTATAATTGGCATGGATTTAGACACTAGTACAGTTAGTGCAGTAAACCTTGTATATGCGATGCCACTCTTATTTTGTTACCTTTTATTATCATGCCCGTCCAGTTATCATCTTTACGTTTAATCTCAGTTTCTCATGTCCAGTTAACTTTATTAGTTTTTATGCTGATAGTCACTAGGGCTTACCAGTCTTTTTGACTGACCCGTTTTCTTCCACCTCTTTTTCTTTCGTTCCCCCCCCCCCCCAGGTTCTCAGGGAGGAAACTCTAGCTCTTAGCTTGGACTTTGCTTGCTTTCTAAGAGCTCATGTACGGTTTGGACTTGAGCTATGCTATGGCTGCACTCATGCTCTTTTTGGGGAATAATATTGGACTTATGTTGTTTTAAGTACTTTGCTTCTTTAGAACTTGATGTAATGAAATAATGACTTGGTATTTTTATGTAAGAGGTTTTGACTCAAATTTCCACGTAATGAGATTTGGTTAAATTTATATCCGCTGCTTTATATTCTATGTTAAATTTATGTTCTGTCTTGTGTTATCTCTGTGCCTGTTTACTAGATAGTACCCCTCCAAAACTAGTGCATTCCCTTTGTGAGTGACCCTAGCGGAGGTGGGGTGTTACTTTACCTATGCTAGTTTTGTATCATATGCTAGTTTGAATGAAATTCATATGCAAGTTATTGGCTCTGTAAACTTATGTCATGATTCTTAGATCTATTTTATGTGTTACGTGATGTTTCTTTTCTTTTATAAGTTAGACTATTTGCGAGTCTAACATATGTCGTATGCGAAAGTACGAATAGCATGGGGATGATGGGATAATATTGAATATACATAAATTATGAATCGGCATAAAATGGCCTTAAAAGGCATATAATTAATTTGAGACATTAATTGGCATAATTGGTATTTATGGACATAATTTAAGTGACAATTATGGACATAAATAATTTTGGAATTTATTGAAAAATTTGAATAGGGATATTAATCCAATTTGGGGGTAAATAAAGATGTGTAATAATTAACCGCCTAAGACACGAGGTTAGACTCATTTGTGGTGTCAGACTGCATGGACCCGCCCGACAAACCCAGCAGCCACAAATGTAAGTATAATGTGAGAGGTCAAAGGCACGAATTAAATGCGTAACAATTGTAAAGACACGAGGTTAGGCTCCTTTGCGGTATAAGACTGCCCGGACCCGCCCGGCAAATCCAGCAACCGCAAATGCCAGTCTAATGTGGGAGGTCTTTGCAAGGTTACGGTTCTAATGAATTAAGTAACACTTAACCAGATAAACATGTGGTGGGACATGGGGGGTTAAGTGGGTGCCTTGGGTGGCATGTGAAATACGATTAGAGGCACTTAACCAAGTTGAAACATGTAAGAAGACATGAATAAAAATGGGGTTAAGTGGGGAAACCTTGGTGGGGACCAAGCATAGGTGGAAAGCTTGTGTCAGGCATGCGGGCCCTTTTCCAACCAGTAACCCATTAAGTATCTTTGTGAGCTCGACCCAAGTCGAGGATGGGACACGCTTACTGGGTTTGATTGTAAGAGGTCAAAACTTGTTAGCGGCGGCAACGCAAGTCCAACGGGGTCATGTCCGTGCGTGGGCCCGGGCTGGTAGGTAAGACGTTGTTGCATCATGTAGATATAAGCCGTACATTTCTAGTGGTATCGGGTTGCAACTTTGGGGAGTGATACGCCCCACTGTGGTGCCAGCACGGGTATCTACGAGTTACGGGGCGATCGAATGGGGTAGAGGTTACAACTAGTGGAGATAGGGGCAGAAGGCACATATGAAGGCAGTTAGGGGTACATGAAACTACCATTATCGGTATTAAGTTCTGTAGGCGGGATCAACTTTTAGGGTGACTAGTGGTCGTGCAGTATAGTAATTATCCTATAGTGATTAGGAACGAGATCAAAGCCCGAATATTCCTCCTGTTTTCTTAGTCATGCCCACTTGTTTCATGATCATACCTTATCTTACCAGTTTATGCCTTATCCTAGTTACTTTAATAATTATATTTTTAAAGTTATTATACTCGCCAGGCTTTATGTCTGACCCCTTTGTTTTCGCCTCTTTTCTTCCTCCCCCCTCCCCCTCCCCCAGGTTCTCAAGGTGGGACTAGTATTAGTGGAGCTTGAACTTGGATCTCTTTCTCTCTCTTTTGGAAGTGCTTGGATTGCTGAAAGTAAAGTTCAGCTCATCTCTTTTATGGCTACTTGTGTTTGGGGTTATGCTTTTTATTTTATGTACTTTGAAACAATTTTTCAAGATGGATATTAAGTGTTCTTGGTTTATGAAGTCATTGTAATCAAACTATTTCTCCGCTGTAATAAAAGTTGTTTAAAAAATTTCAAGTACCATTATTTGTATTTGTCTTGTTATATTCTGTTCTATACACTAAATACGCTCCATGGAAGTTAATGCATTCCCTTTGTGAGTGACATTAATGGATGTAGGGTGTTACATGTGGTATTAGAGATGAAGGTTTCCAGAACAGAAATGAATTTTGAAAAACTGTTTTTCAAAAGCATTTTATAAAGGAATACTTTCAAAAATATGTTTTAAGGAAAGTATTTTCAAGACAAAAGTTTGTTTTAAAAACGTAACCACCAACAGCTATATATGTTTCTTTCGATTCTCCGTTTTGAATCCCTTTCCTTTTTCTTTCAGCATGTCTGGGGCACTTGAAATACCGGAGGGCATACTGATACCAACCTGGTTCAGAAGGTATCTGGAAGCTAGGGCCACCTGCAGGCCCAGCAGACATCCCTCCTCCCACAGCTACAGTCGCTCCTCCTCCTCCCCCGCCTCGCATAGATACTTTTTCAAAGATATGCAAGGACATTCGAGTATTGGGCAGAAAACCTTTTCACGGATCAGAGACGTTTGTGGAGGCTCGAAATTGGCTTAAGGAGGTGGAAGATCTATTTGGTATTTTCGAGGTATAAGACGGAAGGAAGGTCCAACTGGCAGCTTGGTTAATGAAGGACGAAGCCTTGTTTTGGTGGGAAGTCACGAATGGAGAGCGTCTAGTAGAGACATGAGTGGATTTCAGGCATAGGCTCGAGATGAAATTTCTCTCACGGGCAGAAGAGAGCTTATATATGGAAAGGTTCTTAGCGTTGAAGCAAGGAAATTTGTCAGTAAAGGAGTACGTCAACAAGCTCAATCAGTTGGCGAGATTTGGCTTAGACTTGGTAAACACACCCGAGAAGAAGGCCCGTTAAAGGTTTGAATGAGCCGCTACATGGGTTAGCTATGACCTTATTCCGATGGGGTCTAGCTTTGAGAAATTGGTTGACATGGCGCATATGCATGAGGAAGAGAAAGGTGCTAATGCTAGTAAGGCACCGGAGAAGAAAGGAGACCAAAATAAACCACAACCGCAAAACAAGAAAGGCAGGAAGAACAATAATAGCAAAGGAAAGAAAAAGTGCTTTAATTGTGGGACACCAGGCCATCAGAGCAAGGACTGTAGGAAAAAGAAGAAGACTGGTTGTTTCCATTGTGGAGAGGCATGACATTTAGTTAAAGACTGCCCAAGGAAATAGGGCAAGGGGAAAGAACAGGGTCCACTTCTGGAGGGCAGCTTCAGGCTCTAATGTCACCAGGGCAGGCAAGAGGGCAAATTCAAGCTCTCATGGCACCAGGACAGGAGAGAGGTAGAAACATTTCCGTTGAAAGTTTAGTTTTTCTGTTTGATTATCATGTTCGTACTTTGTTTGACTCTGGCGCTTCATACTCGTTTGTATCTGCTTCGTTAGTTGGAACAGTGCAACTAAATACTAGTCTAGTTACTAATCCCATAGTAGTCTCAAATCCTATTGGTGGGTCTGCTCATCTTTCTATGATTTTTCGGGATTTGAGAGTGTCTATCTTGGGCATTGGGTTTGAATGCAGCGCCTTCGTTCTTGGCGTCATGGGATATGGCTTGATTCTAGGTATGGATTGGCTAGCTAGATACGGTGCTATCCAAGATTGTGAGAGAAGGGTAGTGAGATTGTTGACTCGTTTTTAAAAGACCCTCGATATTTCTTGTGACCCTAGAGGTCCAGTAATGCTAAGCTACCTAGAATCCCTTGACGCATCCATTGATGATCTGGAATCTGTCTGTGTGGTCCGTGAATATAGTGACGTCTTCGATGAAGTTCGAGGTTTACCCCTGAGGCGTGAGATAGACTTTCGAATATACGTAGTAGATAATGCAAAGCCAGTTGCATTACCAGTGCGCCACATGGCTCAGAGAGAGAGAAGAGTACTCAGTAAGCAAGTGAAAGAATTGCTTGAGAAGGGGTTCATTAGAAGAAGTATTTCAGAGTGGGGTGCTCCAGTCATTTTTGCTACAAAATCTAATTGTTCACTTAGATTGTGCGTGGACTATAGAGAGCTGAATAAGCTAACAAAGAAGGATAGACACCCATTACCGAGGATAGACAATTTATTTGATCAGTTGGTGGATGCTTCAGTTTTCTCGCAAATGGATTTGGCTATAGGGTTTCATCAGCTAAGGGTGGCTGAAGATAGCATCGATAAGACTGCATTTAGAACTCCTGACGGTTTCTTCGAGTGGCTCGTCATGCCTTTTGGTTTGACGAATGCACCCGCATACTTTGTTGACTTAATGAGTAGGGTGTTTAGGGAGTTTCTAAAGAAGTTTGTGGTAGTCTTTGTGGATGATATCCTGGTTTTCTCTAAAAACAAAGAAGAGCATGCCCTACATCTTAGGGAAGTCTTAGAGACCCTATAAGCACATCAACTTAAAGCTAAGTTCTCCAAGTGCCACTTTTTGAGAAAAGAAGTAAGCTTCTTAGGACACGTGGTCTCTAAGGAAGGGATAGCTGGGGATCCCACAAAAGTAGTGGCAATCCAAGATTGGAAAACTCATAAGAACGCAACGGAAGTAAGAAGCTTTTTAGGGCTGGCTGGTTATTATAGGAAGTTCATTAAGGACTTCGCAAATATATAAGCTCCACTTACTCGATTAACGAAGAAGAATTTGACTTTTACTTGGGACTTTGACTGTGACGATGCTTTCCAACGTCTGAAGAGGGCTTTGACGACAGCTCCAGTTTTAGTTTTGCTAGACGGGAGTAAGCCATTCACAGTATACACAGATGCTTGCGGGACAGGGCTTCGCGCAATTTTAATGAAAGAGGGAAGGGTGATACGCTATGGTCGAAGGCAGTTGAAAGCCTACGAGAAAAATTGCCCTACGCACGACTTAGAGTTGGCTGCAATAGTTTTTGCACTTAATCATGGCGTCATTATTTGCTTGGCGAGAGGTTTGAGTTGTATACAAACCATAAGTCGCTAAAGTACTTATTCTCTCAGAAGGACCTAAACTTGAGGCAACAAAGGTGGATGAAGTTTTTGGAATCCTACGATTTTGATATCGCATATACCCCTGGCAAGGGTAACGTTGTAGCCGACGCCTTAAGTAGAAAGAGTTAACTTTAAGTCCTTTGTTCGTAGAGCGGCAGAGTTTGGATTATATATCTACTTTTGACTTCAGACCCTCTGTCGATTGTGTACCCGGATTGTTGGCATCATTAGAGGTGCGACCTACTCTTTTGGGATGAGTTGGAGACGCACAGCGAAATGACCCACAGTTGGTTGAGATAGTAGGCAAGCTTATTGAAGGGGAGTCCTCGAGTCATCTTAATAGATAAGCTATAGATGAAAGAGGCTGGCTATGTAGAGATAGGAGACTTTGCGTACCATAAGATGAGAGTTTGAAGAAGGCAATTCTTGAAGACTCACACCGCTCTAAGATGACCCTACATCCCGGTGGCGACAAGATGTATAGGAATATGAAGCGAGTTTTCTTTTGGGCTGAAATGAAGAAGGACGTGGCTGAGTTCGTTTCTAGATGCTTAGTGTGACGGCAAGTCAAGGCAGAGCAAAATAAGCCCGAAGGTTTGCTACATCCTTTAGAGATTCCTCTTTAGAAATGGGAAAGTGTTTCAATGGATTTTGTAGATGGGTTACCAAGATCTAGGAAGGGTAATACGGGGATTTGGTAATTGTAGACAAACTTACCAAAAGTGCCCATTTTATTCCCGTTAAAAGTAGAAGGACTGCCGCATGGTTAGCATCTGTTTACCTTCGAGAGATAGTTCATTTGCAAGGCAAACCCTCTAGCATTGTGAGCGACAGAAATCCCATTTTCACAATCGAATTTTTGAAATGCTTACAAGAGGCGGTTGGAACACAATTATGCTTAAGTACCGCTTATCATCCTCAGACGAACGGCCAGACCGAGAGGGTGAATCGGATTCTAGAAGACCTTCTGAGGCTATGCATTCTAGACTTTGGAGGAACATGGGAAGGGCACCTTCCGGTAGTGGAGTTCGCTTATAATAATAGTTTTCAGGCTTGCATTGGCATGGCACCTTTTGAGGCTCTTTATGGACGACCGTGCCGATCACCTACATGTTGGTGGGAATCTACGGATAATGTTTTGCTTAGACCCGACATGATTAGGGAGACATCGGAGAAGATAGACATGATCAGATGGCGAATGAAGATGGCGCAGGACCGACAGAAGTCATATGCTGATAAGAGGCGAACCAATCTTGAGTTCGATGTTGGGGACATGGTTTTATTAAGGTGTCACCGTTGAGAAACGTAGTCCATTTTGGATCAGTAGGGAAGTTGGCACTGAGGTTCGTAGGACCCTTTCCAATTACAGAGAGGATTGGGCAGATGGCGTATAGAGTAAAGTTACCAGAGAAGCTCAGTGGTGTTCATGACATGTTCCACATTTTGCAATTGTGTAAGTGTTTACATGATACGGCTGAAGTGGTGGAGCCGAGCACGCTCGAAGAAGTGGAAGTAGAGCTCAATGCCACGGTTAGACGAGTACCTACACGCATTCTCGGATCGGAGGTCAAAAAGCTACGCAACAAAGAGGTCAAGTTGGTCAAAGTGCAATGGGGAGATGATCAAAGAGACGCGACTTGGGAGACGGAAGATAAGATGCGTATGCTGTACCCATTCCTTTTTGAGGGTATGTTTTAACTTCTCCTTTTTCTGCCGCTTTGTTGATACTTGTCCTATCATTTTGTATTATCCTTGCGATGACATCTTCGATCTTTAGTTAGGAAGAACCCTATGATTGCAAACGTGTGTTTGAGACATGTTATTTGGTGGATGCAAATGGATGCAAGTGGTTGCTCGTGGATGCATATACACACACAATATGCACTAGATCAGCTCAATCACCTTCATATTTCATATAAATGTATGTGCATATTTAAATTAATGGATGTATAATGGTTGTGTTATCACATGGATGCTGCATTTTGATGAATGGTTGTGCACACATGTGGAAATAATATGTATCGATAGGATTCTTTCGCATACATAATGGATGCATGGAACTATCATGGTTTGCATTAAGGAGGTCAACTGAATCAGTAGACCGCCATATTTTGCATTAGATAAGGAACATATACACACACTTTTTGCATATGTTCATACGGCATTAGAAATCTTGTAAGGACAATGGATGCCTGTGTCTGATGGTTGAGTAGATGGATGTTTGGATGATAGGATATGCATTCTCCTTAACTTGGAGATTTCGGGGGCGAAGTCCTTTAAGGAGGGGAGAATGTAACACCCCATGATATCAAAATATTAATGTTAAAAAATTTAAGAATATTTAAATTCAAATGTGGGAATTAAGGGAAACGGGTTGCGCCATTGCGTTTGTCTCGGAATTCTGCTTGAGATAGAGTCTGAGTTTGTGTGAATTGGACTTCGTATGAAGAAGATATGGCCTTCTGAAGTTTCAGAATTTAATTAAATTAAAAACAGCTTAGGTTCAGGAATTCAAATTTGAATTCAAAACAGGGAAGCAGGCTAGGCGGGAAAATTCCCGCCCAGGGACCAGGTTGACCAGGGGGTCGACCCTAGTGTCAACCTCCCCTATACAGGTCGACCTCAGTGTCGACCTGGGGGTCGACCTGCCCCCCCCCCCCCGGGTAGATATGAAAGATGACGACTTTTCGACTCAGTACTGAGTCATTAGAGCTGAGGTGTCATTCTATCTTGACTGGATGGTCTTGATTGATTCTAGGTTAAAATGACGGCTCTTAATTAATTAATCTTCTATAAAAACACCCCTAAACTCTCAACCCTAATCACATTAATTCATACCAAGAGCCGCCATGTCGTCAATGGAGGACCTACAGTATCCGCCATACACTTTCAACCCTAAATCAAGATAGAAGCTGGAATCAAATCTAATCTAAATAACAACTAAGTCTACATCAATGGCGAGCAATTCAGTTTCAGGATATAGATCCTAGAAAGAGAAGATTATTCTTTTGATTGTGAGTATGATAGCTTTCACAAAATAATTTATTAATTTAATTATGATAAGTTATAAATGGGATTACGAGAATATGATTTTGAATCATGTGATGTAAATTATATGTATGTTTGTGGTGTTGAATCATATGTTAGTTCTTATATGAATTTTATGCAAGTTGGATCATATGTGAATCTTATGCAAGTTGAATCATATATCTTATGCAAGTTTGTGATGATTGGATCATATATTCATATATGAATCTTATGCAAGTTTGGGTTGTTAAAAATATATGTGAAATATGTATATGCATATACTAGTTTTTGTGACATTAATCTACATGTTTAGATCCATATGTAAGTTCACACCTTTATGTTTAGATCCAAATGCAAGTTTACACCTTTATGTTTATATCCATATGCAAGTTTATACCTTTATATTTAGAACCATATGCAAGTTTATACCTTTATGTTTGGATCTATATGAAAGTTCACATCTTTACGTTTAGATCTATATTTAGATACATGGCAGTACATTAGTTATGCAAGTTTATGCCCATTACCTATGCTAGTTTTGTATCATATGCTAGTTTGAATGAAATACATATGCAAGTTATTGGCTATGTAAACTTATGTCATGATTCTTAGATCTATTTTATGTGTTATGTGACGTTGCTTTTCTTTTATAAGTTAGACTATTTGAGTCTAGCATATGTCAAATGAAAATGTACGAATAGCATGGGGATGATGGGATAACATTGAATATACATAAATTGTGAATTGGCATTAAATGGCCTTAAAAGGCATATAATTAATTTGAGACATTAATTGGCATAATTGGTATTTATGGACATAATTTAAGTGACAATTGTGGAAATAAATAAATTTGGAATTTATTGACAAATTTGAATCGGGATATTAATCCAATTTGGGGGTAAATAAAGATGTGTAATAATTAACCGTCTAAGACATGAGGTTAGACTCTTTTGTGGTTAAAGACTGCCCGGGCCCGCCCGGATAATCCAGCAGCCTCAAATGTCAGTCTAATGTGAGAGGTCAAAGGCATGAATTAAATTCATAACAATTGTAAAGACATGAGGTTAGGCTCATTTGCGGTATAAGACTGCCCGGACCCGCCCGACAAATCCAGCAACCGCAAATGCCAGTCTAATGTGGGAGGTCTTTACAAGGTTACGGTTGTAATGAATTAAGTAACACTTAACCAGATAAACATGTGGTGGGACATGGGGGGTTGAGTGGGTGCCTTGGGTGGCATGTGAAATATGATTAGAGGCACATAACCAAGTTGAAACATGTAGGAAGACATGGAAAAAAATGGGGTTAAGTGGGTAAACCTTGGAAGGGACCAAGCATAGGTGGAAAGCTTGTGTCAGGCATAGGGGCCCTTTTCAGACCAGTAACCCATTAAGTATTTTTGTGATATCGACCCAAGTCGAGGACGGGACACGCTTGCTGGGTTTGATTGTAAGAGGTCAAAATGGGTTAGCGGTGGCAGTGCAAGTCCAACGGGGTCATGTGCGTGCTTGTGCCCGGGCTGATATGTAAGACGTTGTTGCATCGTGTAGATTTAAGCCGTGCATTTCTAATGGTGTCGGGTTGCCACTTTGGGGAGTGATACACCCCACCGTGGGGCCAGCATGAGTATCTACGAGTTAGGGGAGCCGATCGAATGGGGGTAGTGGGTACAACTAGTGGAGATAGGGGAAGATGGCACCTATGAAGGCAGCTAGGGGTACACGAAACTACCATTTTCATTATTAAGTTCCGCAGGAGGGATCAACTTGTAGGGTGACTAGTGGTAGTGTAGTATAGTAATTATCCTATAGTGATTAGGAACGAGATCAACGCCAGAATATTCCTCCTCTTTTCTTAGTCATGCTCACTTGTTTCATGATCATATCTTATATTACCAGTTTATGCCTTATCCTAGTTACTTTAATAATTAAATTGTTAAAGTTATTATACTCGCCAGACTTTATGTCTGACCCATTTGTTTTCGCCTCTTTTCTTCCTCCCTCCCCAAACGTTCTCAGGGTGGGACTAGTATTAGTGGAGCTTGAACTTGGATCTCTTTCTCTCTCTTTCTGAAGTGCTTGGATTGCTGAAAGTAAAGTTCAGCTCATCTCTTTTATGACTACTTGTGTTTGGGGTTATGCTTTTTATTTTATGTAATCTGAAACAATTTGTCAATATGGATATTAAGTGTACTTGGTTTATGAAGTTGTTATAATCAAACTATTTCTTCGCTGCAATAGAAGTTGTTTTAAAATTTTCAAGTGCCATTATTTGTATCTATCATGTTATATTCTGTTCTATACACTAAATACGCTCCATGGAAGTTAATGCATTCCCTTTGTGAGTGACATTAGTGGACGTGGGGTGTTACATAACATGTGACAAATAAAAAAGAGAATTTTATAGTCTACACATTCCTATAGTTCATATATATAAATAAAAAGAAGAATTTTATTTATACAACAATTCTATGTTTTATATATATATAAAAAAGAATTTTATTTTCAACACAAATTCTATGTTAACATGTGATAAAAAAAGAAGATGATTTTTTATTTGTTTACAACTCTTATGTTCAACCTGACAAATAAAAGAAGAATTGTTATTTGCATAACAATTTTTATGTTTCTAATGACAAATAAAAAGAGAATTTTATTTGCATAACAATTCTAAGTTTCTAATGACAAAAAGAAAGAGAATTTTACTTGCATAACAATTCTAAGTTTCATTTGTATAAATAAAAATGGTAATTTTATTTACACAACAAACTCTTAGTTTCATTTGTATAAATAAAAATGAGAATTTTATTTACAAAACAAATTTCTAAGTTTCATTTGTATAAATAAAAATGAGAATTTTATTTACGCAACAAATTCTAAGTTTCATTTGTATAAATAAAAATGATAATTTTATTTACACAATAAATTCTAAGTTTCATTTGTATAAATAAAAATGAGAATTTTATTTCCTTAACAAATTTCTATTATTAACAAATACATTAAAAGAATATTTTCATTGTACGTACAATTCAAACAATTTCATGATTATATATACAATAAAAAAAATTATTTTTACTGTAAGATCAATTCTAACAATTTCATGATTATATATACATTAAAAATAAATATATTTATTGTACGATCAATTCTATCAATTCCATGATTATATATACAATAAAAAGAAATATATTTATTGTACGATCAATTTCGTCCAATCCTATCCTTCAATTAAATCCAACAGTTCAACACAATCAAAATATTTCAGATCAAATCACATACAACACACAACTGAATATTAACAACGAATATATAAAAATCTCCAATGCAATAACATTTAAAATTTAATTTTAATTTTTAAATAAGAAATCGCACAGTGCTTTGGAATTCTTCAGAAATTATAGATCAATCTAAAATTCTCCAGTCGCTTCTAAAATGAAGTACACTCCAACACGATCCTCCTTCTTCTTTTTTCAAATAACCAAGACCGTGCGTTTTCTTATTCGTTCAAACTTAGGTTTCGGGTTTAGCGGATTTTTGGTTAAGTTCGGGAGGGGCTGAAGCAAGGAAAAAGAAAGAGGAAAAAGGAGAAGAGATATAGGATTTTATGGATTTGGATTTTAGAGAGGAGATGATAAGAGAGAGCAATATATGATTTGTTTGCCTTGATTTCTTCCTTCATTTGCAAATGGATTTTAAGGAAATTTTTCTCCATGAATTTTTGAGATGTAGATCTAGATTCAGAAAGGAAGAAGGAGAATTAGAGTTTTCTGATAGAAAACGAGAAATGAAAAGATATATACATGGTTTATTTAACTAAAATGTCTCTTTGTATAAGGCAAGTTAAAAATAAATTAAACGTGGTTTACTAAGGCTAAGGTGGCAATATTGATCTCATATTCAAAATTCAAAAGTAAATGACTGAGGGGACGAGATAATTGGAATATAGACTAAAGATAATGGCAGGTTATAAATGGTAAGGGAAAACAACAATATGAGATGGTAGGTTGAAATGAGAAAGCAGTGGTAGGTGGAAGTTTTAAAAGGAACGATACATGAAATGGGATACAAAATATAACTATGATATAAATCAAATAAATGAGGGACGAACCATTAATATCTTTAACTACTATGTACAAATTTATAAACATTTGTACATTTGTTTCGCTTTCTAAAACCATTGATTACATTTTTCTTACTTAAGAATTCCAATTCATTTCAACATTAAATTCTAAATTAGATTACAATTTCTAGTAAGAAAATAAAAGGTTGTCTTCTAATTATAGTAATTCAATTTTTTTTTAAAAACTACAATATACAAAAAAAAGTATGAATTTTCAATTTAATAAATTTTTCATTATTACTGCAACCAACATTGCTAAAATACACATCTATATTACTTTTCAATTTACAAAGTATATAATATTAATGTTTCACAATTTAAAGAGCCTATTCAATGCTCATGCAAAAAAAAGGAAAGGTGAAACAAAAGGGATGTAAATTTGAGAAATAAGAATACATGTGTGAAAATAGAATGAAGAGAAATAAATTAATAGAATGAAGGGTAATAAATTAATAGATAAAGAAAAGAAATAAATGCGTAATTAGTGGAGAGAAAAGAGGTAGTGAATTTGTTGAAGAAAAAAGAAAGCAAAATAAACTTGCATCAAATGTGAATGTGCAAAGAAATTATGTATTGATTTATTATTAATTATCATAAAACTCCTATATTACAGTTTTTAACAAAACAATGATTCAACTACTATTTTCTTTTATTATCAATTGTTTGAAGTTAATTATTACAAATATAAAGACTATTTGATACAAATTTCAATTGTTATAAATCACTATTTATCTAAATACAAATAATTGTTTATTAGAATTAAAATTGAAATCATTCATAAATAACCTCATAAATAAAAAAACTTTTTTATTCAATAATTTAATTTAAAAATGGAATTATTAAATTCGGATGCATTTTCTAACAAAATATCCTTAAAATATATTTTTAAATTGGTTTTGATTTTCCAAGTTTTTACTATCTCCCCCTCTTAAAATCTTTTCGTCCTCGAAAAGGAACAGAGCTGAAATTTGTTTAACTAACCAACTCAACTTTCATTCTTTTATTGGTTTTAATTTAATTTTGTTAGTTGAACTAATAATCACACAACTCAATCATCAGTCAATTAGTTGATTAGCTTTTCAAATATATATTACTTTTATATGTTCAAAAATCATATTTTCTGAAATCGAATTATTTATATAATCGCAAGTAGGCTAATTATTGACTTTTCACTCTCAACTCATTCTAGGGCATTTCTAACCCCATCTCTAATGAGTTTTATCATTCGAGGATGCTACAGATCCTATCTCTAATGAGTATTCTTTTATAGAATATTACTAATCCTACCTCTGATGAGTCTTTGTTTAGTTCTAACGAGTTGTACCCCAAAGATTTGAGTTAACAAAGCAATAATACCAGTTGTAATGATACAGATTTCGCTCGGACCTAATCAATCGCTAAATCGACCAAGACCGTTCGAAGCTCGAATACGCTAACTCTGCGCATACAACACATCAGAACAAATAACAAAAGACTTTTATAAACATCATAATATTGTTACATCAGAGTACAGAATATCAGAGTACATCGAATATAATACGGCTGTAACATCCGGGGTTTTTGACCCTTCAAATCAACAATGATCCTCAATGTCAACATAAACAAATCAAAAGTACGGATATTCATTGGGATTTATATAAGAAAAAGAAAAGAAGAAGAAAAACAAACACAGAATCTCACAATTGAAGGACAAAATATAATAATTAAATAACAGTTCATGAAGTTGTTAAATCATACATTTGATTATAATTTACGACAATTATCAGAGTTAACTATAATAAACATACCAATATTTGCAGCGGAAATAAATAATAATTCCTATGGCAAGCTCCATCTTCATCCTCATAACGTCATCTTCAATAATTGAAAACTCAGGCTGACCCGAGCCCAATGAAAAGAAAAAAAATAACTCGGATCAGAACTAAAATATTCTCATATTAATTAAATCAAATTCATGCGATAATATGAGTGCACTAACTTAAGAGATGTTACAGGAATTTCCCTCTCCTAAGGATCCGTTAAACGAGATACTATATAATATAATACGCTATTATAATAGTGTCTACATTTAAATAGAAAATATTAAAACTGCGTAAGTGGGATTACCATTATTACCCTTACACCGTTTATAATACCGTAGTCTATACAGATGCCGTAAAGTCCAAAGTACGTAGTGGCTATCAGAGGGCACTCCATAGGTACGGTACAAATCAAAGTCGTATGGGGCTCGATCAGGATAATATGACAAGGCACACAAGGAATGCCTAGAGTAGGAATATACTAGTTGCATGCCCGGACTAGTGGTAACGCATAGCCGCAACTACCGCCCACCTCGGACAACACTCCCAAACCACGGATGCGCATCAAATCAATCAAACTGAGGGACTATAGTAATAAAGGAAGAAGTGTTGCCGATGTAGGTAGCTAACCCCACTTGGTCATGGTATACCCTTGTTTTAGTCATTTTAATTATGACCCAAAGGTCAAGGATATCCATCATCGTTCTCTTTCTTCCAATCCAGTAATCACTTCCAAATCCATCCAACACCATTTCAGGAACTCCACCGCATACATAGTTGTTAAAGTGGTTTTCAGTATTGGTAGAGAGTATGACAATATCCAATCCCAGTCTCTTTAACAACCAATCATTTAAATTTTTCACACCGGTCAGTTCTTTTACATTTCAAAGAGGTTCATACTTCATATCAAAATATCAGAGTTTCAAAATCATTTAATATTCAAGATAGAATATTATTCCTTTTAAATCTCCATTTAAACCAATTAAAATATTGAAACGATACCAACTTTAATAATTTGAATATTAAAATAGTTAACAGTAATTTAAATTAGTTAAGATATATAATTGAAATAGTTTGAAAATAAATAGTTTGTAATTAAAATAAAATTTATCAAATTTATTAAAATATATAGTTAAAATATTAAGTAATTTATAAAATAAATAGTTAATTATAAAATGATTTAATTTACAAAATTTATAAAATAAAATAGTAATAAAGATAAATAGTTTATACAGAAAATATAATTATTATTAAAATAGTTTATAAAATGGTTTTGAAATACTATAGTTGGAATTGGAATCGTTTCTCTAACAATTTCAATTAAACTTGAAGTCATATTTCAATCTTCAATTCAACCAACACAATTTTTAATAATTCCATCGATTAAACTTCCAATTTACATTCATTTCACATTGATCAAATTAATTCAAATAGTTGTATTCCAAATCAGATTCTCATTTTCAATGATTTCAATTATAACAAATGTCGAGTTCATAATTCATATATAATTCAAATCAGTGTTGATTCATAATAAATTTCAGAGGTGGGTGAAACAATTCAATTTCGATAAATTCGATTTACATTCAATTTCACCTTTATTTAGCTTCTGTTACAACACAAATTTATTTCCACCTTTATTTATATTTCAAAAATTCAAAGTTCAAGTTTAAAGAAAAATAAATTATAAAACATCGCTTATATTGTCCTTAAAACAATATTTAAAAATTCATGGTTAAAACAAATTTTATTTAACCAACCAGTGTCCGTATATAATTTTCTATCCTATGGCCAAGTGATACTTAAATTTAATTTTAGTACTTTGGGAAAGGATATATATCATTTCAATCCAAATCAGGGTCATAGGTATTTATCATTTCAACATACGTTCTTAATTCATTTTAATGATTAATCCCGGGTTTATTTGATGCCCGTAACATCTAGGGTAAATGATTGGGATTAATCAGCATAAACAATTGTCATATACGAATAAATGTGGATAACGGATAAATTCACACAATTAACATCAATATGTTAAACATATCAAATTCAAGTCATTCAACATTAATACATACAAACAGTCCATTATCATATACATTTTCAAAATTTCAGATATCAAGTTTAGACAGTAATTAAATGTCGAATTTTTTTTGTAAACTTAACTGTAAAATTAAATTTAACAGTCACATTAAACTACACTATCAATGCAAATCAATATAAATATGCCATTTAAATTGTCAAACATCAATGCATACAATCGTATCATAGCATGATATTAATTTGACTAATATTAGAATACTTTAGTTAGCCGTGAGTGGGTTTATTCACTCACCTTGGCTTTAAACGAGATTGAAAGCCGAATTTTAGATCAAAAATCAATGGTCTCAGAATCAGTTCAAACCAGCGGCATCGCGAAGAGCTCGTCGATATGATTCCAACGCAACAAACCGTGTGTCAACTGGAGCTTGTATGAAAAAGTTACATGTGTTTAAACATTTGAAATATAAATTATATAAAATAATTAAATAAATCTCCTCACCCAATCGGAGTCCGCCACGTCAGCACGTTGACCTGCGCCTTCTTCTCCGTGAACAACTAGCGCTGAAACCTATTCGCACCGCCCCCTTTGACTGCCCATAAATTCTTGCTCTGACATCCGTTCGATGCAAGATCACGGCCAAATCAAAGCTCTCGACGAGCATCATCTTCAAAAAATCTCAAGTCCTCCTACCCCCTGTGGGCCCTGCTACGTCTAGTCAAAGGTGCGGATTTTCGCACCTTAAAATGCAAATTCCTAAAGCTTCGGACCACCAATCGACACGAGACCACTTGCATTAGCTTCGTATGAAGATTCTCTACAATACCCACATGTCACTTTCTTCAATTGAGCCCTAAATCAAAAACCCCTAAATCATAGCTTAGGATTCCATTTTCAGCAACTTTGACTGCGAATTCCTATTCATTCGAGCGCATTTTCGCGAAACGTATGCTTCCCACCAGTTCGTATCATCGAGACCTTTCTGAAAACATATAATTCAATAAGGTTTGACATATTTGAATTTTTATTTTGAATCAAGGGTTTAGAATTTTTATTTCTTCCATTAGAGAAAGAAATGAGCGGACGGAAAATATACGTACAATGAAAATTGGCTGATGAGGTGGAATTGAATTCTATTGGCATATGTATAGAGGGTCCAATAGGAGAAACAAACAATTATCCCATTGCATTGATTCCTATTAATTACAATTTTGATTAATTATCCAAATTCAATTTTAATTCGAATTATAAATTAATTAATTCCATTTCATTCAAATACTTAAATATTAATTTTAATACTTACTAAAACATGCCAAATTTTAATTCCAATTATAATCAATAAGGTTACTATTGTTCAAGTAAGTCAAATTTCATTTTTTACAAATTCAAAATTTTATTTCAATATAAATTACACCAATATATTTTTAAAATCAATTACAAGAATTAAATTATGAATTTATTAACCTAATTTAACATAAAAAAATTATTAACCTAATTTAACTTAAAACTTTTCATCCTTGAAAAGGCCTAGTATGATTTTTAGCCATAAAATTTTTTATTAGCATGATTTCATTGTTTATTTCATTTTTAAATTCATTTCCAATGTCAACGCTTGATTTATTTTATTTATTACTCTATATCATTGTTCAAGTTATGAGATGTTGTTGTTTTAAATAAACAATCAAAATTTTCAATTCATATTTGTTGACTTACATTGAATTATGTTTCATTTTTAGTTTAATATCCTTCAACACTTCTATCAACCAAATTTAGAATTCGTTTAAACTTTATTATCGTCCATTTTAATTATAATCTAGTTTTAATTCGCGAATTTCCCTGGCCTTGTTTTTCTGAAAATTTGATTTACTCATATCTTGAAATTTACAAGATGAAATTTAAAATTTTCTCTTCCACTAGAAAAATATAATCCAATAGAATAGGAAGATTCTTATTTCAAAGAATTTCGATTATTTTGGATTCTATACATTCATTTAAACTTCAATTCGAAATATCGCTACACGACGAGCTCGTTTTTAATTAAATTAATTTAATTTGCTCAACTATTGTTAAGTTTATAAATTATAGGCCAGTTCACTTATGTTTTCACCAAACCAAACATTTATCAATACATATGTTTATTACCAAATAATTTGCTTAATAAATTTTTCACTGATTCAGTTAGTTCATGTTACTTAACATAACATAACTAAGCATATATAATTTTACATACTTAAATTTATTTTATTTATCTATAACCAATCAACATTTTTCCACTTTCATTATCCATTCTAATACTTGTTCATTATTCAATTGCTTATTCTTCTAAATTAATTGGTAGGTTATTAATGCTATAGAACCAAATTTTATTATTACACAAGTTCAATGGTTAGCATACGTTTCAATTTATTATCCAATTCTTAAGAATTTTATTTTAATTATAACTTATTTTAATTATCTCTCTTATATTCATAATATTCAGAAGTTTCAATTCATTACTTATTCAAGATTTCAAGAAATAAATTTTGGGTTCTTTTATTTTAACTTTTTTTTCATATAATATATCGTTTACATAAAACCATGCTATAAAAAATTTAAATAAAGTTCAATTCCATAAAACAATGTACAAAATATTAAATGTCTCCCTACTTAGACTCTTGGAGATAAACATTGATGAGGCATGCACTCATCACCGAAATCATTTCCAAAGACAAGAGGGTATACAGTTATTTTCAAAAATTCATTTGAAATAATTTCTATATGAAACAAAATTTAAAATATAAATATATTATTTCAAATCATTTGCAAATCAATGTTAAAAAATTAGCCGAAATCAAATTCTCAAATTCATATTTTACTTCTTATTTCTTTATCAACAAATTTTCAACATTTGATTTCTTAAATCATTCAATAACCAATAGTTTTAAATTATTGACTAATCAAGTAATAAATGACGAAAATTTAATATTATCTTCAAAAAAATCAAAATTCATATATTTTCGAATAATTCTATATATAAATAAAATATCATTCAAAACAATATTATGTCAATGAGTCTTATTCAAGTGTTTAGGAATCCCTATCGATGCCTTGGCGTCCAAACTACCAACCAGAATTCATAAATACTCAACAGAACAAACAAACACAATACAAAATCATTTTACATCAAACTTACAAGTACGCTCTCTCATATACACTCAAACTCATTTTAGGGTATTACTTCCCTATCTCTAATGAGTTAATCCTATATCCGGGATTTTTGACCGTTCAAATCGACAATGATCCTCAATGTCAACATAAACAAATCAAAAATACAGATAGTTATTTGGATTTATATAAGAAAAAGAAGAGAAGAAGAAAAAAACAAACACATAATCTCATAGCGGAAGGACAAAACATAATAATTAAATAACAGTTCATGAAGTTGTTAAATCATACATTTGAATATATTTTACGATAATTATCAGAGTTAACTATAATAAACATACCAATATTTGTAGCGGAATTAAATAATAATACCTCTGGCAAGCTCCATCTTCATTCTCATAACGTCGTCTTCAATAACTGAAAACTCAGGCTGACCCGAGCACAAATGAAAAGACCAAAAAAATACTCGTATCAGAACTAAAATATTCTCATATTAGTTAAATCAAATTCATGCGAATGAGTGCACTAACTTAAGAGATGTTACGGGAGTTTCCATCTCCTAAGGATTCGTTAAAGTAGATACTATATAATATAATACGCTATTATAATAGTGTCTATGTTTAAATATAAAATATTAAAATAGCGTAAGCGGGATTACCATTATTACCCTTACACCGTTTATAATACCGTAGTTTATACAGATACCGTAAAGTCCACAGTACGTAGTGGCTATCAGAAGGCACTCCATAGGTACGGTACAAATCAAAGTCGTATGGGGCTCAATCGGGATAATAGGACAAGGCACACGAGGAATGCCCAGAGTAGGAATGTACTAGTTGCATGCCTGGACTGGTGGTAACGCATAGCCGCAACTACCGCCCACCTCGGACAACACTCCCAAATAACAGATGCGCATCAAATCAAAATAACCGAGGGACTATAGTAATAAAGAAAGAAGTGTTGCCGATGGAGGTAGCTAACCCCACTTGGTCACGATATATCCCTGTTTCAGTCATTTTAATTATGACCCAAAGGTCAAGGATATCCATCATCGTTCTCTTTCTTCAAATCTAGTAATTGCCTCCAAATTCAATCCAACACCATTTCCGGAACTCTACTGTGTACACAGTTGTTAAAGTGGTTTTCGGTATTGGCAGAAAGTATGACAATATCTGATCCCGGTCTCTTTAACAACCAATCGTTTACATTATCATACTGGTCAATTCTTTTACATTTCAAAGAGGTTCATACTTCATATCAAAATATCAGAGTTTCAAAATCATTCAATATTCAAGATAGAATATTAGTCATACTAAAATCTCTATTTAAACCAATCAAAATATTGAAACAATTCCAACTTTAATAATTTGAATATTAAAATAATTAACAGTAATTTAAATAAATCTAGATATATAATTGAAATAGTTTGAAAATAAATAATTTGTAATTAGAATATAATTTATCAAATTTATTAAAATATATAGTTAAAACATTAAGTAATTTATAAAATAAATAATTAATTATGAAATGATTCATTTAAAATAATTTAGAAAATAATAATAATAATAAACTTAAATAGTTTATACAGAAAATATAATTATTATTAAAATAGTTTAAAAAATGGTTTTGAAGTATATATTTGGAATTAGAATCATTTCTCTAACAATTTCAATTAAACTTGAAGTCATATTTCAATCGTCAATTCAACCAACTCAATTTTTAATAATTCCATCGATTAAACTTCCAATTTACATTCATTTCACTTTGATCAAATTAATTCAAATAGTTACATTCCAAATCAAATTCTCATTTTCAATGATTTCAATTTATAACAAATGTCGAGTTCAGAATTCATATGTAATTCAAATTAGTGTTGATTCATAATAAACTTCAAAGGAGGGTGAAACAATTCAGTTTCAATAACTTCAAAGGAGGTTGAGTAGATGGATGTTCAGAATTCATATGTAATTCAAATTAGTGTTGATTCATAATAAACAGAAATTATTCTAAGTTCAAAATAGTATAAAAGAACGAGTAGTGCTCTAATAATTAACTGTCTCAATTAGAAGGGTGAAGAGGGTCTTATGGCCGTTCACGTATTGTATGAAAACTAAGGGATACGACCAATGTTTTACGAGTAGTATGCAACCTCTTTTGCTAATAGTTCAAAAAAATTGAACTACTATTATGACGATCCCAAAATCCGAGGGGCGGTATTAAGGACAATCATTGGGAAATAACACATTAATCATCATAGCAGAGTACAGATATTAGCAGAAACAATAAATAAAATAATTTTACATGGATATGACAGCGGAATCACAACATGTAGGAATATCAGAATAGCATAACGTGGGATATACTTAGTAAAAAGAAAGGGGAGTGATCAGTCATCATCGCCAGAGGCGGAATACATACATGCAGTGACATAATAAGAGTATCAGTCTACATCGCCGAAGGCGGAATACATATACATATAGTGAGAAATACGGAAAGTAAATCAGTCTGCATCGCCAGTGGCGGAATCATAATATAAACACAGTAATGGCGAAAAATATCTAAGTCATCTCTATGAAGTCAGCCTCGCCAAGAGCCAAAAGTGCACGCTAAGCAGCTGTGCAGAACCAAAAACCACCTGTCACTTGTGTACTAGGCTGCCCGTGTGAAAATAAGGGCACCCGCGTTTGCAAAGTGAAACAAACAACGAGTCAGTCATGGGGACTGGTATGAGGAATCTATTTAACAGTTAAACAACAGTAATAGCAAATCATAGGACCACGCCACTTTCGCGGAACGGGTTTACTCCAGTGATTGCTAGTGCATCTAAAACAAAGTAAATTCTTTTTAAGACAACGCAATGCTTTTAGAAAGAATGAAGCCATTATAAGACTCAGGTCCCATCACATAATGCAACGCAAGCCGGAGGATAGAGTTTTACCTTATAATAGCCAAATATGCTTGATACGTATAAAGCGAAATCATTTGATATTATTACTAGTGCATATATGTTTCAAAAACGAATAGCATCATAAATATCAATCATAGACGGCATAGCTACCATATACTATGTCACCATACTAGTACTACAATCAAGTCCGTTATTTCGTATTGGAAATTGGATTTCCGTCATGAGTCGAGGCAAGGGGCAAGCTCCTCTCCGCTTCGAGACACTCTAGCAAATGCCTCAGGACTACGCACACTGGGTAACCCCTGGATCTTCAGGGCCGGTCCTAACTTACGTTAGAGGATTGGCAATTCCTGAACACACGTTTCCCGGTCCTTACAGACCTATAATCGAGGCGCCTCGCATTCCAACAACCACAAAGGTGAAAAGTAGATATATATGTCAGGGCTGGTAAGTCACTGACACCACCATAGCTAGAGAGAAACGTCATGCTCTCCCTGCAGTTCGTATCCCGTTTTTAACTCATACCGGGGTGTGAGGTTCGCGAATCTACGAAGTACACAAAGCTAGGCCACGTAGGCCTTGCTTTGATCATCACCCACAAGACTTTGCTTTTCAACAGAAGCCTTGATCACAGCATCTTAGCATGCCACATAGGCAGTCCACTCCATACGATTGATTTCCATCGATATATAACCTCTGAGCTCGTACGTCTCAGAGAAGGGCATTAAGCAAAAGAATAAATTCTCCGCCGCCAAACAGATATATATTTAACAGAGATCAATCAGTATAGAACAAAATCCAATGTCAGACACACAGTCCATTTACAAGTCCGTCCTGGGTCTGAACGAAACCGGAGGCGTCAAATTTCTCGTATATCCGTCCAATCAACATATACGTTCAGACGGCCACTACTTCCGTCCCCTTCCGGTAGCTACTCGGGTTAGGAACCTCAGTAGCGCCCATCCAACCGATACGAAGATCTTCGGTCTTGAATCGTCTTTGTATTTTCCAATTCGAATCGCTCGATAAATTATTTGAAATGAGGGTTAGCTCGGCCTTTTCAAATAATTCACGTCATTAGAATTTAAATCGATTCATTTTATGGTTATGTTATTCGACATCCATCTTTCGGTTATTTAATGTTATTTTCATGTCATACACATACAACCATCAAATATCAAACAATTCAAGCCCAATTGGTTTATTTGCAACTTATGTTGCTTGTAATATTTTATAACGATTTTTCGCCATTTTTATTTATTTAAAAATGGACATATTTAATTAAACGACGTTTCAGGTCGTTTTGTGTCACTGGCGCTGTTTTTCCCTTAATTTGTTTTACACATATCGGAAAATCTAACCGTTGGATTTCTACAAAGTCTATATCAGTGGGAAGATATTCCCAAAGCGAACCCAACGGTTCCAGTTTCGTGAGAATCCGACGGTCGGATCTTCCACACTAGTCGTTTGAAGTTACGGTTTCGAAATTCGAACTGCAGCGTCGTTATTCGATTTAAATTAATTATATTTATATTTATATATAAATATAAATGATTTTGGCGCTGTTTTTCTTCAGATTTGAATTAGACATTCCGGACAATCAAACCGTTGGATTTTTACAAGGTTGGTGAAGTTGGAAAGATATTTCCAAGGCGAACCCGGCGGTTGCAGTTTCAGGAAAATCCGATGGTCGGATTTCTCGTACTAACCGTTTCAAATTACGATTCCGAAACGCGAACTGCACGGCCTCTATTCCTTTTAATTATATTTATATTTATATATATAAATATAGTTCAATCTATAGTTTCCAACTATAGTTTATTTTATATTTCCAACTTCGTTTTTACTTCAAATATTTCACTAACGCCTTAATATTTCGAAAAATTTCGCCATAACCTCCTTTGTACGGGGAGGGGTTTGGAAATTTATTGGGCCGTATTGGGTACCCAATAAATCCTAAAAAGCATTCACATATTTTTAGTGATATATTTTGGTGTTTACGGGGGAGCATGTTATGATAATCACTCCAGAGAATAAATTCCCGTCACCCCGTTTCCGTGTGGAAATAAATAGTCCATGTGCCGTATCTAATAACTAGAGCGACGTGATTATTGTCAACTCTAGACCCGTGTGGGGTTTTTATTAATCAGGCCTTTTATCGTTATAATTTATATAGTCCATATCAGTCATCAGTTCAACATGTAGTACATAGTCATCGCCATACAAGCCTCTTGCTTATATGGTAAATCTTCCACCTCGTCACACAAGCTCCAATTGCTTACGTGGAATATGATGAAGTATGCCTATCGTCAAGAAGTATGCCATGTAGTGTAGTTCAAATTTAATTGTTACTATCCTATGGCGTTGTTTATTATTTCACACAGAAAAACCAGCACTCCGCATCCAATGGCATTCACAGGAGTTGATATATAAATAAAATTGCGCAGCCAACTCATTAAGGTTTACCTATTTGTCGGGCACGCAAATAATTTCTTTACTCAACAGCTAATCCTTTTTCCTGTTCAACACATGTATATATATGCAGAACAAAGCTAATAATAATATTTCTAGCGAACTATTATTTATTTCAACACGTGTGTATTTTTAACTAAGCGTATACGTGATAAAAGGAATATTTTTATCATCAAAAATATTTATTCGACACATGTGTATTTTTAACTAAGCGTATACATGATAAAAGGAATATTTTTATCATCAAAAATATTTATTCGACACATGTGTATTTTTAACACTTCATATACTTGATAAAAAGAATATTTTTATCATCAAAAATATTTATTCGACACATGTGTATTTTTAACTAAGCGTACACGTGATAAAAGGAATATTTTTATCATCAAAAATATTTATTCGACACATGTGTATTTTTAACACTTCATATACTTGATAAAAAGAATATTTTTATCATCAAAAATATTTATTCGACACATGTGTATTTTTAACTAAGCGTATACATGATAAAAGGAATATTTTTATCATCAAAAATATTTATTCGACACATGTGTATTTTTAACACTTCATATACTTGATAAAAAGAATATTTTTATCATAAAAAATATTTATTCGACACATGTGTATTTTTAACTAAGCGTATACATGATAAAAGGAATATTTTTATCATCAAAAATATTTATTCGACACATGTGTATTTTTAACACTTCATATTTATCATAAAAATATAGTTTTCAATGTCCATTCATTTTATTTTTAAAAGATGATAATATTCAACACATGAACTTCAACTCAACGAATGACTTGGAATTCAACACATGAATATTCGATACAGTTTGTATATATATAAAAATATGATTTTTTCGCTAAAACCATTTGTTTAAATTCGAATAATATTCAACACATGAATTTCAACTCAACGAATGAATTGGCAACTCAACACATGAATATTCGATATAGTTTGTATACATATAAAAATATGATTTTTATCGCTAAAACCATTTGTTTAAATTCGAATAATATTCAACACATGAATTTCAACTCAACGAATGATTTGGCAACTCAACACATGAATATTCGATTCAGTTTGTATATATATAAAAATATGATTTTTATTGCTAAAACCATTTGTTTAAATTCGAATAATATTCAACACATGAATTTCAACTCAACGAATGAATTGGCAACTCAACACATGAATATTCGATACAGTTTGTATATATATAAAAATATTATTTTTATCGCTAAAACCATTTGTTTAAATTCGAATAATATTCAACACATGAATTTCAACTCAACGAATGAATTGCAACTCAACACATGAATATTCGATACAGTTTGTATATATATAAAAATATGATTTTTATCGCTAAAACCATTTGTTTAAATTCGAATAATATTCAACACATGAATTTCAACTCAACGAATGAATTGCAACTCAACACATGAATATTTGATGCAGCATATGTAAATAATTTCAATGTAGGAAAATTATGCTAACACATAAATATTTTAGAAAATTTCGGCAGCATAACGGCAGGGTAGTTAAAACCGGGACCGTCCCTAGTACGGCTCCCCGCTCTACCTTAAAACCTCGCGGTTTTTGACAATGGGGATCATGCATCTAGTTCGCACGCAGGCGGCATGTTTTATTTTCAATTCCACAATCCTAATCTATTTTGTTTCAACCACAAAGGTATTTTTCAACCACAAAGGTATTTTTCAACCATAATATCAACCACAAACAATTATTTCCAACCATTCGTCATACCATATAATATCACGTCAAACACAAGCAATAAATATCGTCCATGGTTTGTGGACGAGGGGAGTATATATATATATATATATATATATATATATATATATATAGTATAATAATTCACTTGCATTTCATCACAATTCAAAGCATATATGTTTCAAACAACGCTTGTATAATTTATACATCGCTAATATAACTTATACAACACATGTACATGAGGTATACAATGTGTATATAATTTACACTTCGCTTATATAATTTATACAACGCGATTACATTCACACAAATAGTTTAGATTCCTCACATTGGTTCTTGCAGTGCTAAAAATCGTAGGAAGGTCAGAAAAATCCGCGGCTTCTTCTAGTATGTAGAGAGCCTCCTTGCGGTCACAGTGTCTCCTGTTTCATCGAATTTCGTTAACATAGCAAAAAGATATGATTTTTACAAATTTGCAACGCTTTAAAGTGTAAAAATCAATTTAGCCGTATACCCCCTTTTTGATTTCGAACTAGGGTTGAATCTTTCAGCAAATCCGTGAATCTATGCTCCGATCAGAGGGTGGAACTTGAAAGAGGGAGGCGAGGTGGTCCTAACGGTGGTCGGAGGAGCAGGTGCGATCGCCTCTGGCGGTCGTGGCGTCGACGTGAAGTCGGCGGCTTTCTGGGCGTTTTCCTCGACGCTGGCGAAGGGAGGAGGGTCGGGGGTTGGTCGGATTTGAAGAGGGCGGTGGGCGGCGTCGATTGAGGGTGGTGGCGTTGGCTGGCGTCGCCTGTGGCGGCGGGATTCTCGCCGGGAAGGTTTGGACGACGAGCGTTGTTCGTTTTCGCGTGGCGGCTTAGGTTTTAGGGTTTTTAATTTTTTTTTTATAAAGAAAATTTCCTATTGGCCGATACTTAAAGGAAATTTTTAAATAGTGTTTTTGCAGACGGACTCCTTTTTAAACCCAACGACTGTCGCCCCTAGCTAAATACCCCCATTCCGGACACAATGAGATATGTTTCGTTGGCCATTTCGACTGTTACAGTCAGTTATTTTTCAATTTAAAATATAAAATATTCGATATTTAATTTAAACGTACATTTCAATTTGCCAGGGCCACAAACTGAATCGAAAAATTCCAGAAAAATAAATCTAGCTTTGTTTTGACGATACGGTCCTAACAAAACCAGTTTCGTCGAATTCTGAGCTCGTTTGAAAAACGGCCATTTTTAGGTCGACCCTTTTTAACAGAATTTGACCAAACACGTTATCTCTTGCCCCGCTCACATACAAGCTTCAAAAATTACGAAATTTGAAACTTAGTAATAATTTGACATCTCGGACCCAACAAAAGTGGTTTCGTCGAATTCCGAGGTCGTATGCAAAATCTCAATTTTTAAGGGCTATATATACTATATAGCGACCTTTCTGAAAATTCATTTGGCCATAACTTTTGATTTCCGTTATGAAATTTCGATTTTTCAGATTTGTTAGAAAGGTATTGATAAACAGATTTAAATATTTAGTTTCGTTAAAATCCTTTATATTTTCCACCCGGTACAGTCAGACTTAGTTTGTATTCAAAATTTCAAACGGCCATATTATACACAATTCTATATTTTATGGAAATAGGCTATTTTAATCATTCAAATTTCTTGTTAATAACCTAATTTAAAAATTTTAAACTGGTTCACATTTTCCGGGTTATTACAATCTCCCCCACTTAAAACTTTTCGTCCTCGAAAAGGAAATAACAGTTAAGCAGGAACTAAAATGTAAATGCAAAGTATTGTAAAGGTACCTTGCACCGGAGTTAGTCAGAGATGTCCACTCTGCATTTGGGATAGGCTTGTTTAATGCTTTCCTCAGTTTCCCAAGTACAGTCTCTAGGATCACTACTCCACTGCACCTTGACTAAATGAATATTTTTCCTCCTTAGCTCTCTAGTTTCTTTGCCAACTATCTTTAATGGATCCCTCTTGAGTGCTAATTCTGGAGTTATGTCAATATCATGTTGTGCTGCTTCTTCCACAACAAGATCGGGATCATGAACATGTTTTCTGAGTTGAGATACGTGGAACACATCATGTATACCAGGCAACCAATTAGGTAATGAAACCCTATATGCAAGAGTTCCAATCCGTTCAAGTATAGGAAAGGGACCAATAAATCTCGGTGCCAACTTCCCAGTCTTGCCAAATCTGATTACCCCACGCATTGGAGAAACTCTCAAATAAACATAATCGCCAACGGCAAACGATATGTCCCTTCTCCTCGCATCAGCATAACTTTTCTGTCGGCTCTGAGAGGTTTTCAACCTCTTCTTAATGAAATCGACTTTATCCGATGCTTCTCGAATCATATCGGGCCCTAACACAAGTCTGTTGCCAGGTTCTACCCAACATGCGGGAGATCTGCACGGTCTACCGTATAGTGCTTCAAATGGGGACATTCCCAAACTTGCTTGATAGCTATTGTTGTAAGAGAATTCTGCTAAATGTAAATGATCTTCCCATGAGCCTCCAAAATCATTAACGCAAGCCCGCAGCAAATCTTCTGAAATTCTATTCACCCGCTCAGTTTGGCCGTCTGTCTGAGGGTGATAAGCGGTGCTTAGATTTAATTTGGTTCCCAATTCTTCTTGGAATGCTTCCCAGAATTTACTAGTAAATAGGGGATCTCTATCGCTGACTATATTGAGCGGTACTCCATGAAGTTTAACAATTTCTTTGAAGTAAATCTATGCTAGACCTTGGGCCGTTCTGTTGGATCGGACAGGTATGAAATGGGCAGTCTTCGTGAAGCGATCTACGATTACCCATATACTGTCGTTTCCTTTTTTAGTCCGAGGCAGGCCATCGATAAAATCCATCGAGATTTGTTCCCACTTCCAACCTGGAATTTCTAATGGTTGTAATAATCCAGCCAATTTCTGCTGATCACTCTTGACTAGTTGGCATGTGGAGCATCTGCTAACATATAATGAGATATCTCTCTTCATTGACCTCCACCGGAATGTGCGTTTGATATCGTTATACATTTTGCTCACACCGAGATGGATACTTAATTTGGATTTGTGGCATTCATCAAGTATTTCTCTCCTGAGCTCGGGAAGGTTTGGGATGCAGATTCTACCCTTTAATCTTAGAACTCCCTTGTCATCGAGTCTAAAACTTGTGGATTCACCTCCTTTGACTCTTTGACTGATTCTTTGAATAAATTCATCGTCTTCCTGAAGAGTCGAGATCCTGTCTATTAATGAAGACGTGATGACAAAACTGGCGATGATTTCATTCTTTCTGCTGAGCGCATCTGCTACAACATTGGCTTTCCCTGGAGTGTATATAATTTCAAAATCGTATGCTGCAAGGAAGTCTAACCAACGCTGTTGTCTCAAGTTTAGATCTTTCTGGGTGAAAAGGTATTTCAAGGATTGATGATCGGTAAATAGCTCGAATTTCTCGCCCAGTAAATAATGCCTCCATATTCTTAAAGCAAACACGATAGCTAATAATTCAAGATCATGAGTAGCATAGTTTCTTTCATGCGGCTTTAGTTGACGGCTGGCATATGCGATCACTTGGCCCTTTTGCATTAACACTGCTCCTAGCCCTCTAATAGAAGCATCTGTCCATACTGTCAAGTCTTGGTTACCTTCTATTATTGTCAATACCGGAGCGGTTGTCAACTTCAGTTTCAGCTCCTGGAAAGCTTCTTCACATTCGGGAGTCCATTTGAATTTCTCATGCTTCTTTGTAAGCTTTGTCAAAACTCCTGATATCTTTGAAAAATCCTGAACGAATTTCCGATAGTAACTAGCTAACCCAAGGAAACTTCGAACTTCTGTGGGCGTGGTAGGTTGTTTCCAGTTCTGAATCGCTGTAATTTTGCTTGGGTCTACAGCAATTCCTTCCTTTGATACGACGTGACCAAGGAATTTAACTTCATTCTGCCAGAAGACACACTTAGAAAACTTAGCTTTCAAGACATTTCTCCTTAGAATTTTCAACACTTGTTGTAAATGTTTTGCATGTTCTTCTTCCGACTTAGAGTAGATTAGAATGTCATCGATGAAGACTAGAACAAATTTATTCAATACACCACGGAACACTCTGTTCATAAGATCAACGAAGTATGCCAGAGCGTTGCACAGGCCGAACGGCATTACTAACCATTCGTAGAATAAATCGGGACCCCTGAAGGCTGTCAAAGGAACACAGTCTTCGGCTATACGCAATTGGTGGAAACCTGTAGCTAGGTCCATTCTGGAGAATACGGTTGCTCCATTTAATTGATCTAACAGATCGTCTATTCGGGGCAAAGGATATTTGTTCTTCAGTGTTTGTTTGTTGAGATCCCTGTAATCAACGCAAAGTCTTAGAGTACCGTCTGATTTAGGGACAAATACTACTGCGGCTCCCCACGCTGAAAAGCTTGGTCTGATTAGACCTTTCCAAAGTAATTCTCGGGTTTGGCTACTTAGCTCTTCTTTTTCTTTCGGGGCCATTCTTCTTATTGGATGGACTACCGGTCGGGCATTCGGAATTAGATCAATTCTAAATTCAATTTCTCTTTGCAGCGGTAAGTTTTCTACTTCTTCAAAGACATCCGCGTAGTTTTTCACGACCGGTATCTTTTCTATCGAAGGGGGAGTAATTTCTAAAGAAGACTAGAATTCTGTTCTATTAATTTCTGCACCGAGGCATGGTATAGTGATATGCCCAGATTTTGTTTCAACTTTCACGATTCTTTCGGCACATCTAACTTCGGCCTTATATTTTGTCAACCAGTCAAGTCCCAGTATGACATCAAATTCGGAAAGGTCCATAACAATCGAATCAAAGGAGAACTTGTAACATGAATAAGAGATAGGCACTCTGCGGTATAAACTGAGATTAATAGAACCTCCTATCGGGTTTTGAACTTTAATTGGTTCCTTTAGAATTCTTCGTTTCAATTTTAACTTGTGTACAATTTTACCAGAAATAAAGCTACGTGATGCACCAGTATCAAAAAGTACAGAAACAGGAATATTTTTGATAGTAAGGGTACCTCCCAAGACATCGGGTTTACCTGATCCATCGGTGATAGCTGGCGGGGTATTCCCGTCATAAACATGGGCCACTTGTGCGCTCTTCTTCAAAGGACAATTCTTGCTATAGTGCCCCTTTTTGTGGCAGTTGTAGCACTCGGCTGAGTCACTGGCCCTTGGCTTCTTTGGGGCTTTGCATACATTAGAGAAATGACCGGGCTTCCCGCAATTGTAGCAGTTTCCTTTCGGGATCTTTGCGGATTTTTGAGTAGCGGCCGCGGTAATGCTAGATTCGGGTTGGTCAGTTGAGGTCTTGCGCTTATTCCCTGCTTGGCTCTTAGCGCGGTCTTGGCTAGCATGCCTCTCATCCATGTCTTCGTAGTTGCAAGCCATCTCTACGAGTTCTGTAAAAGAGAGTTTGATGTTGCTCATAGCTCTATCATGGTATTTGCGCTTCAGCCCAAAAATGAATCTCTTATTCTTCTCTTTGTCGGTCAAAACCAACTCTGGAGCATAGCACGATAGCTGAGTGAACTTATTCAGATAGTCTTGAATAGAGAGGTCTCCCTGCTGGAGATTAGCAAATTGCTCCCGCATCCTCTCAAGAGCTTGTTCTGGCACAAACTTCTCATTGAATAAAGTCTTGAACTGCTCCCAAGTCCGGATAGTACCAGCTGCATCCCCAGAAGTAATGGCATCCTACCACAGCTCTGCCTCTTCCTGAAGGAGCCAAATGCCAAGTCGGGCTTTGTTGTTAGTTCCCATGCCCATACCTTCGAAGATTTTCTCACAGGTTTTCGGCCAAGCAATAGCTTCGGTCACTGTGCCAGTGCCCGTAAAAGGTTTCCCTCCAAGATTTCTGTACCTCTTAGCTACTTTATCCAACTCAAAGTCTTCTGGTGCTGGCGGCTGAATAATAGGGATCTCCACAACTACGGGGATATTCCCCCGTCCTCCTGCTGCAACTCCTCGGCCTCCACGGCCTCCTCTAGCTGCTGCTGCTCCTATAGCCATCTAAGAGTACTGTATAAGCAAGAAAAGAGTCAAGCTCATAGATTTGATAATTTTCATAAATGATAAAGCAAGGAAATACAAGGAAAGATAATGATGATGTCCTGATCAAATTGTTTTGCTAATCTGCTTAGCTCATTCTAGGACATTGCTAATCCTATCTCTAATGAGCTACTCGCATTAGAACACTACTGATTCTATTCTGACGAGGTGTTTAATGTGTTAGATCCCGGAGCTAAGGTTAACCAAAGCTCTGATACCAACTGTGACGATCCCAAAATCCGAGGGGCGGTATTAAGGATAATCATTGGGAAATAACACATTAATCATCATAGCAGAGTAAAGATATTAGCAGAAACAATAAATAAAATAATTTTACATGGATATGACAGCGGAATCACAACATGTAGGAATATTAGAATAGCATAACGTGGGATATACTTAGTAAAAAGAAAGGGGAGTGATCAGTCATCATCGCCAGAGGCGGAATACATACATGCAGTGACATAATAAGAGTATCAGTCTACATCGCCGAAGGCGGAATACATATACATATAGTGAGAAATACGGAAAGTAAATCAGTCTGCATCGCCAGTGGCGGAATCATAATATAAACACAGTAATGGCGGAAAATATCTAAGTCATCTCTATGAAGTCAGCCTCGCCAAGAGCCAAAAGTGCACGCTAAGCAGCTGGGCAGAACCAAAAACCACCTGTCACCTATGTACTAGGCTGCCCGTGTGAAAATAAGGGCACCCGCGTTTGCAAAGTGAAACAAACAACGAGTCAGTCATGGGGACTGGTATGAGGAATCTATTTAACAGTTAAACAACAGTAATAGCAAATCATAGGACCACGCCACTTTCGCAGAACGGGTTTACTCCAGTGATTGTTAGTGCATCTAAAACAAAGTAAATTCTTTTTAAGACAACGCAATGCTTTTAGAAAGAATGAAGCCATTATAAGACTCAGGTCCCATCACACAATGCAACGCAAGCCGGAGGATAGAGTTTTACCATATAATAGCCAAATATGCTTGATACGTATAAAGCGAAATCATTTGATATTACTACTAGTGCATATATGTTTTAAAAAGGAATAGCATCATAAATATCAATCATAGACGGCATAGCTGCCATATACTATGTCACCATACTAGTACTACAATCAAGTCCGTTATTTCGTATTGGAAATTGGATTTCCGTCATGAGTCGAGGCAAGGGGCAAGCTCCTCTCCGCTTCGAGACACTCTAGCAAATGCCTCAGGACTACGCACACTGGGTAACCCCTGGATCTTCAGGGCCGGTCCTCACTTACGTTAGAGGATTGGCAATTCCTGAACACACGTTTCCCGGTCCTTACAGACCTATAATCGAGGCGCCTCGCATTCCAACAACCACAAAGGTGAAAAGTAGATATATATGTCAGGGCTGGTAAGTCACTGACACCACCATAGCTAGAAAGAAACGTCGTGCTCTCCCTGCAGTCCGTATCCCATTTTTAACTCATACCGGGGTGTGAGGTTTGCGAATCTACGAAGTACACAAAGCTAGGCCACGTAGGCCTTGCTTTGATCATCACCTACAAGACTTTGCTTTTCAACAGAAGCCTTGATCACAGCATCTTAGCATGCCACATAGGCAGTCCACTCCATACGATTGATTTCCATCGATATATAACCTCTGAGCTCGTACATCTCAGAGAAGAGCGTTAAGCAAAAGAATAAATTCTCCACCGCCAAACAGATATATATTTAACAGAGATCAATCAGTATAGAACAAAATCCAATGTCAGACACACAGTCCATTTACAAGTCCGTCCTGGGTCTGAACGAAACCGGAGGCGTCAAATTCCTCGTATATCCGTCCAATCAACATATACGTTCAGACGGCTACTACTTCCGTCCCCTTCCGGTAGCTACTCGGGTTAGGAACCTCAGTAGCGCCCATCCAACCGATACGAAGATCTTCGGTCTTGAATCGTCTTTGTATTTTCCAATTCGAATCGCTCGATAAATTATTTGAAATGAGGGTTAGCTCGGCCTTTTCAAATAATTCACGTCATTAGAATTTAAATTGATTCATTTTATGGTTATGTTATTCGACATCCATCTTTCGGTTATTTAATGTTATTTTCATGTCATACACATACAACCATCAAATATCAAACAATTCAAGCCCAATTGGTTTATTTGCAACTTATGTTGCTTATAATATTTTATAACGATTTTTCGCCATTTTTATTTATTTAAAAATGGCCATATTTAATTAAACGACGTTTCAGGTCGTTTCGTGTCACTGGCGCTGTTTTTCCCTTAATTTGTTTTACACATATCGGAAAATCTAACCGTTGGATTTCTACAAAGTCTATATCAGTGGGAAGATATTCCCAAAGCGAACCCAACGGTTCCAGTTTCGTGAGAATCCGACGGTCGGATCTTCCACACTAGTCGTTTGAAGTTACGGTTTCGAAATTCGAACTGTAGTGTCGTTATTCGATTTAAATTAATTATATTTATATTTATATATAAATATAAACGATTCTGGCGCTGTTTTTCTTCAGATTTGAATTAGACATTCCGGACAATCCAACCGTTGGATTTTTACAAGGTTGGTGCCGTTGGAAAGATATTTCCAAGGCGAACCCGGCGGTTGCAGTTTCAGGAAAATCCGATGGTCGGATTTCTCGTACTAACCGTTTCAAATTACGATTCCGAAACGCGAACTGCACGGCCTCTATTCCTTTTAATTATATTTATTTATATATATATAAATATAGTTCAATCTATAGTTTCCAACTATAGTTTATTTTATATTTTCAACTTCGTTTTTACTTCAAATATTTCACTAATGCCTTAATATTTCAAAAAATTTCGCCATAACCTCCTTTGTACGGGGAGGGGTTTGGAAATTTATTGGGCCGTATTAGGTACCCAATAAATCCTAAAAAGCATTCACATATTTTTAGTGATATATTCTGGTGTTTACGGGGGAGCATGTACTGATAATCACTCCAGAGAATAAATTCCCGTCACCCCGTTTCCGTGTGGAAATAAATAGTCCATGTGCCGTATCTAATAACTAGAGTGACGTGATTATTGTCAACTCTAGACCCGTGTGGGGTTTTTATTAATCTGGCCTTTTATCGATATAATTTATATAGTCCATATCAGTCATCAGTTCAACCTGTAGTACATAGTCATCGCCATACAAGCCTCTTGCTTATATGGTAAATCTTCCACCTCGTCACACAAGCTCCAATTGCTTACGTGGAATATGATGAAGTATGCATATCGTCAAGAAGTATGCCATGTAGTGTAGTTCAAATTTAATTGTTACTATCCTATGGCGTTGTTTATTATTTCACGCAGAAAAACCAGCACTCCGCATCCAATGGCATTCACAGGAGTTGATATACAAATAAAATTGCGCAGCCAACTCATTAAGGTTTACCTATTTGTCGGGCACGCAAATAATTTCTTTACTCAACAGCTAATCCATTTTCCTGTTCAACACATGTATATATATATGCAGAACAAAGCTAATAATAATATTTCTAGCGAACTATTATTTATTTCAACACGTGTGTATTTTTAACTAAGCGTATACGTGATAAAAGGAATATTTTTATCATCAAAAATATTTATTCGACACATGTGTATTTTTAACTAAGCATATACATGATAAAAGGAATATTTTTATCATCAAAAATATTTATTCGACACATGTGTATTTTTAACACTTCATATACTTGATAAAAAGAATATTTTTATCATCAAAAATATTTATTCGACACATGTGTATTTTTAACTAAGCGTATACATGATAAAAGGAATATTTTTATCATCAAAAATATTTATTCGACACATGTGTATTTTTAACACTTCATATACTTGATAAAAAGAATATTTTTATCATCAAAAATATTTATTCGACACATGTGTATTTTTAACTAAGCGTATACGTGATAAAAGGAATATTTTTATCATCAAAAATATTTATTCGACACATGTGTATTTTTAACACTTCATATACTTGATAAAAAGAATATTTTTATCATCAAAAATATTTATTCGACACATGTGTATTTTTAACTAAGCGTATACATGATAAAAAGAATATTTTTATCATCAAAAATATTTATTCGACACATGTTTATTTTTAACACTTCATATACTTGATAAAAAGAATATTTTTATCATCAAAAATATTTATTCGACACATGTGTATTTTTAACTAAGCGTATACATGATAAAAGGAATATTTTTATCATCAAAAATATTTATTCGACACATGTGTATTTTTAACACTTCATATACTTGATAAAAAGAATATTTTTATCATCAAAAATATTTATTCGACACATGTGTATTTTTAACTAAGCGTATACATGATAAAAGGAATATTTTTATCACAAAAATATTTATTCGACACATGTGTATTTTTAACACTTCATATACTTGATAAAAAGAATATTTTTATCATCAAAAATATTTATTCGACACATGTGTATTTTTAACCAAGCGTATACGTGATAAAAGGAATATTTTTATCATCAAAAATATTTATTCGACACATGTGTATTTTTAACACTTCATATACTTGATAAAAAGAATATTTTTATCATCAAAAATATTTATTCGACACATGTGTATTTTTAACTAAGCGTATACATGATAAAAAGAATATTTTTATCATCAAAAATATTTATTCGACACATGTTTATTTTTAACACTTCATATACTTGATAAAAAGAATATTTTTATCATCAGAAATATTTATTCGACACATGTGTATTTTTAACTAAGCGTATACATGATAAAAGGAATATTTTTATCATCAAAAATATTTATTCGACACATGTTTATTTTTAACACTTCATATACTTGATAAAAAGAATATTTTTATCATCAAAAATATTTATTCGACACATGTGTATTTTTAACACTTCATATTTATCATAAAAATATAGTTTTCAATGTCGATTCATTTTATTTTTAAAAGATGATAACATTCAACACATGAACTTCAACTCAACGAATGACTTGGAATTCAACACATGAATATTCGATACAGTTTGTATATATATAAAAATATGATTTTTATCGCTAAAACCATTTGTTTAAATTCGAATAATATTCAACACATGAATTTCAACTCAACGAATGAATTGGCAACTCAACACATGAATATTCGATACAGTTTGTATATATATAAAAATATGATTTTTATCGCTAAAACCATTTGTTTAAATTCGAATAATATTCAACACATGAATTTCAACTCAACGAATGAATTGTCAACTCAACACATGAATATTCGATACAGTTTGTATATATATAAAAATATGATTTTTATCGCTAAAACCATTTGTTTAAATTCGAATAATATTCAACACATGAATTTCAACTCAACGAACGAATTGGCAACTCAACACATGAATATTCGATACAGTTCGTATATATATAAAAATATGATTTTTATCGCTAAAACCATTTGTTTAAATTCGAAAAATATTCAACACATGAATTTCAACTCAACGAATGAATTGCAACTCAACACATGAATATTCGATACAGTTTGTTTATATATAAAAATATGATTTTTATCGCTAAAACCATTTGTTTAAATTCGAATAATATTCAACACATGAATTTCAACTCAACGAATGAATTGCAACTCAACACATGAATATTCGATACAGCATATGTAAATAATTTCAATGTAGGAAAATTATGCTAACACATAAATATTTCAGAAAATTTCGGCAGCATAACGGCAGGGTAGTTAAAACCGGGACCGTCCCTAGTACGGCTCCTCGCTCTACCTTAAAACCTCGCGGTTTTTGACAATGGGGATCATGCATCTAGTTCGCACGCAGGCGGCATGTTTTATTTTCAATTCCACAATCCTAATCTATTTTGTTTCAACCACAAAGGTATTTTTCAACCACAAAGGTATTTTTCAACCATAATATCAACCACAAACAATTATTTCCAACCATTCGTCATACCATATAATATCACGTCAAACACAAGCAATAAATATCGTCCATGGTTTGTGGACGAGGGGAGTATATATATATATATATATATAGTATAATAATTCACTTGCATTTCATCACAATTCAAAGCATATATGTTTCAAACAACGCTTGTATAATTTATACATCGCTAATATAACTTATACAACACATGTACATGAGGTATACAATGTGTATATAATTTACACTTCGCTTATATAATTTATACAACGCGATTACATTCACACAAATAGTTTAGATTCCTCACATTGGTTCTTGCGGTGCTAAAAATCGTAGGAAGGTCAGAAAAATCCGCGGCTTCTTCTAGAATGTAGAGAGCCTCCTTGCGGTCACGGTGTCTCCTGTTTCATCGAATTTCGTTAACATAGCAAAAAGATATGATTTTTACAAATTTGCAACGCTTTAAAGTGTAAAAATCAATTTAGCCGTATACCCCCTTTTTGATTTCGAACTAGGGTTGAATCTTTCAGCAAATCCGTGAATCTATGCTCCGATCAGAGGGTGGAACTTGAAAGAGGGAGGCGAGGCGGTCCTAACGGTGGTCGGAGGAGCAGGTGCGATCGCCTCTAGCGGTCGTGGCGTCGAGGTGAAGTCGGCGGCTTTCTGGGCGTTTTCCTCGACGCTGGCGAAGGGAGGAGGGTCGGGGGTTGGTCGGATTTGAAGAAGGCGGTGGGCGGCGTCGATTGAGGGTGATGGCGTTGGCTGGCGTCGCCTGTGGCGGCGGGATTCTCGCCGGGAAGGTTTGGACGACGAGCGTCGTTCGTTTTCGCGTGGCGGCTTAGGTTTTAGGGTTTTTAATTTTTTTTTTTATAAAGAAAATTTCCTATTGGCCGATACTTATAGGAAATTTTTAAATAGTGTTTTTGCAGACAGACTCCTTTTTAAACCCAACGACTGTCGCCCCTAGCTAAATACACCCATTCCAGACACAATGAGATATGTTTCGCTGGCCATTTCGACTGTTACAGTCAGTTATTTTTCAATTTAAAATATAAAATATTCGATATTTAATTTAAACGTACATTTCAATTTGCCAGGGCCACAAACTGAATCGAAAAATTCCAGAAAAATAAATCTAGCTTTGTTTTGACGATACGGTCCTAACAAAACCGGTTTCGTCGAATTCTGAGCTTGTTTGAAAAACGGCCATTTTTAGGTCGACCCTTTTTAACAGAATTTGACCAAACACGTTATCTTTTGCCCCGCTCACATACAAGCTTCAAAAATTACGAAATTTGAAACTTAGCCATAATTTGACATCCCGGACCCAACAAAAGTGGTTTCGTCGAATTCCGAGGTTGTATGCAAAATCTCAATTTTTAAGGGCTATATATACTATATAGCGACCTTTCTGAAAATTCATTTGGCCATAACTTTTGATTTCCGTTATGAAATTTCGATTTTTCAGATTCGTTAGAAAGGTATTGATAAACAGATTTAAATATTTTCAGTTTCGTTAAAATCCGTTATATTTTCCACCCGGTACAATCAGACTTTGTTTGTATTCAAAATTTCAGACGGCCATATTATACACAATTCTATATTTTATGGAAATAGGCTATTTTAATCATTCAAATTTCTTGTTAATAACCTAATTTAAAAATTTTAAACTGGTTCACATTTTCCGGGTTATTACAACTATATATCCACAATCCAATTATATGAGACAATCAGCTTCACAAAGCATCACTTTTCAATTATATTACTTCAAGAATCAAGTTTTATAATTGAAAATCGATGAGAGTGACGATTCTAATTATGGAAACTCGTTCCTCACAAACAGATTCAGAATAAATGACACAGAACAGTCACAGAATGATAATAGTCACAAAACAGAAAATTAAACTATTGTACAAGCAAGTCGCTGCCCCTGCAGAATTTTTTTACAAGCAATGTCTATATTTTTCTTTGCAGCAGAGCACCTGTAGGGTTCAGAAATTATTACAGTCGGGCATGGCTGTCTATCCAGAAAAAATAAGTAGCGTCAATGATTGAAATCTCACTATTTGCAATTTCTTTTGATTTCTGAAATCTTGATTTGTTTCTTGAACTCCAGTCACCTTGTCCTTAGTTCGAAACTGTTTTTTTTCGGTTTTTTTTTGAATGAATTGAATAACTAAGAAAGCACAAGAAAAAGAAAAAGGAATTAACAAAAAAAGCTAACTTTTTGGAAAAGATGGTGCTGAAGTGTTGATTGAAAAAAAAACTGTGGTGAAATGAGATTATGTGAGAGGGAAGGGTATTTGATCAGAGGGAAGAAATGAAGTAGGGAAAAATAATTGAAAAAAAAAGAATCTTTTTTTGGCCTCCCCTTTTTTATTATTGTTCAAACAGTGGAGAAATAGGAAAGAAACAAATGACAAAAAAATGGGAAGAGAGATTTCAGGAAAGAAAGAGAATTGTAAAGGAAGAAAGGAAAGTAATTGTAAAAGATTTGTAAAAGAAATTGAGAATGAAAAGCAAAAAAAGAGAAGACAAAAACAGAAAGATTTTTTTTCTTTTGTCTATTGTTGTAAAATTAGAAGAGACAGAAAAAATGAAAAAGGAAAAACTTGAAAAGGGAAAGAAACAAATGGAGAAAGGAAAGAAAATTAATTACAAGGCAGAGAAGAGAAATTTATATGAGGAAATTTTTTCTTCAGCAAATTGTAAAAGAAGGAAGGATGCGAGATATTAGTAAGAGGGGAAACAAACGAAAGAAAAGAGAAAAAAGTTGAAAACAGGGAAGAAATAAAAGAAAAATGGCAAGATTTTTTTTTTTGAACTTGTAAAAGAAGAATGAGAAGTAATTGTATTGAAAATTGGAAAGGAGGAATAAAAAGGAAAGAAATCAGAAGTGGAATTTTTTTTTGAAAAGAAAGGAAATTTGTAAGAGAAGAAAAGAAATCAAATGTATTGAGAACAAGAAAGACAAAAGAAGAAAGGAAAAAGAAATTGCAAAAGAGGTATCTTTTTTTTTGAAATTTGTATAAAGAAAAAGAATGTAGATGACTGGAAAGAAAGTGGAAAGATGTAAAGAATAAAGGGAAATTGAAAGTTGTTTTTTTTAATGAAGGAGAGAGCCGGAAAGAAATAAATGAAAAAAAATGGAAAGAGAGATTGTAGGAGGTGAATGAGAAATGCAACTAGAAATAAATAAATAAATAAAATGCAAGTTTTTTTTTATGAAAATTTGAACAAGAAGAAAAGGAAAGAAATGAATGGGAAAAACCAAAACAAAAAAGGAAAAAAAAATAAAAGAGGAAGGAAATAAAAGGAAAAAAGCAAGGTTTTTTCAGTAGAGAGGAAGGGTAGAAGGAATTGAGGAAAGAAATAAAAGCAGACAAAAACAGGAAAGAAATCAAAGTAGACAGAGAAGAAATTGCAAAAGTTTTTTTGTTTAGAAAGTTGTAGACAAAAGATGGAAACAAATAAAAAGAAAAGGAAAGGGAAAAGAAAATTGTGAAAATCAGCGAGGTGATAGAAAGATGGAAAGAAATTGAAGAAAAATTAGCAAGTTTCTTTATTTTGTATATATATTTTTTTCTTTTTGAAGAAGGAATTAGATTGGAAGAAATGCGAACAAAAAAAGAAAGAAATAAATGAAAATAAAACGAAGGAAAATTAAAAGAAAAAGGGGCAAGATTTTTTTTCTTGTCTTAGAGTTCATAATATCAATATGTGATACACAATCAACCAATCAAGATTTTTATCAATATATATCTACAAGAAAACAATAGGAAAATAAAAGAAAATTTGGCAAGATTTTTTTTTTACAAAATCAAACAAAAAGAAAAAACTAGCACGAATCATAAATTAAATAAATAATAAAATTCAATTGTTACCTCCTCGGCAATAGTGCCAAAAACTTGATCGACGCTTTCCTATGAATCAGAAAAGCGCGATATTTAAATTTAATTCTGCAAGCATACATGTGTGTAGCATACAGGTCGAACACAAGGAGGTAAATTAAAATCAAATTATTTATCTAATCTCTTCGGCGAGTTAGACGATTTTTGAGGTTGGTTTTTGAAAACAATAAAAATTGAAACAGCAATCCGATTCAGAACAAATCTAATTGAACCGATGTAATGGCGCATTTTGTAAGGTATAATAATTACGTCATTTAATTATTTAAGTAACGAATATATTAAATAAACGATAGTTGAACGTATAATTTATAATATAATTATAATCGAGCTCGAAATGGCGCGGCAGTTCGCTATTTGGCGATTCGAACTTCAACTGAATGTACAGGATTCGTTTTAAGCCGGATTTCTGTGAAACAAGAAACGTGTGGAGCTGGTGGAGTATATCTTTCTAGTGGAAGAGAGAAATCGAGATTTCGTCGTGTAGATTTTGAGTTACGTCCAAATCAAATTCTCAGAGATGCAGCGCCCTGGCCATAACTATTTGATTATATTTTAAATAAAGATTTAAATAGAAATCAAGCGTCGATATAACTCTGACGAGGTAATATCAAGTTGTAAATACATACAGGAATATTTTGGAGCTGTATGGTATCCCACTGTGAATACAGACGATAATAATTAATTTTAAACAATTAATTTAATTATATTTAAATATATTTATATATTTAAATAGGCTATTTAGAGCGTTAAAAATTGCCACTTTTGCATACGAAGTCGGAATTCGACGAAACAAGTTTTGTTGGATCCGCAATGTCAAATAGTTGTTAGATTCCAAGTTTCGTGATTTTTAGAGTCACTGTGTGGCCGCACGGATTTTTAGAGTGAAAAATAGTGGGTATTTCAACAGTTAAAAATACGTTGTGTGAGCATACGGAGTTGGAATTCAACGAAACCAATTTCGTTGGGACCGTAATGTCGAACTCTAGCTACATGTCCAGTTTGGGAATTTTTAGGTATCGTATGTAACCACTGTGATTTTTAGAAGGAGGATACGACGAGAAAATCATTTAAATAAAATGTAAAATCAATTCAAAAATATCTCCAACCATTTTTCTGGTAACAAGCAGGCCACGCGACCTCTCTCCTCAGCCACAAAGTTTACCAACCCAAAAGAGTGTATATATACGGTATAAACCCAATCACAGCAACATTTTGGAGATCAAAAAAAATCAAATACAAATAAAAACGAGGCTTGTAATTCAAAATATATGTACAGTTGGAATCGCCAGATGTTTCTCTTCAACTCAATATGATTTTTGTCCAACTCGAGGTGGGGTTCTTCGCTGGTGTTTCACAGCGTCAGTTTAGGGCTCGGGTTCAGGGAAAATCCAGTTGGTGATTCGCGAAATCAGTACCATATTTGGATTCAGCAAAGTGAGCCGCACCTTTGTGTCAAGAAGCAGGGGATTCGGCGCCATTCTTGATCGATTCCTGTAGTGAGCTCGACGGCGTCGCGAGCAGGGAGAGGAGTTCGAGTATGATGAAGATGGTATGGGTTTAACGAGATTTTTATGCTGAGAATATTGGTGAATTTAGTTTGATTTTAAGGTGTATGAAGAAGGGGATGGAAGTGAGGGAAGAGCGGCTATGGTTGTGTTCTCATGAGGAGCAGGTCAGCGTATTTGGGGAAGAAAGAACATAGCGGGTCTGGACTGGTGTGACGGCAAAGAATTTCGCTCGGTCCGAACCAGTCGCTAAACCGACCCAGACCGTTCGAAACACCCTATCGTTTGAGAACATGACAAAATAGAACACATACAGAAGAACGTTTCACTGTATGTTACAACAATGCATTAGATTACAAGAATATACAGAGTATGAATCAATATTACACAGAAATATCAGAGATTTAAATTACATTTAAATACATAGCAGCGGAAAATAATACAATACACAACTAGAAGAGATATACGGATACAAAGCTTTCCGGATATCGTTCCAGCTGTAAACCAGGATCCTGTGAATATAAATCTGCAAAACCAAAACAACTAGCTGCCCGTGTCAAAATAAGGGCACCCAGAGTTTAGGTTAAAACAATAAACTCCAGGTCAGTCATGTGACTGGTGTGAGAACTAAAACCGTTTTTAATCTTTGTTTTTAAAGTTAGGTAAATCAAGGGACCACGCCGTCTAACACGGAACGGGTTTCCTCCCAAGAATACCAGTGCATAAAACAAACAGCGCAATGCTAAATAAAGAAGAATGAAGCTATTATAAGACCCAGGTCGCATCACACAACGCAACGCAGCCGAGGATAGGGTTTTCCCTTATAACAGCCAAAGAATGCTTGATACGTTTAAAACAAATCGTTTGATACTATTATAAGTGCATAGTGTATAAAACAACTTCAAATCATAAGTATCAATCATAGGCGGCATGAGCACCCCATCCCACTATGTCGCCATACTAGGCTCTACAAATAAAACCGCAAATGTCACGTATTTGGAAATTGGATTTCCGTCTACGAACCGAGGCAAAAGATAGTCCTCACCGACTTCGAGACTGTCTAGCCCGAGCCTCAGGGTCAGAGCGCATCGACCCTTGGATCCTCAGGGCCGGTCCACCGATGTGGATTAAAATGCCTGAACATGCGTTTCCCCGCCCTTTGGGGCGTAAATGAGCCAACTAAATGACTCCATCGGTTCGAGAACGACCGATCAATCCGAGGCGCCTCGCAACAGCAACAACCACATAAGTCAAACTCGTCAGGGCGTGTAAAACCACTGACGCCACTTCTAGCTAGAAAGAAACGCATGCCCTCCCTAAAGTCCTCTCCCGTTTTTGGTTCATACCGGGTGTGAAACTCGCGAAGCAAACGTTACACAAAGCTACGCCACAAAGGCCTTGCTTTGATCATCACCACAAGACTTTGCTTTTCAACAGAAGCCTCGACCAATTGCCACTTAGGCATGCCACACAGGCAATTCACTCCATGCGTTTGATATCCATCAATATATAACCCCTGAGCTCGTACGTCTCAAAGAAGGGCGTTAAGCAAGAGAATAAATTCTCTGCCGCCAAACAGATATATATTTAATAGAGATCAATCACACGGACTAAAATCCAATGTCAGACACACAGTCCATTTACAAGTCCGTTCTGGGTCTGAACGAAACCGGAGGCACCTAGTACCCCCGCCTATCCATCGATCTCCAAGTACGTCTGGACGATCACCAACTGTTTCCATCTTCTTGGGTGTACAGCCCAATCAAGATCATCAGTAATTATCCAAACGACGTGAAGACCTCCGGTCTTCGACCATCGTCTTCATCTTCGACTTATCGTCGTACCAGTTATTCAGAATGGGATAAACCCGGTCTTTCCGAATAACTCGCGTATATTTTAAATAAATGTTACACAAACACAACATACGCCTCATTCCAATTCATCAGTCACTAACCGTAAATTAATCAAGAGAACAATTCCCCAAATATTAACCCCGAAGGCCGAAACCAACATCAGATCAATATCCAGAAAACCATTCTGCTTAGCTAACCGACAGTTAGTTTCTGATTTCACATTCATAGGGAAAGGTTCCCATTAATTTTATCCAAGATAAATTCCTGAATTTATTCTCTAATCTTCCTTTGAATTTCGATTCAACTAGTCGGAATTAGTGAACCTTACCGTAGTAATCATTGGTTTTAATTTCCCAATCCCAACCGATTCATCCCATGAAGTAAAACTGGTAATACTTCATATCTAACACCACGGTGTTATCGGTAAATTCAATTACCATTTCACGTTCAAATCTAATTAAAGATTTAACTATCGCCTGGAGCAAAACTGGTGGTACTCCATTTTCGATCTTTTCAATCTAATTAAAGATTCATTAAAACTCCACTTAGTTTTAATCTTTAACTGGGTTAAAGAATCAGTGTCGTTTAAAACACAGTTCACGATAAACCCAAAATCACATTCATTAATTATCGGGTTAAAGAACGGGTGTTATTTAAAACACTTTCCACGATAAACCCAAAAATCAATATCAATTCAATTCCAATTAAATATTATTTAATTGGTACACTTCATTAAATCTAAATAAAAAGATTTAATCTTTTCTCAACTGGGTTCAAGAACAGCGTTAGTGAAGACACCATTCACGACAAACCCAAATCACATTTGATATTAAATACAAGGCTCTGAATAGAAAATATATCGGCTTATATTCAATATCAAATTCTACGACTAACAAATGTCGTATTGGAAATAACGATATAAATATATATCTTTCAAATTTCCATAACAACATCTGTATAATCACGAATTCCAACATCGAAATATTCCGAAGACAATTTCGATTCAAATCCACTCCAATGCAATCATTGGTTATTTTTAAAACCCTTTTCAAATTATATTTATTTACTTAATAATAAATAGAATTATAATTCTAGTTCAAAACTAGTTCATTTCGATAAAAATCTATTTTAATCTTTTCAAATATGGAGTTTTTCATCCCAATCCTTTCTAAATCATTTCTTAAGATTTTACACAAATTATTACTATTTTTAATAATTTTATCAAGGCCCGTACAGTCGATTTCCATCAACGGCCATCGTACTGCACTTACAGCGACCTTTTTCAAATTTGATTTGGAAATAATTCCAAATCCAACCGTTAGATTTCAAATTTCTAATATTCGTTAGAAAGCTCTTTTCGATACGAACCCAACGGTTCCAGTTTTAGGAGAATCCGAAGGTCGGATCTCCCGTAATGTCCGTTTGAAATAAATGGTCGAAATTCGCGAACTGCCGCGGCGCGGCGCGTTCTATTCAGGCCATTATATTATATAATAATATATATAATATATATTTCGTCGATTTCTATTTAGAACGAATTATATAAATAGTTTTAAAATTCGTTTCAAAAGCAATTTCAACTTCCATTTCAGTTCAAATCAAAGTTGAATTCTTCCTTATAAAGTCGTTTTAAAATTCATTTCTATTCAATTCAAATTTCAATTAAATTTGAATTCATTTCAATTCGCTCTCAATTCAATTTGAATTCGTTTTCAATTCAATTCATTTCGAAATCGTTTTTTTTATTCAATTCATTTCGAAATCGTTTTTTTATTCAATTCATTTCGAAATCGTTTTTAATTCAATTCATTTCGAAATCGTTTTTTAATTCAATTTATTTCGAAATCGTTTTCTATTCAATTCATTTCTAAATCGTTTTTAATTCAATTCATTTCGAAATCGTTTTTAATTCAATTCATTTCGAAATCGTTTTTAATTCAATTCATTTCGAAATCGTTTTAAAATCGATATAAATATCGATTCACGTCAAAATGGCGTCAATCTAATCAACACGGCTTCATATATTCCTTTATCTATTCAACAAATGAATATTTATTTTTGTCAACACACGACTAATCTCAACGAATGAGTACTGTCCACGTGTGACTATTTTTGCTAAATTATTTCGTTCAACACATGACTAATCTCAATGGATGAGTACAGTCAACACATGAACCTTTATTTTATAGTGATAAAGATATAAAATTTTATTACTAAAATATTTCGTTCAACACATGACCAATCTCTATGGATGAAACTGTCAACACATGAACCTTTATTTTATATTGATAAAGATGTAAATTTTATTACTAAAATATTTCGTTCAACACATGACCCATCTCAATGGATGAAACTGTCAACACATGAACCTTTATTTTATATTATTCTTTATTTTTCAAATTGGAATGAGGCCCAATCAATGACCATATAAAATTAATTATATGGATTTTCATACAACACATGTATATAATAGCATTGAAAAATAATCAACCATCAACCAAAGTGCACTACACTGTATAAGCATCAAATATAGATATTCAACGCTTATAACAGCCTGTCAATCAATCGATCGACATATTTAATCAATCAGGATGAGTGAACTTCAAATTTCATCCCAACACCCGTGTGGGGTTTCAAACAATCAAACACATATTTTATTTGTGCAGTTGAGCGATGTGTAAAATTTATCGACCCAATCAATGTCCTTCAAATAGGTGTACATAAACAAACCGTCAGGTTTGTAAATGAATATTTATTTTTTCACATTCACGTTAAAAATTATATTTTTAACGATAAAACATTTTATTCCAACATATGAATTTCTATTCATTTCATTTATTCAATAAAATGATATTTTTATTTTTCTACTTATTTTAGAAAATTCCGGCGGCATAACGGCACGATACTAGAAAGGGGACGAGGTCTAGCCTTATCCCCGGTCTAGTGAAGGCCCACGCCATTCACACATCAATCACATCAATTCATTTCACCACACAATTCAATTTCAATCAAATAATCTAACTAATTTTTTTGCAATCAAACAAACAAGTCCATGGTCTGTGGACGATTGTGTCGGGTGCTACTAAGCACCGTCTGCATCCTAGTATATATATAACTAGAAAAAGAAATTGAAGAGTGAGGAGTTCTCACTGATAGCTATCCAAACATCTTGACTCTTCTTTGATATAAATCTTCTTCATTCTCGCCTTTTTGTTACCTTCGTTGCCCGCTTGCTCTACATATGTAAAAATCGAATTTTTACTTTGTTCTTCAACATATAAAAATCATATTTTTACTTCGTTCTTCAACATATAAAAATCATATTTTTACTTCGTTCTTTAACATATAAAAATCATATTTTTACTTCGTTCTTCAACATATAAAAATCATATTTTTACTTCGTTCTTCAACATATAAAAATCACATTTTTACTTCGATGTTCAATATATAAAAATCACATTTTTACTTCGATGTTCAATATATAAAAATCACATTTTTACTTCGATGTTCAATATATAAAAATCACATTTTTACTTCGATGTTCAATATATAAAAATCACATTTTTACTTTGACGTTCAATATATAAAAATCACATTTTTACTTCGATTTTCAATATATAAAAATCACATTTTTACTTCGATGTTCAATATATAAAAATCACATTTTTACTTCGATGTTCAATATATAAAAATCACATTTTTACCTCACTACTCATCTCAAAATATCGTCTTTTCATATTTAAAAATATCGTCTTTTATATTTTAAAAATCACGTCTTTTATATTTTAAAAAATCACGTCTTTACTATTTTAAAAATCACGTCTTTACTATTTTACTTGCATTCATGTAAATGAAAAATCAAATCTTTATACATAATAAAAATCAAAGTTTTTCCTTTATTGAAAATCTATATTTTCACATTCAAAGATTTCATATTTTCAAACAACCAAGATCATATTTTATTTGTAGACAAAGCGAAATTTATTTTTAAACACATTGCTTTTTATATTTTTAAAACGATGTATATTTTCATTTTCAACCACATTTTCATAACATTATATTTTTAAATAGTGTTATATATATATATATATATATATATATATATATAATTTCAGACTTTAAAATCAATAATTTATCTATACATTTCTGATTTTCTAAAACTATGCTATTTAATTAAAATATTTAACTAAAAATGAACTTACCGTTCCTCATTTTCGTTGAACCCATAGTCGGAGGGGAGAAACCACCCACCGTGCCACTTGTGAGCCACCAGGACCGAATCCGACCGTTCCCCATCATCCTCCGCCTCAAGCCGCCCCTTCATCCTCGCCTGCGCAACTTCCGGTGGCGCTCAATCAATCCCGTCTGCTAGCCCTAGTCGAAACCCAAGTAGTCCAAAAGGGATTCGAACTTAACAGAACAAGCATCAAATTGAAGAGGAGCTTATGGCGATCCCAAATATAATTATTTAAAGATTTTTAGATTTTATTTTGATTTTCTTTCTGATTTTTATAAATCTCGTATTTCGTTGTGAAGAGGAAAGGGACTTTGGCGGCTGTGTCGAACGATTGGGGAAATAGGGTTTCCTAGTTTTTAAAGGGTTATATATATTATATAAGTTAATCTTTAATTCAAAAATAAGTTGTTTATCGATTCGAACTCCCAACCAAACGCAACGACTGTCGCCCCTAGCCAATTACCCCTATCCCGGACACACTGGAATATGTTTCGTAGGCCATTTCGGCTGTTACATTCAGTTATTCTTCAAATTAAAGTATAAAACAATTAATTTCCAAATTTGAACGTACATTCCAATTTGCCGGGGTCACAAACTGATTTGAAAAATTATGAAATTTACAACCTAGCAATAACTTTACATCCCGGACCCAACAAAACTGGTTTCGTCGAAATCCGAGGTCGTTTGCAAAATGTCTATTTTTAAGGGCTTGAATTCCATAGCGACTATTCAGAATTTTCAACTGGACATATCTTTTGATTCCCGCTATGAAATTTTGATTTTTTGGATTCGTTGGAAAGATATTCTCAAATAGATCCTATAGTTTCTGGTTTCACTAAAATCCGGATTATTTTGCACCCGGTACATTCAATTGAAGTTTGAAATCGAATTATCGAACTACCGCGCCATTTTCAATTCTATTTATAATTATATATAATTATTTATATTCTAACGACGACGCGTATACTATATACGTCGAATTCTATTCAAAATAAATTTCCTCGTCGATATTATTGAAAATAATATATTTTAGATAATCAAAATTCGCTAAAACCACCAAAATAAAAATTTTAAACTGGCCCAGATTTTCCGGGTTATTACAATCTCCCCCACTTAAAACTTTTCGTCCCCGAAAAGGAACAATGTAACGACCCGAAATTTTTATCGATTTATTTTAAATATTCAATATGGTTTTAAATATAGAGTTGGTAATATAAATAAATTTTATTTGTATGTTATCGATTTAGAAATAAATTCTTGGATTTGTATAAATATACTAAATTATCGAAATACAAAATAAAATTGAAATCGAAGTTAAAAACAGAATCAGAACAGTTTAGATGATCAATATATATATTGAATATCGACGACAATGATAATAATGTATGGTTGGAGAATTTATTTGTTTTGAATTTAAATTTTATTATATTAATTTAATATGGTATATACGTTGGAATTAAATATCAAAATATATTCAATTAGTTCAGGATAGTGTTACACTGTTGAAATAACAATGGTTGCGTTAAAATAGCAGTTCAGGGATTTCGAGTAATAGACCGCGAGATATCATAGTTATTTAATCTAATCAAAATCTAATTAATATCAGCTACCCTACGTTTGCAGGAGCCGACCTATATTCAGAATAACACCCTAAAAATGGAAACGCACAGACCTATGATTTCCTCGAGCTGAAATTACTGTCTTCTACCTTCGATATCTAGGAAACCAGTGTTTAATAGCAATTGTACAATGGTCCCCTTTCTCACTTATATAAATGAAAACCATCGCCTGTGTTATGTCATTCTCCAAACCAACAGATGCATTTTCAATTCCCTCTTCCTTCGTTTCCTTTTTCTCCCAATAAAAATCAATCGACTAATATATATAAAAAAAAAAAAAAAAAATCAAAGTTGGAGCGGGGCAAATCGATCAGTCCGTGGTTCATAGATCTCGTTCGAGACTGAGTAGGGATTAGGGGAGGGTGCGGTGCTTTGGAAGCGGAAGTCTGAAGGAGGAGCCGCTCGATGTGGGCGCGATGTGGTTGTGGTGAAGGTCGCGACCTGTAGCGAGCTCGGGAGGTTTAAGGCAGTGTAGGGGAGTGGTGTAGGTGATAATCGGTCAGGGGTTCTGCGGTGTTCGCTAGTGGAGTTCGATCTCTTTGCGATGGTGAAATGGGTACAGTCGCGATGGAGATTCAATCTCAGGTTTCTGGAAATAGTGAAAGTAGGCATGGTGGAGATGGTCATTTGTTAGAGGAGGGTCTGGATACAGTCGATGTTGTTTTTATGCGGTAGTGGGGTGGGTATGCTACAGCAGTTTGGTGTTGGCACTGGCAAACGGGCGAGCTGGTGAGAGAACTAGCAGTACTGCACTATAGGTGTTTGAGGATATGCTGCAATAGTATTCATTAGTGCTGGAAGCAATGGACAACGCTGCAGTTGGAGTTCGGGTAAGGTGGTTGCTGGTTCGAAGAAGTTGTAGCGTCTGGGACAAAATAGAATGTAAGGTATTCATTTTTGGAATTTAAAATGCATAAGGAAATGACACATTTGTTTTAGCTATTTATTTAAATTAATATAGTGCTTAACAGTTAAAAATAAATAAATCATCATAGGTACGAATGAATTCAATTGAAACAAGCCGAGACGATATGACAGATAATGGAGTGGTCGGCAAACAGAAATACGAGGTGAGTAAATCTCACTCACCTTTAGAATTATTTTTACTTCATTAAAAATAATTGTTTATTACTTGTGTGCATGCTTTCTGGTTGTTTTATATATATTAGTTATTTAGGCTATTATATATATATATTGGGTTGATTGGTTGGTTGGATTCCCGCAGTCTCATTAGCGGATGCCCGCAGTTTTATAGCGGATGATTACCCTATACGCCCCACGCTATGATTAGTGGATGACCTTCTATACCGCGATATTCTGCCACGAAGCAGAATGGGTATTATTTATGTGCTAACATCTGTGGATGCAGGAAAACAGGTTGGAGGAATCCAACTGGATTCCTCAAAAATATATTATCTGTTTGGTTGTTTGATTACATATATATACTGTGATATATGATGTGTTAGAAAACCTGAAATAACTGATTGGTTGTTTGGTGTTTAAATATCACTGGGCTAAGTGTAAATTTATTTAAATTATCCGGAAGGGATATTTGAAATTTAAAAGGGAAATTCTATTTTTCTAAAATAGAATTTGAAATTTCAAGTAGAATTTAAAATACAGAGTTTTTAAAATGGAACTTTTAAATATAATTTCAAAAATGGAATTTTGAAATGAAATCTCAGAAGAGAACTTGAAATAGAAATTTTGAGTGGAAATTCAAATAGAATTTGAATGTTAGAAAGAAGTTTGAATATTTGAAATTCTAAAGAAAATTCCAAAAAGGGTTTGAAATGGAATTTTAATTATATATATATATTTCAAATAAAGTGTGAGTATAGCATTGAATATAATATTTGAATAAGGAAATTTTAAAATAGAAATTTCAACATGGAAATTCAAATGGCATTTGAATATAGTAATTTAAAAGGAAATTCAAATAGTGTTTGAATACAAGAAATTTAAATAGTATTTAAATAGTGGAAATTCGAATATAGAATCTGAATAATAGGAATTCAAATAATTTGAATAAGAGAAACTGAATAGAATTTGAATGCAAAGAAATTCAATGGATTTGAATAAAGAAAATATTCAAATGGGATTTAAATAGAGAGTTTAAGTATAAGAATTTAAATAGAATTCAAATGGTGTTAAATATAAGAATTCAAACAAAACTCAAATGGAGTTTAATAGAAAGAATTTGAATAAGAGGAATTCAAAGAGATTTGAAACATGGTATTTGAATTCAAAGAAAGTAAAATGTGATACTTGAAGTTCAAAGTAAAAATGAGTTTAAATATTTGAAGTTCAAATGAATTAAAAATGGAATATGAATTCAAATAGTTGAAATAGAATTTGAATTAGAATCGAATTGGAATTTGAATATAGATTTCAAATAAAAATGAAATAGAATATCAGAGATATTTGTTGAGTTGGGAAAAATGATTTGGTATATATTTAAAATATATTAGAACAGAGTTGAATTTATATAAACGAAGTTTTAAAAGTTTATATATATAAATATAATTAAAACGAACTCGCCGTAGCGCTGCAGTTCGTAAAATAGCGATTCGAACTTCAATCGAGTATACAGGACTCAATTGAAGTCGGAATTCTTCGAAACAAGAAACGTCCGGACCGATTTGATAATAGTTTTCTGATAGAAGAGAAAAATCTGAATTTCGTCGTATAGATTTTGAGTTATGTCAAAATCAAATTTTCAGAAAAGCAGCGCCATAAACCATTATAAACCATAATGGATTTTATATATAAATATTGGGATTTTTAAGCAAATAAAAATCCGGATTTCCATTTAAAAATCTAGACTTGAGTTAGAAAATAAATATGGACTCAAGTGAAGTAAAGAAGATGATTTTTGAAACAATAATCATATTTTTGATTATTGAATAGAATTAACTAAAGAAGAATTAGTTAATCGAGTTTGAACTAAAATCGAACTTTGAAAAGTGAAATTTGGGATTGTAAATATATATTCGAAATCGAATATAGAACTAAAATTGAAATTTGAATTCAATTGATTGATAAGTAAGTGGAAATATATTCGAAACGTGTTATATTCAAATATACAAGCATGATAGGCAGAGAGTTAGTTAAAGAATTACTTTAACGAATTGAGTCAAACGAGTGTACGAAGTTGAAATAAATGGGACAGGTATAGACATACAGGAGACAGGTATGGGGCAAGGATAATGCAGGTATATAAATAATGTGCTCGACAAAAGGTACATGTTTAATTCATATATGAGGTTTTATGCGCCGTATCGGCAAGCCGCTTGGCTTTTCCTTTTTCTTTTTGATTGAGGAAGATACCGGGAAGCTATTTGAAATTTCCCGATGCTCCCGATACAGGGGAGGTTATGGCGAAATTTTCCGGAAATTTAAGGAGTTAGAATATTTTTAAGAGATTTTGATAATTTGAAATCATGGTATCGACGTATTGAATTCGATAGTAAAGTGAATATAAAAATCGCACGTTGTAAACAAAAAGGGATAGAGATAAATGATTGGAATTGTTTCCAATTGCAAATAGAAATTTTTCTAATATATAGAAAACAAAAGAAGTTGATATTTGGAAACGTTTTCCAAATGGCATAAGAGCCAAGATTGGTTATGGAAAATATTTGGTTAACAAATATTGATAAGGAAATGGATAAGAGATTTAATTAATGAAATATTAATTAAAGAGCCCAGTGATTTGTTTGATATGTTTGGATGAACACTTGTTTTTATTCGATAGTTAAATCACAGACTATCGAAGTTTTGACCCTCGTTGTCAATATGGAGAGACCGGTTGGATTATTATCCGAAGAACCACTCCGTATCGGCATAAGCGTTACGAACCAAGTATGCTGGATATATTGAAGACGGAGTGAAATGCAAGGGCTTTTCTATTAAATAGAAATAGTGCCTTCGGTTTCGTTCAATCCCAGAACGAACGTAAATGGACGAATGTCTGACAGAGTATTTCCAATGATCAAATGGGTTGGTCTGTATGAATGTATATGGTTGCAACGGATTTATCCCTTAGCATAATATCCAGAATATTTGTGCAAACTCAACTGGTGGTTAACGGATCTGACAATGTGGCATTCAAAGTGATTGTGCTGTCAATGAATGGTAAGTATGCGTAGCCTCAGGCCTCAACAACCGGGAAAGGACAAAAATCGGGCAGGCAGCATGGCTATGTGGGTCGCTCCCATTAGGGTGTATAATCACCTATCTAGAGAAATTCCTTTTGTTTCTAAATCTATCGATTCTGCCCATTCGGGAACGGTGGTTTGAGTCCAACCGTTGGTGATATACATTCGATACACTCAAGCGAAATGAGTGGTCGGTCATGTGTGGGCCGGGTTGCAAGACGTTCTTGTTGAACCCAGGTGTATTTGCCTCTAGAGATACATCATCGGAAGGTGGTCCCATACCTTGTCATGTTGGAAATCCAATCTTCAATAAGCGCCATGCGGTTTTTGATTTTATACTATATATGTGGAGCGTGAGATGCAAGCGTTCTACTATTTGGTTATTTACTTGATGTAGACATTATTATAATATCACTGGATTTGATATCAAAGTGTTTTGGGTTATAGTAAGGTAAAAACCGTCCGTGTTTATGTGTGGACTGGTCTTACTATTATCTTTTCTTTCGAAAAGGGTTTTGAAAGTTAAACAAGTGGTTGGAGTTTACTCACACCAGTCCCATGACTGACCCAGAGTTTATTTTGTTTTGTTCTTCCCTAAACTCTTGGGTGCCCAAATTTGTACGGGCAGTCAAGTGTTTCAGGCTTTTACAGATACACTTGGAGGAGCTTGAAGCAGGAGGCTTCAACGATAGTTGTTTAGAGTTACTTCCGCTGAATCAAATGTTATGTGTACTCTGATGATGGTATGTGTATATGTACAAAACAGATTTGTATTCCAAAGCTTATGTTATAGAATATTTTATTCGTTCCGCTGTGAGTTTGTGATCTTCGTTTTCTTCTATTCTAAGTTTTCTATCTTATCTATTCTCACCCTCTATCTTCTTTCTAATAATGAGTCGTATTTCTGTGTTATTTGGGTTGGACGTGTGGTGTATTTAGTCAACTCAGGTAGCACGGATTTGCGGGTCATTACAGTTGGTATCAGAGCTTAGGTTGAGTGAATACCTAGGCTTTGTGGAGTTGTGCTCATTAGAGATAGGGTCAGCAGTGCCCTAGAATGAGTTGAGTGTATATACGAGAGAGCGTATTTGTAAATTGATATAAAAGTTGTTTTATATTGTGTTGACTAGTCTGTGAGTGGTTTATGAATTCTGGTCGAATCGTGGGACGCCACGACGTCGATAGGAGTTTCTAAATACTTGAACAGAAGATTGAACACGATATTGTTTTAAAGTGGGTAAATGAAATAATTTAACCCAAAATTTCTATTTTGATGTAGAAAGAATAATTTTCTGAAATTATTATATTATATGGATGTGTTGGATGTTGATTTTATAATCAAACGAGATTATAAAATTTAGAATGGTTATTTATAACCAAATAGAATTTGTATAGAAATTAAATATACAAATGAGATGAATTAGAATTAAATTCAAACCAGAATTAAGAATTTAAAATCCTGGGAAGTTGAAAAATATTTTTCAATGTATATTAAAATAATATAGCTTTGTTTTAGAAGGATTTGAAAGAAAATCATTTTAGATGAATTTTGAAATAATAAAGCACTGAACTCACTTCAGTGGCTGGGAAATAATTCTGATGATGATTGCAACATCATCAGTGTTCATTTCCGAGTTTCTAGGTGATAGGTTGCTACCTTAGAAAGTTTTGATGGAAATTTGTTTGAAAGAAAACAAATTGGTTTGAAAATTCAAATGTTTGAAATTTGAAATGAAAATAAATATATGTATATATTTATGGGATTTCAAAAGAATTTGAAAGGAAAAACCCAGGGATTTGAATTCTGGAATTTAAAATTTAACTTAAACAAGTTAAATGGATCGAAGTGGATAAATTGATTAAATTCAATTTGTATGAATTTGAATTAAATGGGATTATGTTGATTGTAAATCATTTAAGTGAATGGGAACCAAATGTTTTGGTGGAATTAGATTTGTTGAAATGTGAGGAGTTGAGTCTCAACATAAGTGAATTTTTGAAAAGTAATGAGTTTGTACCATTTTTCCTACCTTAGCAATTTCGAGGACGAAATTATTTTAAGGGGGAAAGAATGTAACGACCCGAAATTTTTATCGATTTATTTTAAATATTCAATATGGTTTTAAATATAGAGTTGGTAATATAAATAAATTTTATTTGTATGTTATCGATTTAGAAATAAATTCTTGGATTTGTATAAATATACTAAATTATCGAAATACAAAATAAAATTGAAATCGAAGTTAAAAACAGAATCAGAACAGTTTAGATGATCAATATATATATTGAATATCGACGACAATGATAATAATGTATGGTTGGAGAATTTATTTGTTTTGAATTTAAATTTTATTATATTAATTTAATATGGTATATACGTTGGAATTAAATATCAAAATATATTCAATTAGTTCAGGATAGTGTTACACTGTTGAAATAACAATGGTTGCGTTAAAATAGCAGTTCAGGGATTTCGAGTAATAGACCGCGAGATATCATAGTTATTTAATCTAATCAAAATCTAATTAATATCAGCCACCCTACGTTTGCAGGAGCCGACCTATATTCAGAATAACACCCTAAAAATGGAAACGCACAGACCTATGATTTCCTCGAGCTGAAATTACTGTCTTCTACCTTCGATATCTAGGAAACCAGTGTTTAATAGCAATTGTACAATGGTCCCCTTTCTCACTTATATAAATGAAAACCATCGCCTGTGTTATGTCATTCTCCAAACCAACAGATGCATTTTCAATTCCCTCTTCCTTCGTTTCCTTTTTCTCCCAATAAAAATCAATCGACTAATATATATAAAAAAGAAAAAAAAATCAAAGTTGGAGCGGGGCAAATCGATCAGTCCGTGGTTCATAGATCTCGTTCGAGACTGAGTAGGGATTAGGGGAGGGTGCGGTGCTTTGGAAGCGGAAGTCTGAAGGAGGAGCCGCTCGATGTGGGCGCGATGTGGTTGTGGTGAAGGTCGCGACCTGTAGCGAGCTCGGGAGGTTTAAGGCAGTGTAGGGGAGTGGTGTAGGTGATAATCGGTCAGGGGTTCTGCGGTGTTCGCTAGTGGAGTTCGATCTCTTTGCGATGGTGAAATGGGTACAGTCGCGATGGAGATTCAATCTCAGGTTTCTGGAAATAGTGAAAGTAGGCATGGTGGAGATGGTCATTTGTTAGAGGAGGGTCTGGATACAGTCGATGTTGTTTTTATGCGGTAGTGGGGTGGGTATGCTACAGCAGTTTGGTGTTGGCACTGGCAAACGGGCGAGCTGGTGAGAGAACTAGCAGTACTGCACTATAGGTGTTTGAGGATATGCTGCAATAGTATTCATTAGTGCTGGAAGCAATGGACAACGCTGCAGTTGGAGTTCGGGTAAGGTGGTTGCTGGTTCGAAGAAGTTGTAGCGTCTGGGACAAAATAGAATGTAAGGTATTCATTTTTGGAATTTAAAATGCATAAGGAAATGACACATTTGTTTTAGCTATTTATTTAAATTAATATAGTGCTTAACAGTTAAAAATAAATAAATCATCATAGGTACGAATGAATTCAATTGAAACAAGCCGAGACGATATGACAGATAATGGAGTGGTCGGCAAACAGAAATACGAGGTGAGTAAATCTCACTCACCTTTAGAATTATTTTTATTTCATTAAAAATAATTGTTTATTACTTGTGTGCATGCTTTCTGGTTGTTTTATATATATTAGTTATTTAGGCTATTATATATATATATATTGGGTTGATTGGTTGGTTGGATTCCCGCAGTCTCATTAGCGGATGCCCGCAGTTTTATAGCGGATGATTACCCTATACGCCCCACGCTATGATTAGTGGATGACCTTCTATACCGCGATATTCTGCCACGAAGCAGAATGGGTATTATTTATGTGCTAACATCTGTGGATGCAGGAAAACAGGTTGGAGGAATCCAACTGGATTCCTCAAAAATATATTATCTATTTGGTTGTTTGATTACATATATATACTGTGATATATGATGTGTTAGAAAACCTGAAATAACTGATTGGTTGTTTGGTGTTTAAATATCACTGGGCTAAGTGTAAATTTATTTAAATTATCCGGAAGGGATATTTGAAATTTAAAAGGGAAATTCTATTTTTCTAAAATAGAATTTGAAATTTCAAGTAGAATTTAAAATACAGAGTTTTTAAAATGGAACTTTTAAATATAATTTCAAAAATGGAATTTTGAAATGAAATCTCAGAAGAGAACTTGAAATAGAAATTTTGAGTGGAAATTCAAATAGAATTTGAATGTTAGAAAGAAGTTTGAATATTTGAAATTCTAAAGAAAATTCCAAAAAGGGTTTGAAATGGAATTTTAATTATATATATATATTTCAAATAAAGTGTGAGTATAGCATTGAATATAATATTTGAATAAGGAAATTTTAAAATAGAAATTTCAACATGGAAATTCAAATGGCATTTGAATATAGTAATTTAAAAGGAAATTCAAATAGAGTTTGAATACAAGAAATTTAAATAGTATTTAAATAGTGGAAATTCGAATATAGAATCTGAATAATAGGAATTCAAATAATTTGAATAAGAGAAACTGAATAGAATTTGAATGCAAAGAAATTCAATGGATTTGAATAAAGAAAATATTCAAATGGGATTTAAATAGAGAGTTTAAGTATAAGAATTTAAATAGAATTCAAATGGTGTTAAATATAAGAATTCAAACAAAACTCAAATGGAGTTTAATAGAAAGAATTTGAATAAGAGGAATTCAAAGAGATTTGAAACATGGTATTTGAATTCAAAGAAAGTAAAATGTGATACTTGAAGTTCAAAGTAAAAATGAGTTTAAATATTTGAAGTTCAAATGAATTAAAAATGGAATATGAATTCAAATAGTTGAAATAGAATTTGAATTAGAATCGAATTGGAATTTGAATATAGATTTCAAATAAAAATGAAATAGAATATCAGAGATATTTGTTGAGTTGGGAAAAATGATTTGGTATACATTTAAAATATATTAGAACAGAGTTGAATTTATATAAACGAAGTTTTAAAAGTTTATATATATAAATATAATTAAAACGAACTCGCCGCAGCGCTGCAGTTCGTAAAATAGCGATTCGAACTTCAATCGAGTATACAGGACTCAATTGAAGTCGGAATTCTTCGAAACAAGAAACGTCCGGACCGATTTGATAATAGTTTTCTGATAGAAGAGAAAAATCTGAATTTCGTCGTATAGATTTTGAGTTATGTCAAAATCAAATTTTCAGAAAAGCAGCGCCATAAACCATTATAAACCATAATGGATTTTATATATAAATATTGGGATTTTTAAGCAAATAAAAATCCGGATTTCCATTTAAAAATCTAGACTTGAGTTAGAAAATAAATATGGACTCAAGTGAAGTAAAGAAGATGATTTTTGAAACAATAATCATATTTTTGATTATTGAATAGAATTAACTAAAGAAGAATTAGTTAATCGAGTTTGAACTAAAATCGAACTTTGAAAAGTGAAATTTGGGATTGTAAATATATATTCGAAATCGAATATAGAACTAAAATTGAAATTTGAATTCAATTGATTGATAAGTAAGTGGAAATATATTCGAAACGTGTTATATTCAAATATACAAGCATGATAGGCAGAGAGTTAGTTAAAGAATTACTTTAACGAATTGAGTCAAACGAGTGTACGAAGTTGAAATAAATGGGACAGGTATAGACATACAGGAGACAGGTATGGGGCAAGGATAATGCAGGTATATAAATAATGTGCTCGACAAAAGGTACATGTTTAATTCATATATGAGGTTTTATGCGCCGTATCGGCAAGCCGCTTGGCTTTTCCTTTTTCTTTTTGATTGAGGAAGATACCGGGAAGCTATTTGAAATTTCCCGATGCTCCCGATACAGGGGAGGTTATGGCGAAATTTTCCGGAAATTTAAGGAGTTAGAATATTTTTAAGAGATTTTGATAATTTGAAATCATGGTATCGACGTATTGAATTCGATAGTAAAGTGAATATAAAAATCGCACGTTGTAAACAAAAAGGGATAGAGATAAATGATTGGAATTGTTTCCAATTGCAAATAGAAAATTTTCTAATATATAGAAAACAAAAGAAGTTGATATTTGGAAACGTTTTCCAAATGGCATAAGAGCCAAGATTGGTTATGGAAAATATTTGGTTAACAAATATTGATAAGGAAATGGATAAGAGATTTAATTAATGAAATATTAATTAAAGAGCCCAGTGATTTGTTTGATATGTTTGGATGAACACTTGTTTTTATTCGATAGTTAAATCACAGACTATCGAAGTTTTGACCCTCGTTGTCAATATGGAGAGACCGGTTGGATTATTATCCGAAGAACCACTCCGTATCGGCATAAGCGTTACGAACCAAGTATGCTGGATATATTGAAGACGGAGTGAAATGCAAGGGCTTTTCTATTAAATAGAAATAGTGCCTTCGGTTTCGTTCAATCCCAGAACGAACGTAAATGGACGAATGTCTGACAGAGTATTTCCAATGATCAAATGGGTTGGTCTGTATGAATGTATATGGTTGCAACGGATTTATCCCTTAGCATAATATCCAGAATATTTGTGCAAACTCAACTGGTGGTTAACGGATCTGACAATGTGGCATTCAAAGTGATTGTGCTGTCAATGAATGGTAAGTATGCGTAGCCTCAGGCCTCAACAACCGGGAAAGGACAAAAATCGGGCAGGCAGCATGGCTATGTGGGTCGCTCCCATTAGGGTGTATAATCACCTATCTAGAGAAATTCCTTTTGTTTCTAAATCTATCGATTCTGCCCATTCGGGAACGGTGGTTTGAGTCCAACCGTTGGTGATATACATTCGATACACTCAAGCTAAATGAGTGGTCGGTCATGTGTGGGCCGGGTTGCAAGACGTTCTTGTTGAACCCAGGTGTATTTGCCTCTAGGGATACATCATCGGAAGGTGGTCCCATACCTTGTCATGTTGGAAATCCAATCTCCAATAAGCGCCATGCGGTTTTTGATTTTATACTATATATGTGGAGCGTGAGATGCAAGCGTTCTACTATTTGGTTATTTACTTGATGTAGACATTATTATAATATCACTGGATTTGATATCAAAGTGTTTTGGGTTATAGTAAGGTAAAAACCGTCCGTGTTTATGTGTGGACTGGTCTTACTATTATCTTTTCTTTCGAAAAGGGTTTTGAAAGTTAAACAAGTGGTTGGAGTTTACTCACACCAGTCCCATGACTGACCCAGAGTTTATTTTGTTTTGTTCTTCCCTAAACTCTTGGGTGCCCAAATTTGTACGGGCAGTCAAGTGTTTCAGGCTTTTACAGATACACTTGGAGGAGCTTGAAGCAGGAGGCTTCAACGATAGTTGTTTAGAGTTACTTCCGCTGAATCAAATGTTATGTGTACTCTGATGATGGTATGTGTATATGTACAAAACAGATTTGTATTCCAAAGCTTATGTTATAGAATATTTTATTCGTTCCGCTGTGAGTTTGTGATCTTCGTTTTCTTCTATTCTAAGTTTTCTATCTTATCTATTCTCACCCTCTATCTTCTTTCTAATAATGAGTCGTATTTCTGTGTTATTTGGGTTGGACGTGTGGTGTATTTAGTCAACTCAGGTAGCACGGATTTGCGGGTCATTACAAACAAAGTCGAAAGTTGTTTGATTAATCAACTCTACGTTCGATCTGGCTTCCATTCTCTAACTTTTCAGTTTCTGAGAATTTTCAAAATTTCAAAAAATTTGGCTAACACCATAAATTTTCGAAAAATTTCGCCATAACCTCCCCTGCACTGGGAGCATCGGGGAATTTCAAATAGCTTCCCCGGTCCTTCAGATCTCAAAAAGGAAAAGAAAAAGCCAAGCGGCTAGCCAATAGGCTCATAAAATCATCATCACCCAAACAAAACAGTAAATTATGTAGTAAACATGTACCTATTTGTCGGGCAAACAAATTTTATTCTCTGCTCTAGCCTCCTTGCTATGACCTGTTCAAGGATATACATGTATATGCAAGCAAATGCGACCAATTTTCAATACAATCCAATATTTGGTTCAATTAGGCATAAATGGTTCAAAATTATCAAACAAATAAACAAACATCAATCAATTAGTGAATTAGAGTTTCAAATTCATAATTTTGATATATATACAAAAATCATGTTTTTGATGCCAAATCACAACAATGTATTCTAGCTATATTAGTTTTGGTTCTCACACCAGTCTAATGGAAATATATAGAAAATCACACCTTCGAAACTCGAACATAAATGTTGATGATGCGATCGCTATCATCAATATCATCTTCGGGCGACTAGAGTGCGATGCTATATCTATCCAATATATTAAAACTTTGAATATATGTTTGCAAGGCGTATATGCAAATTCTTTATATACTGAATTGTCCAAATCAATATAAATATATAATCAAATACGAAAAATTGATTTTAAATGTTCAAAACAAAATTGACTTTCATTTTAAAAATATACTCTTCACACTCGTTCTAGGATACTACTGATCCCATCTCTAACGAGTCATTCCCATTGGATTTTACTAATCCAATATCTGATGAATTCTTTCGTATGGTTGTAATGTGCCTTGTTCTCTGAGCTTTGTAAACCAAAGCTCTGATACCAACTGTGACGGCAAAGAATTTCGGTCGGTCCGAACCAGTCGCTAAACCGACCCAGACCGTTCGAAACACCCTATCGTTTGAGAACATGACAAAATAGAACACATACAGAAGAACGTTTCACTGTATGTTACAACAATGCATTAGATTACAAGAATATACAGAGTATTAATCAATATTACATAGAAATATCAGAGATTTAAGTTACATTTAAATACATAGCAGCGGAAAATAATACAATACACAACTAGAAGAGATATACGGATACAAAGCTTTCCGGATATCGTTCCAGCTGTAAACCAGGATCCTGTGAATATAAATCTGCAAAACCAAAACTACTAGCTGCCCGTGTCAAAATAAGGGCACCCAGGGTTTAGGTTAAAACAATAAACTCCAGGTCAGTTATGTGACTGGTGTGAGAACTAAAACAGTTTTTAATCTTTGTTTTTAAAGTTAGGTAAATCAAGGGACCACGCCGTCTAACACGGATCGGGTTTCCTCCCAAGAATACCAGTGCATAAAACAAACAGCGCAATGCTAAATAAAGAAGAATGAAGCTATTATAAGACCCATGTCCCATCACATAATGCAACGCAGCCGAGGATAGGTTTTTCCCTTATAACAGCCAAAGAATGCTTGATACGTTTAAAACAAATCGTTTGATACTATTATAAGTGCATAGTGTATAAAACAACTTCAAATCATAAGTATCAATCATAGGCGGCATGAGCGCCCCATCCCACTATGTCGCCATACTAGGCTCTACAAATAAAGACGCAAATGTCACGTATTTGGAAATTGGATTTCCATCTATGAACCGAGGCAAAAGATAGTCCTCACCGACTTTGAGACTGTCTAGCCCGAGCCTCAGGGTCAGAGCGCATCGACCCTTGGATCCTCAGGGTCGGTCCACCGATGTGGATTAAAATGCCTGAACATGCGTTTCCCCGCCCTTTGGGGCGTAAATGAGCCAACTAAATGACTCCATCGGTTCGAGAACGACCGATCAATCCGAGGCGCCTCGCAACAGCAACAACCACATAAATCAAACTCGTCAGGGCATGTAAAACCACTGACGCCACTTCTAGCTAGAAAGAAACGCATGCCCTCCCTAACGTCCTCTCCCGTTTTTGGTTCATACCGGGTGTGAAACTCGCGAAGCAAACGTTACACAAAGCTACGCCACAAAGGCCTTGCTTTGATCATCACCACAAGACTTTGCTTTTCAACAAAAGCCTCGACCAATTGCCACTTAGGCATGCCACATAGGCAATTCACTCCATGCGTTTGTTATCCATCAATATATAACCCCTGAGCTCGTACGTCTCAGAGAAGGGCGTTAAGCAAGAGAATAAATTCTCCACCGCCAAACAGATATATATTTAATAGAGATCAATCACACGGACTAAAATCCAATGTCAGACACACAGTCCATTTACAAGTCCGTTCTGGGTCTGAACGAAACCGGAGGCACCTAGTACCCCGCATATCCATCGATCTCCAAGTACGTCTGGACGATCACCAACTGTTTCCATCTTCTTGGGTGTACAGCCCAATCAAGATCATCAGTAATTATCCAAACGACGTGAAGACCTCCGGTCTTCGACCATCGTCTTCATCTTCGACTTATCGTCGTACCAGTTATTCAGAATGGGATAAACCCGGTCTTTCCGAATAACTCGCGTATATTTTAAATAAGTGTTACACAAACACAACATACGCCTCATTCCAATTCATCAGTCACTAACCGTAAATTAATCAAGAGAATAATTCCCCAAATATTAACCCCGAAGGCCGAAACCAACATCAGATCAATATCCAGAAAACCATTCTGCTTAGATAACCGACAGTTAGTTTCTGATTTCACATTCATAGGGAAAGGTTCCCATTAATTTTATCCAAGATAAATTCCTGAATTTATTCTCTAATCTTCCTTTGAATTTCGATTCAACTAGTCGGAATTAGTGAACCTTACCGTAGTAATCATTGGTTTTAATTTCCCAATCCCAACCTATTCATCCCATGAAGTAAAACTGGTAATACTTCATATCTAACACCACGGTGTTATCGGTAAATTCAATTACCATTTCACGTTCAAATCTAATTAAAGATTTAACTATCGCCTGGAGCAAAACTGGTGGTACTCCATTTTCGATCTTTTCAATCTAATTAAAGATTCATTAAAACTCCACTTAGTTTTAATCTTTAACTGGGTTAAAGAATTAGTGTCATTTAAAACACAGTTCACGATAAACCCAAAATCACATTCATTAATTATCGGGTTAAAGAACGGGTGTTATTTAAAACACTGTCCACGATAAACCCAAAAATCAATATCAATTCAATTCCAATTAAATATTATTTAATTGGTACACTTCATTAAATCTAAATAAAAAGATTTAATCTTTTCTCAACTGGGTTCAAGAACAGCGTTAGTGAAGACACCATTCACGACAAACCCAAATCACATTTGATATTAAATACAAGGCTCTGAATAGAAAATATATCGGCTTATATTCAATATCAAATTCTACGACTAACAAATGTCGTATTGGAAATAACGATATAAATATATATCTTTCAAACTTCCATAACAACATCTGTATAATCACGAATTCCAACATCGAAATATTCCGAAGACAATTTCGATTCAAATCCACTCCAATGCAATCATTGGGAATTCTGGTTATTTTTAAAACCCTTTTCAAATTAAATTTATTTACTTAAAAATAAATAGATTTATAACTCTAGTTCAAAACTAGTTCATTTCGATAAAAATCTATTTTAATCTTTTCAAATATGGATTTTTTTATCCCAATCCTTTCTAAGTCATTTCTTATGATTTTACACAAATTATTACTATTTTTAATAATTTTATCAAGGCCCGTACAGTCGATTTCCATCAACGGCCATCGAACTGCACTTACAGCGACCTTTTTCAAATTTGATTTGGACATAATTCCAAATCCAACCGTTAGATTTCAAATTTCTAATATTCGTTAGAAAGCTCTTTTCGATACGAACCCAACGGTTCCGGTTTAGGAGAATCCGACGTTCGGATCTCCCGTAATGTCCGTTTGAAATAAATGGTCGAAATTCGCGAACTGCCGCGGCGCGGCGCGTTCTATTCAGGCCATTATATTATATATATAATATATATAATTTATATTTCGTCGATTTCTATTTAGAACGAATTATATAAATAGTTTTAAAATTCGTTTCAAAAGCAATTTCAACTTCCATTTCAGTTCAGATCAAAGTTGAATTCTTCCTTATAAATTCGTTTTAAAATTCATTTCTATTCAATTCAATTTCAATTAAATTTGAATTCATTTCAATTCGCTCTCAATTCAATTTGAATTCGTTTTCAATTCAATTCATTTCGAAATCGTTTTTTTTATTCAATTCATTTCGAAATCGTTTTTTTATTCAATTCATTTCGAAATCGTTTTTAATTCAATTCATTTCGAAATCGTTTTTTAATTCAATTTATTTCGAAATCGTTTTCTATTCAATTCATTTCGAAATCGTTTTTAATTCAATTCATTTCGAAATCGTTTATAATTCAATTCATTTCGAAATCGTTTTTAATTCAATTCATTTCGAAATCGTTTTAAAATCGATATAAATATCGATTCACGTCAAAATGGTGTCAATCTAATCAACACGGCTTCATATATTCCTTTATTCTATTCAACAAATGAATATTTATTTTTGTCAACACACGACTAATCTCAACGAATGAGTACTGTCCACGTGTGACTATTTTTGTTAAATTATTTCGTTCAACACATGACTAATCTCAACGGATGAGTACAGTCAACACATGAACCTTTATTTTATAGTGATAAAGATATAAAATTTTATTACTAAAATATATCGTTCAACACATGACCAATCTCAATGGATGAAACTGTCAACACATGAAACTTTATTTTATATTGATAAAGATGTAAATTTTATTACTAAAATATTTCGTTCAACACATGACCCATCTCAATGGATGAAACTGTCAACACATGAACCTTTATTTTATATTATTCTTTATTTTTCAAATTGGAATGAGGCCCAATCAATTACCATATAAAATTAATTATATGGATTTTCATACAACACATGTATATAATAGCATTGAAAAATAATCAACCATCAACCAAAGTGCACTACACTGTATAAGTATCAAATATAGATATTCAACGCTTATAACAGCCTGTCAATCAATCGATTGACATATTTAATCAATCAGGATGAGTAAACTTCAAATTTCATCCCAACACCCGTGTGGGGTTTCAAACAATCAAACACATATTTTATTTGTGCAGTTGAGCGATGTGTAAAATTTATCGACCCAATCAATGTCCTTCAAATAGGTGTACATAAACAAACCGTCAGGTTTGTAAATGAATATTTATTTATTCACATTCACGTTAAAAATTATATTTTTAACGATAAAACATTTTATTCCAACATATGAATTTCTATTCATTTCATTTATTCAATAAAATGATATTTTAATTTTTCTACTTATTTTAGAAAATTCCGGCGGCATAACGGCACGATACTAGAAACGGGACGAGGTCTAGCCTTATCCCCGGACTAGTGAAGGCCCACGCCATTCACACATCAATCACATCAATTCATTTCACCACACAATTCAATTTCAATCAAATAATCTAACTAATTTTTTTGTAATCAAACAAACAAGTCCAGACGATTGTGTCGGGTGCTACTAAGCACCGTCTGCATCCTAGTATATATATGACTGGAAAAAGAAATTGAAGAGTGAGGAGTCCTCACTGATAGCTATCCAAACATCTTGACTCTTCTTTGATATAAATCTTCTTCATTCTCGCCTTTTTGTTACCTTCGTTGCCCGCTTCCTCTAAATATGTAAAAATCGAATTTTTACTTTGTTCTTCAACATATAAAAATCATATTTTTACTTCGTTCTTCAACATATAAAAATCATATTTTTATTTCGTTCTTCAACATATAAAAATCATATTTTTACTTCGTTCTTCAACATATAAAAATCATATTTTTACTTCGATGTTCAATATATAAAAATCACATTTTTACTTTGATGTTCAATATATAAAAATCACATTTTTACTTCGATGTTCAATATATAAAAATCACATTTTTACTTCGATGTTCAATATATAAAAATCACATTTTTACTTCGATGTTCAATATATAAAAATCACATTTTTACTTCGATGTTCAATATATAAAAATCACATTTTTACTTCGATGTTCAATATATAAAAATCACATTTTTACCTCACTACTCATCTCAAAATATCGTCTTTTCATATTTAAAAATATCGTCTTTTATATTTTAAAAATCACGTCTTTTATATTTTAAAAAATCACGTCTTTACTATTTTAAAAATCACGTCTTTACTATTTTACTTGCATTCATGTAAATGAAAAATCAAATCTTTATACATAATAAAAATCAAAGTTTTTCCTTTATTGAAAATATATATTTTCACATTCAAAGATTTCATATTTTCAAACAACCAAGATCATATTTTATTTGTAGACAAAGCGAAATTTATTTTTAAACACAATGCTTTTTATATTTTTAAAACGATGTATATTTTCATTTTCAACCACATTTTCATAACATTATATTTTTAAACAGTGTTATATATATATATAATTTCAGACTTTAAAATCAATAATTTATATATACATTTCAGATTTTCTAAAACTATGCTATTTAATTAAAATATTTAACTAAAAATGAACTTACTGTTCCTCATTTTCGCTGAACCCATAGTCGGAGGGGAGAAACCACCCACCGTGCCACTTGTGAGCCACCAGGACCGAATCCGACCGTTCCCCATCAATCTCCGCCTCAAGCCGCCCCTTCGTCCTCGCCTGCGCAACTTCCGGTGGCCCTCAATCAATCCCGTCCGCTAGCCCTAGTCGAAACCCAAGCAGTCCAAAAGGGATTCGAACTTAACAGAACAAGCATCAAATTGAAGAGGAGCTTATGGCGATCCCAAATATAATTATTTGAAGATTTTTAGATTTTATTTTGATTTTCTTTCTGATTTTTATAAATCTCGTATTTCGTTGTGAAGAGGAAAGGGACTTTGGCGGCTGTGTCGAACGATTGGGGAAATAGGGTTTCCTAGTTTTTAAAGGGCTATATATATTATATAAATTAATCTTTAATTCAAAAATAAGTTGTTTATCGATTCGAACTCCCAACCAAACGCAACGACTGTCGCCCCTAGCCAATTACCCCTATCCCGGACACACTGGAATATGTTTCGTAGGCCATTTCGGCTGTTACATTCAGTTATTCTTCAAATTAAAGTATAAAACATTTAATTTCCAAATTTGAACGTACATTCTAATTTTCCGGAGTCACAAACTGATTCGAAAAATTATGAAATTTACAACCTAGCAATAACTTTACATCCCGGACCCAACAAAACTGGTTTCGTCGAAATCCGAGGTCGTTTGCAAAATGTCTATTTTTAAGGGCTTGAATTCCATAGCGACTATTCAGAATTTTCAACTGGACATATCTTTTGATTCCCGCTATGAAATTTTGATTTTTTGGATTCGTTGGAAAGATATTCTCAAATAGATCCTATAGTTTTTGGTTTCGCTAAAATCCGGATTATTTTGCACCCGGTACATTCAATTGAAGTTTGAAATCAAATTATCGAACTACCGCGCCATTTTCAATTCTATTTATCATTATATATAATTATTTATATTCTAACGACGACGCGTATACTATATACGTCGAATTCTATTCAAAATAAATTTCCTCGTCGATATTATTGAAAATAATATATTTTTGATAATCAAAATTCGCTAAAACCACCAAAATAAAAATTTTAAACTGGCCCAGATTTTCCGGGTTATTACAACTGGGTATTTAATGGGCCAAGGTAATCAAAGAGGGTAAAGGGCCCATGGTTAAATAACTTAAGTTTTATTTAATTTATATAGTATTCGATCTTGTAAAATCAATAACTCGACCATACGATGTCAGAATCACAAACCGTAAGTTGCGTTGGGATCGTATGGACGGACACTACACAATGGAACTGACCGCGAGTCAATTGGAGTCCGTCACAATTTATAGCAAAATAAATTGTCGGAATCAAGTGATGGTTATCGTCATTGACGATGATCGTCCAATGTGAGTAAAAACTCACCAACTCTGAATAGTTCTATTTTTACAGTGTATTCTTAGGACTGTTAATTATTGTCTGTTTGATTGTATGTTGACTGTTTGGTTGAACTGCTAGTCAGTTAGTAGAGATTTTATATATATATTTACGTATATATATATATAAACCATCAAATAGTTATATGTTGATTCTGTTTATCAGAATATTATACTGTTGTTGTTTAACATCGGTGGATGCAGAGAAACAGGTTGGAGGAATCCGACTGGATTCCTCAACATTTATTTCACTGTTGTTTGTATATTGTGATATATACTGTGATATATAATCTGTTGTTGATTTTATATGTTTGGATGATATTGATCATTGACAGTTGGGTGTCTAAAAACAATAGAAAACACTGAAAATGTAGAAAAGGGGATTTTCAATATTTATATTGAAAATGAATCTATTTATAAAATCGAAGGATTTTATAAAAGGATATTTATTTAGAAATAAATAAATAAAATGAAGGAATATTTATTTAGATTAAATAAATAGAATAAAGGATATTTAATTAGGGATTAAATAAATAGAGTTATAAAGGAAAATCTATTTAGGAAAATAAATGGATTATACAAAAGGAAATCTATTTAGGAAATAAATAGAATTTATAATAAATAAGATGTAAAAAGGGAATATCTCAATGTATATGGAAATAAAGAGATTTTATAAAATCAACCGATTTTATAAAAGGAAATAGTTTGAAATCAAAGTATTTATAATATCAGAAGGATATTATAAAAGGAGAATATTTATTTAGAAAATAAATAGAAATAAAAGAAAAGTAAGTTAGTCGGATATAAATAGTCGAATCAAGTTAGTCAAGTGGTCAAACCAAGCTAGTCGAACCAAACTAGTCAAGCTAGTCGAACACAACCGAGTCGAAATGGTCGAGTCGAACCAATTGAGCCCAAATGGTCGAGTCGAACCAAATCGAGTCAAGATGGTCGAGTCAAACCAACCGAGTCGAGCCGGTCGAGTCGAACCAATCGAGTCAAGCTGGTCAAGTTAGTCGAACCTGGTCAGTACAACCAAGCTGGTCAAGTTAGTCGAACCTGGTCAGTCGAGTCGAGTAAATCTGAAACACCCCACCTCCGTTAGGGTCACTCTCAAAGGGAATGCCCTAAATTTTGGTGGAGGTTTATAAGTATAAGTCACAGATATACAAGACAGATATAGGAACACATATTTGTAAACAGCGGAAGAACAACAAACTTTATTTCATAAAGTCAAATACGTGTTACAAAACATCACCATAATTGTCTTACATCCTTCCCAAAAACATAACATAACATTTTCATAATCTGTCTTGAGTACATTATTTAAAGAAGCATAAATAAAACGTAGATAAACTGCAAAAGCCCCATAGTGGATTGTCCAAAGCCATAGTTCAAAGCAGGAAAGTCCAAGCAATACATTTCTCTTCTTCAAGGTGGATGTCAAGGCTGATCAAGCTGCTGTGTTCCCTCCCTGAGGACCTGGGGGGGAAACGGAAGAAAGATGACGAAAGAAAAGTAGAGTCAGACATAAAGCCCGAGTAAGTCTAGTACTATTTTGTCTATGAATAAAGAACTGGGTATGATAAGTATAAACAGGAAGTGGGCAAGCACAATAAACTTGGTTAAGTTGTCTAGGGTCGAATATACTATCGTACCCCATGTTGATCTCTGAACCCATATAAACTAGTTTCCAACTGGCACCCCAAAATCAGGGTGATGTGATCCATTCTATGATGATCGGCTCCTACTCGCATAGTTACATGTGTCTTACGGCCCCCGATGTTGTAGTTACCTATGCTGGTCCCACCATGGGGTGTATCAAGTCCCGTGGTGGCAACCCGACACAATCCTAGAATGCACAGGTATGCTACTGGTGCCCAGTGCCTTATTTTTCTGCGCCGGAGTGTGTGCACGCCCGCACTCCGTTAGAACCTACACTGCTACACCACCGCCGTCGCTTTGACCTCTTACAATCAGCCCAGTAATCGTGCCCCACCCTGCCTAGTTTCAGGGTATCCTGATACACCTTCTAGGGTTACTGCTGAAAAGGGTCCCCCGTTACTAGGTTTTCTATCTCTAGCCAACATGCTAAGTTGGTTAAGTGTTTTCTAACCTAACCCCACCAGTCCGTTTAGTTTAGCATGTTCCATTTTGATTAAGTCTTTAGTTCACTTAATCCTAACAATCCCGACTCATCCTTAATTGTCTTATTAAGGCCCTGACCTCTCACATTAGACAGGTATTGTTGTGGCTGCCTGTTGTCGGTTGGTTCCGGGCAGTCTTACGCCACAACTCAGTCTAACCTCGGGTCCTTCTTGGGCTCCATGTTTAACCTCCCACATTGGATAGGTATTGTTGTGACTACTGGACAGCCGGGCGGTTCCGGGCAGGTTTACATCACAACTCAATCCAACCTCGGGTTAAACACATCGTGTTTTCTACATTTACATATTTTGTCTTTCTTCTTTATGTATATGTAAATATTTGCGTCCCATTATTAAGTTAATGGTGTAAAGGTTACACCAATCATGGGCCCAACCCATACTTGAACTTGGGCCCTTCTATTTTATATTTCCATTCATTAGTAATTTTAACCCAACGTTATTTTCCCACGTTTAACACGTCCGTTTATATATATTTTGGGCTTAGCCTTTTAAAGCCCAAATTAGCCATGCGAAAAGGGGAGGCTTAAAGCTTAATTACATACACAAAGAGGGGAATGTGAGCGCATGAACTTGCAATACGACGTTGGAAATACAAAATAGAAACTGGTGTACTTTGCATAGTGGTAACATAGGTGACATGAATCAAAGCATGTGAACTTGTAATTGAGATATCATTATTGTCACATGAACCTATATTTTTATTTAGGCATAATGTCAAACATAAGCATGGCATAAATATTTCTAGCATAAGCATGGCATAATGTCAAACATAAGCATGGCATAATATCAAACATAAGCATGGCATAAGTATAGTTAAATTTGTTCACATAACCATGGCATAAATATTTCTAACATGAAATCATGATTCTTACTTTAGCCATGTAAACTTACAAAAAGGGACCTTTTGAACCTAACCTAGCCATGTACCACATATGTCATCATATAATTCTTGTAAACAAGATAGACCTAATCATGGTTTTCAATTATGCCAAATATCATTCATAGCCTAGCCATATTCATAAATTTGCAAATAGGTTTTCTAGTACAAAAGCATGGCTTAAAACATAATGCCAAATTCTCAACATAATTTCATATGGATAACAACCAAACTTGTTCCAATTACTTACAAAATGATTTATGCACAAAAATATACATCATGGTGGCATAGAAGCAAACCCCAAACTTGCATGAATTTAAATCAACTACATACATGTAGCTTCAACATGGATTACATAATTTGCGAAATATTCCAAACGTATACTTGCATAGAACTACCGCATGTAGTTCTTTATAATGAATAACATAATTCATAAATATCCAAACGTATATAATATTTCAAATTGATAAGAACACACAAATATGAATTACTTTTTTGCCACAATTCAAGCATACAAACCAACACAATTGTTTATTCATACCAAAGTAATACTCTACTTACAATGGTGTGATGAATTCTCTAGTTTAGGGATTGAAGACGCAAATTCCTTTGTTGAATTGATTTGTTTAGGTTGCTTTAATCTTTAGAATCTTCCTCCTAATCCTCTCTCCAATTTGGTGGCTACTCCTAGTCGTTCCTCAGCAACATGGCGGCTATGTTCTTATTTTTGAATGAATAGATTAGGGTTTAGTCTAGGGTTGTTTATATAGAGGTTAGGAACTGATTAGGACCCTTGATGTTGCTTGGATTGATCGTAGCCATTCATTCTAAGGAGAGACCAATTAAAACTTGACACCTAGCCCTAGTGACAAAGCAGACCACAGAAAATCGACCACATAGAGAATAGGCCAGCCGGGTTAGACTGGGCTCGACCTGGGTCTGGACCAGGTCGACACCCTGTCGACAGCCCTGTCGACAGGCCTGTCGACCTGGTTAGACCAGGTCGATAGCCCAGTCGACTTGGTGGGTCAGGCGGGTGTTTTTCCGCCCTGGCCCATTGGGCCCTATTTTCGAATTTAAACCTGATTTATTCTGTTTGAATTTAAACTTGATTCTCAAACTTCCGAAGGCCATATCTTCTTCATACGGACTCCGTTTTTCGAAAACTCGGACTCTATTTCGCGTATTTTTCCGAGACGAACGCAATGGCGTATCCCGTTTCCCTTAGTTCTTTGATTTGAAATTAATTATACTTTAATTTGTTAATTTCACAGTTATAGAATTTGCGGGGTGTTACATTCTCCCCCACTTAAAAGGATTTCGTCCCCGAAATCTTCAAGTTAGGAGGAATGTATATCCTAACATCCAATCATCCATCTACTCATCCATCAAACACGAGCATCCATTGTCCTTAAAAGGCTTCTAATGCTTTATGATCATATGCGAAGTGTGTGTGTATATGTACTTATCTAATGCAAAATCAGGCGGTCTACTGATTCAGTTGTCCTCCTTAATGCGAATTATGTAAGTGCCATGAATCCATTATGTATGCAAATTTTCCTATTTTTGATTTTACATGAGTGCACAATCATTCATTACAAATGCAACATCCCTATGACAACACATTAAAGTTCAACCATATACGAATGCAAACATATATGCATATGCAATATGAAGTGACTGAGCCGATCTAAAACCTAGATTGTGTGTGTATATGCAACCACGAGCAACCACTAGCAACCACTTGCAACCATCATCCATAACATGTTTCAATTACATGTTTCCATCCAAAAAGGTTTCTACCTAAAAGATAATGTCGAGGAAATATACCTAAAAAAATAGATAAAAGCGCAACTTAAGGAAAAAGAAAGATCAAGTATGTACCCTCGAACAGAAAAGGGTAGGCTGTGCGTATTCTAGCTTCAGTTTCCCAAGTCGCGTCTCCCTCGGCGTCGCTCCACTGAACTTTGACGAGCTTGACTTCACGGTTGCGTAGCTTCTTCACTTCCGTTCCTAAGATGCGGGTTGGAACTTTTCTTATGGTTGCTTCGCGTTCCACTTCGGCCTCTTCGAGGATATTTGGCTCTACCACTTCAGCAGACTCATGTAGACATTTTCGGAGATGTGAAACGTGAAAAACGTTGTGGACTCCAGCCAACTTCTCAGGTAGCTCTAATCTATAGGCCATTTTCCCAATTTTCTCGATAATAGGGAATGGCCCTACGAACCTTGGTGCCAGTTTTCCTGTGGTTCCAAAACGAACAACGTTCCTTAGCGGTGATACCTTGAGAAAAACTCTGTCTCCAACTTCAAATTCAAGGTCGGTCCTTCTCTTATCGGCATAGGACTTTTGTCTGTCTTGGGCCGTCTTCATCCTTCTTCGTATTAAGTCTACTTTCTCTGAAGTCTCTCGGATCATATCTGGTCCAAGTATGAGCTTATCAGTAGACTCCCACCAACAAGTGGGCGATCGGCACGGTCTTCCATATAAAGCTTCGAAGGGCGCCATTCCGATGGTTGCTTGATAGCTGTTGTTGTAGGCAAATTCCACCAAAGGAAGGTGGTCTTCCCATGTCCCTCCGAAGTCAAGGACGCATAGTCTTAAAAGGTCTTCCAAGACTCTGTTCACTCTCTCTGTTTGGCCGTCGGTTTGGGGATGATAGGCTGTGCTCAAGCATAACTGCGTTCCTACTGCTTCTTGCAGACCCCGCCAAAACTCGCTGGTGAAGATGGGGTCTCGGTCACTAACAATGCTAGATGGTATTCCATGGAGTCGAACGATTTCCTTGAGGTAAAGTGATGCTAGGGATGAGGCAGTTCTCTTACTTTTGACAGGTAAAAAGTGGGCGCTTTTAGTAAGCCTATCCACTATTACCCAAATGCTAGTGTTGCCTCTCCTAGACCTAGGCAGCCCATCGATGAAGTCCATTGAGATACTATCCCACTTCCACTGCGGGACCTCTAGAGGATGTAGTAGTCCGCCAGGCTTTTTCTGTTCCGCTTTAACCTGTTGGCACACCATACACTTAGAAACGAATTCTGCCATGTCCTTTTTCATGCCGTTCCAGAAGAAAGTCCTTTTTATATCTTTGTACATTTTATCTCCGCCTGGGTGTATCGTCATCTTGGAGTGATGTGCTTCCTCGAGAACCTTCTTTACTAAATCTTTTGTCTGTGGGACGCATAGTCTTCCGTCTCGCCTTAGGAAACCCTTATCGTCGATAGAGTATCTGTTGAGGTGACTTGAAGTCTCACCCCTAATTAGCCTATCAATTATTTCCACAAGCTGAGGTTCTTCGCGTTGTGCTATCCCTACTGAATCCACTAAAGTTGGGCGCACTTCGAGAGATGCTAGCAAGCCCGGTACGAAATCGGAGGAAGGCCTAAAGTCGAAGCTGGCTATAAACTCTAGGCTTTGTCTTTCAACAAACAATGGGCTTAGGGTCAATTTCTTTCGGCTCAACGCGTCTGCCACTACGTTGCCTTTGCCCGGAGTATAGGAGATTTCGAAATCGTACGAGGCAAGAAACTCCATCCATCTTTGTTGCCTCAAGTTAAGATCTTTCTGCGAGAAAAGATATTTCAACGATTTATGGTCAGTGTAAAGTTCGAACTTCTCACCTAGGAGATAGTGTCGCCATGACTTGAGTGCAAAGACGATGGCGGCTAACTCAAGATCGTGGGTTGGGTAGTTCTTTTCGTGCACCTTCAATTGCCTTCCGCCATAAGCTACTACCCTTCCTTCTTGCATTAAGACGGCGCCTAGCCCTGTCCCACATGCATCCGTATAAACAGTGAACATCTTGCTCCCATCTGGCAGCGTCAAAACTGGGGCTGTTGTAAGAGCCCTCTTCAGTCGTTGGAAAGCAAACTCGCAATCCAAGTCCCAATTGAACACTAGATTCTTCTTGGTTAATTTCGTGAGCGGAGCTGAGATTTTCGCAAAATCCCTTATAAACTTTCGATAGAAACCCGCTAGTCCTAGAAAGCTTCGGACTTCAGTTGCATTCCTTGGTGTCTTCCAATCCTGTACCGCCACTACCTTAGCAGGGTCCACTGCTAACCCTTGTTTGGATACTATGTGCCCAAGGAACCTTACCTCTTCCCTCCAAAAGTGGCATTTGGAGAACTTGGCTTTTAGTTGATGGACTCGCAAAGTTTCCATGATTGCCCTTAAGTGTTGAGCATGTTCCTCTTCACTCTTTGAGAAGATAAGGATATCATCTACGAAGACCACTACGAATTTGTTGAGGAAATCTCTAAATACCCTACTCATCAGGTCCACGAAGTAAGCAGGTGCATTTGTCAAGCCGAAGGGCATGACAAGCCATTCAAAGAATCCGTCTGGGGTTCTGAACGCCGTTTTATCGATGCTATCTTCAGCCACCCTTAGCTGATGAAAACCGGTTGCTAAATCTAGTTGGGAGAAAACAGACGCTCCTACAAGCTGGTCAAATAAATCGTCAATTCTAGGGAGAGGGTGCCTATTCTTTTTCGTTAGCTTATTGAGCTCCCTATAGTCAACACATAGACGGAGTGAACCATCCGCCTTTGTAGCGAACACTACTGGAGCGCCCCATTCTGAAATGCTCCTCCTAATGAACCCCTTTTCTGGAAGCTCTTTAATCTGTTTACTGAGCTCTTTTCTTTCTCGTGGAGCCATGTGTCTAACGGGCAACGCAACGGGCTTTGCATTATCTACAAGATATATGCGGAAGTCTATTTCCCGCTTCGGAGGCAAGCCCTTCACCTCTTCGAAAACATCCGGATATTCCCGGACCACTCTAACTGATTGCAAATTTTCAACAGAGGCATCTAGCGATTCAAGATAACTAAGCATAACCGCATACGAGGGGTTACAAGAAATTTCCAAAGTATTACCGAGCTGGGTTAGGAGCCTAACAACCCTTTTCTCACAATCAAGGATGGCCCCATTACTGGATAGCCAATCCATACCCAAAATCAAACCATACCCCGAAAAGCCCAAAACAAAGGCACTACATCGAAATTCTACACTTAGAATAGAAATTTTTAATCGCACACAGATCATAGACAAATGAGCTGGGCCCCCAATTGGGTTTGAAACAATTAAGGGGTCCTCTACCATACTAGTTTCTAGGTGCAGATATTCTACTAAAGCAGACGAGATAAAGGAGTGTGATGCACCAGAATCAAATAAAGTGCGAACGGGGTGATCATAAGGATAAACTACACTTTCTACAGAAGTATTTATACCTCGCTGTTGCAGAGGTGGCGCTTCTAGCACATGGACCTGTGCCCCTGGGGTGGATCCAGCCCTCTGCCCCTGTCCTCGTTTCTTTGGGCAGTCCTTAGCCCTATGGCCTGTCTCACCGCAAGAAAAGCACCCACCATTCTCCTTGGCCTTCTTTTTCCGGCAGTCCTTTACTATGTGCCCCACTTTGCCACAGAAATTGCACTTCCTCTTCTCTTTGTTGCCTTTCCCACCCTTCTTAAAGTCTGACTTCTTGGGCTGCAAACCCTCTTTCTTCTTGCCCTTATCCTCTTCATTCAGCAATGCCATTTGCACCAATCTTTCATACGTGGCCCCCATGGGTATATGGGTCATGGCCAAACTGTGTAATGGCTCATTCAACCCTTTGACGAAACGAAGAGCCTTCTTATGCGGGGTGTTGACTAGATCAAGCCCAAACCTAGCCAGCTCATCGAACTGATTCACATACTCTCTGACAGTCTTGTCTCCTTGCTTAAGAAATAAGAATTCTTCCAACTGCAAACTCCTTTCTGCATCTGAGAGAAATTTGGTCTCAAACCTTGCCCTAAAGTCCTCCCATGTCTCCACTGGTCTTTCAGCATTAGTGACTTCCCACCAGTAGGAAGCCTCGCCCTTCAATAGCCATACTGCCAATTGTACTTTTTGCCTATCTTCTACCTCAAAGATGATGAATAGGTCCTCCGTTTCTTTCAGCCAATTTCTAGCTGCCACGAAGGACTCAGTTCCATGGAAATCCCTTCCTCCCATAGCTTTAAAATCTTTACATATCTTAGCAAACGCGTTTCCCCGAGGAGGAGGTGGAGGAAAAGGTGCCGCTGCAGCTGGATGATTTCCTTCAGCTGGGGGAGGAGGAACGGTAGGGCCTGGCTGAGTGGCCCTTGCTTCTAAGAACCGTCTAAACCAACCAGGTATTGGTACCCCTTCCGGCAAGTTAAGTTCTTGGGTCAAGCTGAAACAAAAAGGATAGATTCAAAACGAAGGATAAGAGATAGTACCTATGGCTTTGGGGAGTGGACTTTGCCTTTTTAAAATAAAATAATATTTTTCTTTTAAAAATGCTTCTTTAAATTTCCTTTTTGAAAATAATTTTTTTCAAAACTTTTTATCTTATCTGGTAAACCTATGCTCTGATACCAAGTGAAACACCCCACCTCCGTTAGGGTCACTCTCAAAGGGAATGCCCTAAATTTTGATGGAGGTTTATAAGTATAAGTCACAGATATACAAGACAGATATAGGAACACATATTTGTAAACAGCGGAAGAACAACAAACTTTATTTCATAAAGTCAAATACGTGTTACAAAACATCACCATAATTGTCTTACATCCTTCCCAAAAACATAACATAACATTTTCATAATCTGTCTTGAGTACATTATTTAAAGAAGCATAAATAAAACGTAGATAAACTGCAAAAGCCCCATAGTGGATTGTCCAAAGCCATAGTTCAAAGCAGGAAAGTCCAAGCAATACATTTCTCTTCTTCAAGCTGGATGTCAAGGCTGATCAAGCTGCTGTGTTCCCTCCCTGAGGACCTGGGGGGGTGGGGGGAACGGAAGAAAGAAGACGAAAGAAAAGTAGAGTCATACATAAAGCCTGAGTAAGTCTAGTACTATTTTGTCTATGAATAAAGAACTGGGTATGATAAGTATGAACAGGAAGTGGGCAAGCACAATAAACTTGGTTAAGTTGTCTAGGGTCGAATATACTATCGTACCCCATGTTGATCTCTGAAACCATATAAACTAGTTTCCAACTGGCACCCCAAAATCAGGGTGATGTGATCCATTCTATGATGATCGGCTCCTACTCGCATAGTTACATGTGTCTTACGGCCCCCGATGTTGTAGTTACCTATGCTGGTCCCACCATGGGGTGTATCAAGTCCCGTGGTGGCAACCCGACACAATCCGAGAATGCACAGGTATGCTACTGGTGCCCAGTGCCTTATTTTTCTGCGCCGGAGTGTGTGCACGTCCGCACTCCGTTAGAACCTACACTGCTACACCACCGCCATCGCTTTGACCTCTTACAATCAGCCCAGTAATCGTGCCCCACCCTGCCTAGTTTCAGGGTATCCTGATACACCTTCTAGGGTTACTGCTGAAAAGGGTCCCCCGTTACTAGGTTTTCTATCTCTAGCCAACATGCTAAGTTGGTTAACTGTTTTCTAACCTAACCCCACCAGTCCGTTTAGTTTAGCATGTTCCATTTTGATTAAGTCTTTAGTTCACTTAATCCTAACAATCCTGACTCGGCCTTAATTGTCTTATTAAGGCCCTGACCTCTCACATTAGACAGGTATTGTTGTGGCTGCCTGTTGCCGGTTGGTTCCGGCCAGTCTTACGCCACAACTCAGTCTAACCTCGGATCCTTCTTGGGCTCCATGTTTAACCTCCCACATTGGATAGGTATTGTTGTGACTACTGGACAGCCGGGCGGTTCCGGGCAGGTTTACATCACAACTCAATCCAACCTCGGGTTAAACACATCGTGTTTTCTACATTTACATATTTTGTCTTTCTTCTTTATGTATATGTAAATATTTGCGGCCCATTATTAAGTTAATGGTGTAAAGGTTACACCAATCATGGGCCCAACCCATACTTGAACTTGGGCCCTTCTATTTTATATTTCCATTCATTAGTAATTTTAACCCAACGTTATTTTCCCCCGTTTAACACGTCCGTTTATATATATTTTGGGCTTAGCCTTTTAAAGCCCAAATTAGCCATGCGAAAAGGGGAGGCTTAAAGCGTAATTACATACACAAAGAGGGGAATGTGAGCGCATGAACTTGCAATACGACGTTGGAAATACAAAATAGAAACTGGTGTACTTTGCATAGTGGTAACATAGGTGACATGAATCAAAGCATGTGAACTTGTAATTGAGATATCATTATTGTCACATGAACCTATATTTTTATTTAGGCATAATGTCAAACATAAGCATGGCATAAATATTTCTAGCATAAGCATGGCATAATGTCAAACATAAGCATGGCATAATATCAAACATAAGCATGGCATAAGTATAGTTAAATTTGTTCACATAACCATGGCATAAATATTTCTAACATGAAATCATGATTCTTACTTTAGCCATGTAAACTTACAAAAAGGGACCTTTTGAACCTATCCTAGCCATGTACCACATATGTCATCATATAATTCTTGTAAACAAGATAGACCTAATCATTGTTTTCAATTATGCCAAATATCATTCATAGCCTAGCCATATTCATAAATTTGCAAATAGGTTTTCTAGTACAAAAGCATGGCTTAAAACATAATGCCAAATTCTCAACATAATTTCATATGGATAACAACCAAACTTGTTCCAATTACTTACAAAATGATTTATGCACAAAAATATACATCATGGTGGCATAGAAGCAAACCCCAAACTTGCATGAATTTAAATCAACTACATACATGTAGCTTCAACATGGATTACATAATTTGCGAAATATTCCAAACGTATACTTGCATAGAACTACCGCATGTAGTTCTTTATAATGAATAACATAATTCATAAGTATCCAAACATATATAATATTTCAAATTGATAAGAACGCACAAATATGAATTACTTTATTGCCACAATTCAAGCATACAAACCAACACAATTGTTTATTCATACCAAAGTAATACTCTACTTACAATGGTGTGATGAATTCTCTAGTTTAGGGATTGAAGACGCAAATTCCTTTGTTGAATTGATTTGTTTAGGTTTCTTTAAGCTTTAGAATCTTCCTCCTAATCCTCTCTCCAATTTGGTGGCTACTCCTAGTCGTTCCTCAGCAACATGGCGGCTATGTTCTTATTTTTGAATGAATAGATTAGGGTTTAGTCTAGGGTTGTTTATATAGAGGTTAGGAACTGATTAGGACCCTTGATGTTGCTTGGATTGATCGTAGCCATTCATTCTAAGGAGAGACCAATTAAAACTTGACACCTAGCCCTAGTGACAAAGCAGACCACAGAAAATCGACCACATAGAGAATAGGCCAGCCGGGTTAGACTGGGCTCGACCTGGGTCTGGACCAGGTCGACACCCTGTCGACAGCCCTGTCGACAGGCCTGTCGACCTGGTTAGACCAGGTCGACAGCCCAGTCGACTTGGTGGGTCAGGCGGGTGTTTTTCCGCCCTGGCCCATTGGGCCCCATTTTCGAATTTAAACCTGATTTATTCTGTTTGAATTTAAACTTGATTCTCAAACTTCCGAAGACCATATCTTCTTCATACGAACTCCGTTTTTCGAAAACTCGGACTCTATTTCGCGTATTTTTCCGAGACGAACGCAATGGCGTACCCCGTTTCCCTTAGGTCTTTGATTTGAAATTAATTATACTTTAATTTGTTAATTTCACAGTTGTAGAATTTGCGGGGTGTTACAAAATCAAACTTAGTTAATCGAAAGGAGTTTATCGATTTAGTTAATCGATAGGAGTTAATTGATTTAGTCAATCGAGATGAGTTAATCGGTTTTAATGAATCGAGAGGAGTTAGTAGAATATGGTATTCGAACCAAATGGTCAAACCGAGTGGTCGAACCAAGTAGTCAAGCCCAGTGGTCAAACCAAGTGGGTCAGGTTAGCCAAACCTGGTCAGTCAAACCAAATGGGTCAGGTTAGTCAAACCTGGTCAGTCAAACCAAATGGGTCAGGTTAGTCAAACTTGGTCATTCGAACCAAGTTAGTTGACTTAGCCGAATAGGGCTAGTCAAACAGAATTAATCGATTAGGGTTAAACCATAGAACTAATCGATTAGAGTTAAACCAATAGAATTTGTCGAGTCGAGTTAGTCGAATATAGTTATTCGAGATAGAGTTAGAACAAACAAAGTTAATCAGGATAAGTGCCATTTGGCACGACTGCTAGCGTAATTCGTATGGCTGTAGATAGCCTACGGCGGTCGGATGTTCCTGAGGGAATCAGGCGTAACCATTGTGATCGCTGCGACCTAGAGTCAAGCGAATGGTGTTAAATCGAATACCAGTTATTCGATAGGAGTTAATCAAGTAAAGTTAAGTAGAATAAGTTGACTTAACTAGTTAGAGATAGAATTTACCAGTTAGAGTTATCCAAGTGGAGTTAATCGAGTAGAGTTATCGAATATCACTTATTCGAAGTAGAGTTAATCGAATATAGTTTATTCGAATAGGTTTGGAGGAGTAAATCGAATATAGTTTATTCGAACAGCATTGGAAGAGTTAATCCAAAGGAGTTATTCGAAGAGTTAATCCAATAGAGTTAGTCGAATGAGTTAATCGAATATAGTTTATTCGAATAGGGTTGGAGGAGTAAATCGAATATAGTTTATTCGAACAGCATTGGAAGAGTTAATCCAAAGGAGTTATTCGAAGAGTTAATCCAATAGAGTTAGTCGAATGAGTTAATCGAATATAGTTTATTCGAATAGCATTGGAAGAGTTAATCCAAAGGAGTCATTCGAAGTTAGTTAATCCAAAGGAGTTATTCGAAGTTAGTTAATCCGAAGTAGTTAGTCGAAGAGTTAATCCGAAGGAGTTATTCGAAGTTAGTTAATCCAAAGGAGTTAGTCGAAGAGTAAATCGAGTATAGTTATTCGAAAGAAAGTGTTAATCGAATATAGTTTATTAGAGTAAAGTTAAAAGAGTTAATCGAATATAATTTATTCAAATAGAGTTAGAGAAGTTAATCGAATATAGTTTATTCGAATAGTGTTGGAGGAGATATCGAATATAGTTTATTCGACAGAAGTTAAGTGAATAGGGTTAATCAAATAGAGTTAAGCAAATAGAGTTAATCCAATAGGGTCAGCCAATAGAGTTAAGTGAAAAAGAGATAATCGAATATAGTTATTCGAAAGGCAAGGGTTAAGTAAGGAAGTTAGTTAAAGGAATTTAAAGTGAACTTTGTCTATTTCAAGGTTAGAAGTGTTGTTCAGTTAAGGTCTGAGAGGTAGTTCTACCCCAACTTGATTGGCTTCGTTTTAACTAAGAAATGGGTATGGTTCGGCAGTAAAGTGGAGTTAAGTGAATGTAGTAATTACAGGAAATGGTTGAGTTGGCATAGCGATGTTTTAATCTAAACATCTGCTCAATACAAACGTAGGAGTTTTGGGAATGTTTTCCAAACAAGAATCAGAAATGTTCTTAATATAGAAAACAAGAAGTGGGAATGTTCCCAATGTAAATAACCTATATTTTCTAAATCTAGAAAATAGTAAACGTTGAATATAGGGAAACAGGAGATAAGTAAATTATTGAACCAAAAGGATAAAAGTTGTTTGATGTTGGTTCGATATAATTTCCATCTGGAAATAATATCGTTGTTTGCACACTTGTTTTTCTTTGATAGTTAACTCACAGACTATCGAAGTTTTGACCATTTTAACGTTGTTAATATGGAGAGACCGGTTGGATTATTATCCAAAGAACCACTTTGTATTGGCATAAGCGTTGCGAACCATTTATGCCAAAGATAAGTGAAGACGGAGTAAAGTACAAGGGCTGTTGTATAAGTCTTAGATAACAACTGACTAAGATGATATACTGAATAGTGCCTTCGGTTTGTCCAGTCCCAAGACAACGTATATGGAAGAAGGTCTGACAGAGTATATCCAATGGATCGCGTAAGTTGATCTGTTCAAACGTATTCACGTTTGGTGGCGGAGGAATTCGTTTCTCTTAGCTGTATACCCGTGTTATTTTTGGATAAGTCAATTTGTGATTTGGCGGGTATGACGATGTGGCATTCAAAGTGAATGGTGATCAGATGTTCTGAAGATAGACGTAGCCTCTAGACTCACAACCAGGAAGTAACAAAAGTTGGGCTAGGCAGCATGGCTAGTTGGGTCATCCCCAAGCAGGGTGTATTGTCACTGATCTAGAGAATATTCATATTTATACTTCTTTTTGATTCTGTATCTTCGGATGACGGTTGGATGGCCTATAACCGTGGTGGCAATATATTCGCGACACTCAAGCTAAATGAGTGAGCGGTCATGTGTGGCCGGGTTGCAAGACGTTCTTGTTGAACCCTGAGTGTATCACCTCTAGAGTACACTATTCAGAAGGTGCTCCCATACCTTGTCTGTTGGAATCCATTCTCCGATAAGCGCCCTGCGGTTTATGATTTTATACTATGTATGTAGAACGTGAGATGCAAGCGTTTCTGCTAGATTGATACCTATCTGTACTTAGACATTATTATAATATCACAATGATATTGCTTGTCAAAGTTGTTTAGATACTCATATGGAAAAACCCGTTCCGTATTCATGGCGTGGTCTTATGAGATACCCATACCTGTTTTAAACTATTTTACTCATACAAGTCCCATGACTGACCCGGAGTTTACTTTGTTGTTTTCCCTAAACTCTTGGGTGCCTAAATTTGTACGGGCAGTCAAGTAGTCGGGATTTACAGATATACTTGGAGAGCTTGGAGCAGGAGACTTCAAGATTCTATAGCTATAGTTATTTCCGCTGTGTTGTAAATGTTGTACTCTGATAAAGTGTTATTATATATATAACTGTTATGTTTCAAAGATATGTTATATATTATTCGTTCCGCTGTGAGTTTCGTGTTTACTCTGATTCTGATGTTCTTCTTCTTCTTCTATTCTATTAGTTCTATCTTTTCTTTCTCACCTTCTAAATTCTTTCATTAACAACCGGGATTTTTCGATGTTTGGTTAGTCGTCGTCGTGTTTATGGCGATAACCAAAGTTGCGAAAATCCGGGCCGTTACAGTTGGTATCAGAGCTCAGGTTAAGAATTACTTGGCTCTATGGCGTGACTCGGTAGAGATAGGGTTAGTAATACCCTAGACTGAGATTGAGTGTATATATACGAGTGCGTATTTGTATTTGATATAAAAATGGTTTTATATTGTGGAGATTCATTGGTTGAGTTGTTTATAAGTTCTGGTCGATCAGTTTGATCCACTGTATCGGTAGGAGTTAATAAACACTCAAATACGATGGGTCGTCACGATATGTTTTGAAAGAGGGTAAGTGAATTTAACTTTACCCAAAGTATATTTTGATATAGAGATATATATATATCAAAATTTTAATATATTAGATATATGGGTTTTTATTATAATCAAGTAAGATTATAAAGTGAAATGGTTATAAATAACCAATCAGATTCATATAAGTAAAGTATATAAAATCAGATGAGTAAATCTGAAATTAAATCAGAATTGGAATTAAAATAAGGAAATTTTAAGTTCCTGGGAGATTTTGAAAAAGTTTTTCAATTCAAAATAAATATAGTATTGAACTCACCTGGATGACCGGAAAATAATTCCGAGGATGGATCGATACATCGTCGGTGTGATTTTCGAGTTTCTAAGTGGCGGATTACTACCAAGGGTTTTGTTTTCGAATTGTGTGGAGGAAAACAAGTTGTTTAGAAATTCAAAAGTTTTGAATTGGTGTTAGGATTTGAAATTGATTTGAAATAAATCCCAGGAATTTAAATCTTGAAATTTAAAATTTAACTTGTTAAGTTGAATGAATCAAGTTGGTAAAAACAAATAGTAAATTAAAATTTAACTTGAACCAAGTTAAATAAATCGGGATTCGGTTAGAGAATAATCTGGATTGGAATTAAGTTGATGGGTTAAGAGTTTGAAATCTGATATTGGAGTTTGAATAGAACTTGACTTGGATAGAACCAAGTGTTTGAGTTGAAGGTTGGATTGAGATGACATTGGTATATGTTGGGTTGATAATAGGTGGAAGTGATAAGAGTTGATATGCCCGAAAAAAAGGTACAAGTTTATATTTTGTGTAAGCATGAGATTTATGAACCGAATTGGCAAGCCGCTTGGCTGTTTGATTTTCTTTTGGGTTGAAGAAGGCCTAGAGAGGCGAGTTGGAGTTTGAGATATTGACCAGTACAAAGGAGGTGCTGGCGAAATTTTTCGAAAATTCCAGGCGTTAGAACATTCTCATGATTTATGGAAATTCAGTTAGCCAGAATGAATTAATAATTTAATTGAAAATTTAATGGTTCAGTTGAAACTGGAGTTGAGAAGTAAACTAAAAGATATTTGAATCTAGTTAGTAAAGTTGGTAGCATTTTCCTAGCTTAGCAATTTCGAGGACGAAATTATTTTAAGGGGGGAAGTTTGTAATGGCGCGTTTTGTAAGGTATAATAATTAAGTCATTTAATTATTTAAATAACGAATATATTAAATAAACGATAGTTGAACTTATAATTTATAATATAATTATAATCGAGCTCGAAATGGCGCGGCAGTTCGCTATTTGGCGATTCGAACTTCAACTGAATGTACAGGATTCGTTTTAAGCCGAATTTCTGTGAAACAAGAAACGTGTGGAGCTGGTGGAGTATATCTTTCTAGTGGAAGAGAGAAATCGAGATTTCGTCGTGTAGATTTTGAGTTACGTCCAAATCAAATTCTCAGAGATGCAGCGCCCTGGCCATAACTATTTGATTATATTTTAAATAAAGATTTAAATAGAAATCAAGAGTCGATATAACTCTGACGAGGTAATATCAAGTTGTAATTACATACAGGAATATTCTGGAGCTGTATGGTATCCCACTGTGAATACAGGCGATAATAATTAATTTTAAACAATTAATTTAATTATATTTAAATATATTTATATATTTAAATAGGCTATTTAGAGCGTTAAAAATAGCCACTTTTGCATACGAAGTCGGAATTCGACGAAACCAGTTTTGTTGGATCCGCAATGTCAAATAGTTGTTAGATTCCAAGTTTCGTGATTTTTAGAGTCACTGTGTGGCCGCACGGATTTTTAGAGTGAAAAATAGTGGGTATTTCAACAGTTAAAAATACGTTGTGTGAGCATACGGAGTCGGAATTCGACGAAACCAGTTTCGTTGGGACCGTAATGTCGAACTCTAGCTAAACGTCCAGTTTGGGAATTTTTAGGTATCGTATGTAACCACTGTGATTTTTAGAAGGAGGATACGACGAGAAAATCATTTAAATAAAATGTAAAATCAATTCAAAAATATCTCCAACCATTTTTCTGGTAACAAGCAGGCCACGCGACCTCTCTCCTCAGCCACAAAGTTTACCAACCCAAAAGAGTGTATATATACGGTATAAACCCAATCACAGCAACATTTTGGAGATAAAAAAAAATCAAATACAAATAAAAACAAGGCTTGTAATTCAAAATATATGTACAGTTGGAATCGCCAGATGTTTCTCTTCAGCTCAATATGATTTTCGTCCAACTCGAGGTGGGGTTCTTCGCTGGTGTTTCACAGCTTCAGTTTAGGGCCCGGGTTCAGGGAAAATCCAGTTGGTGATTCGCGAAATCAGTACCATATTTGGATTCAGCAAAGTGAGCCGCACCTTTGTGCCAAGAAGCAGGGGATTTGACGCCATTCTTGATCGATTCCTGTAGTGAGGTCGACGGCGTCGCGAGCAGGGAGAGGAGTTCGAGTATGATGAAGATGGTATGGGTTTAACGAGATTTTTATGCTGAGAATATTGGTGAATTTAGTTTGATTTTAAGGTGTATGAAGAAGGGGATGGAAGTGAGAGAAGAGCGGCTATGGTTGTGTTCTCATGAGGAGCAGGTCAGCGTATTTGGGGAAGAAAGAACATAGCGGGTCTGGGCTGGGTATTTAATGGGCCAAGGTAATCAAAGAGGGTAAAGGGCCCATGGTTAAATAACTCAAGTTTTATTTAATTTATATAGTATTCGATCTTGTAAAAACAATAACTCGACCATACGATGTCAGAATCACAAACCGTAAGTTGCGTTGGGATCGTATGGACGGACACTACACAATGGAACTGACCTCGAGTCAATTGGAGTTCGTCACAATTTATAGCAAAATAAATTGTCGGAATCAAGTGATGGTTATCGTCATTGACGATGATCGTCCAATGTGAGTAAAAACTCACCAACTCTGAATAGTTCTATTTTTACAGTGTATTCTTAGGACTGTTAATTATTGTCTGTTTGACTGTATGTTGACTGTTTGATTGAACTGCTAGTCAGTTAGTAGAGATTTTATATATATATATTTACGTATATATATATAAACCGTCAGTTATATGTTGATTCTGTTTATCAGAATATTATACTGTTGTTGTTTAACATCGGTGGATGCAGGGAAACAGGTTGGAGGAATCCGACTGGATTCCTCAACATTTATTTTACTGTTGTTTGTATATTGTGATATATACTGTGATATATAATCTGTTGTTGATTTTATATGTTTGGATGATATTGATCATTGACAGTTGGGTGTTTAAAAATAATAGAAAACACTGAAAAGGTAGAAAAGGGGATTTTCAATATTTATATTGAAAATGAATCTATTTATAAAATCGAAGGATTTTATAAAAGGATATTTATTTAGAAATAAATAAATAAAATAAAGGAATATTTATGTAGATTAAATAAATAGAATAAAGGGTATTTAATTAGGGATTAAATAAATAGAGTTATAAAGGAAAATCTATTTAGGAAAATAAATGGATTATACAAAAGGAAATATATTTAGGAAATAAATAGAAGTTATAATAAATAAGATGTAAAAAGGGAATATCTCAATGTATATTGAAATAAAGAGATTTTATAAAATCAACCGATTTTATAAAAGGAAATAGTTTGAAATCAAAGTATTTATAATATCAGAAGGATATTATAAAAGGAGAATATTTATTTAGAAAATAAATAGAAATAAAACAAAAGTAAGTTAGTCGGATATAAATAGTCGAATCAAGTTAGTCAAGTGGTCAAACCAAGCTAGTCGAACTAAACTAGTCAAGCTAGTCGAACCCAACCGAGTCGAAATGGTCGAGTCGAACCAATCGAGCCCAAATGGTCGAGTCGAACCAAATCGAGTCAAGATGGTCGAGTCAAACCAACCGAGTCGAGCCGGTTGAGTCGAACCAATCGAGTCAAGCTGGTCAAGTTAGTCGAACCTGGTCAGTACAACCAAGTTGGTCAAGTTAGTCGAACCTGGTCAGTCGAGTCGAGTAAATCAAACTTAGTTAATCGAAAGGAGTTTATCGATTTAGTTAATCGATATGAGTTAATTGATTTAGTCAATCGAGATGAGTTAATCGGTTTTAATGAATCGAGAGGAGTTAGTCGAATATGGTATTCGAACCAAATGGTCAAACCGAGTGGTCGAACCAAGTAGTCAAGCCCAGTGGTCAAACCAAGTGGGTCAGGTTAGCCAAACCTGGTCAGTCAAACCAAATGGGTCAGGTTAGTCAAACCTGGTCAGTCAAACCAAATGGGTCAGGTTAGTCAAACCGGGTCAGTCGAACCAAGTTAGTTGAGTTAGCCGAATAGGGCTAGTCAAATAGAATTAATCGATTAGGGTTAAACCATAGAACTAATCGATTAGAGTTAAACCAATAGAATTTGTCGAGTCGAGTTAGTCGAATATAGTTATTCAAGATAGAGTTAGAACAAACAAAGTTAATCAGGATAAGTGCCATTTAGCACGACTGCTAGCGTAATTCGCAGGGCTGCAGATAGCCTACGGCGGTCGGATGTTTCCTGAGGGAATCAGGCCTAACCATTGTGATCGCTGCGACCTAGAGTCAAGCGAATGGTGTTAAATCGAATACCAGTTATTCGATAGGAGTAAATCAAGTTAAGTTAAGTAGAATAAGTTGAGTTAACCAGTTAGAGCTAGAATTTACTAGTTAGAGTTATCCAAGTGGAGTTAATCGAGTAGAGTTATCGAATATCAATTATTCGAAGTAGAGTTAATCGAATATAGTTTATTCGAATAGGGTTGGAGGAGTAAATCGAATATAGTTTATTCGAACAGCATTGGAAGAGTTAATCCAAAGGAGTTATTCGAAGAGTTAATCCAATAGAGTTAGTCGAATGAGTTAATCGAATATAGTTTATTCGAATAGGGTTGGAGGAGTAAATCGAATATAGTTTTTTCAAACAGCATTGGAAGAGTTAATCCAAAGGAGTTATTCGAAGAGTTAATCCAATAGAGTTAGTCGAATGAGTTAATCGAATATAGTTTATTCGAACAACATTGGAAGTGTTAACCCAAAGGAGTCATTCGAAGTTAGTTAATCCAAAGGAGTTATTCGAAGTTAGTTAATCCGAAGTAGTTAGTCGAAGAGTTAATCCAAAGGAGTTATTCGAAGTTAGTTAATCCAAAGGAGTTAGTCGAAGAGTAAATCGAGTATAGTTATTCGAAAGAAAGTGTTAATCGAATATAGTTTATTCGAGTAAAGTTAAAAGAGTTAATCGAATATAATTTATTCGAATAGAGTTAGAGAAGTTAATCGAATATAGTTTATTCGAATAGTGTTGGAGGAGATATCAAATATAGTTTATTCGACAGAAGTTAAGTGAATAGGGTTAATCAAATAGAGTTAAGCAAATAGAGTTAATCCAATAGGGTCAGCCCAATAGAGTTAAGTGAAAAAGAGATAATCGAATATAGTTATTTGAAAGGCAAGGGTTAAGTAAGGAAGTTAGTTAAAGGAATTTAAAGTGAACTTTGTCTATTTCAAGGTTAGAAGTGTTGTTCAGTTAAGGTCTGAGAGGTAGTTCTACCCCAACTTGATTGGCTTCGTTTTAACTAAGAAATGGGTATGGATCGACAGTAAAGTGGAGTTAAGTGAATGTAGTAATTACAGGAAATGGTTGATTTGGCATAGCGATGTTTTAATCTAAACATCTGCTCAATACAAACGTAGGAGTTTTGGGAATGTTTTCCAAACAAGAATCAGAAATGTTCTCTAATATAGAAAACAAGAAGTGGGAATGTTCCCAATGTAAATAACCTATATTTTCTAAATCTAGAAAATAGTAAACGTTGAATATAGGGAAACAGGAGATAAGTAAATTATTGAACCAAAAGGATAAAAGTTGTTTGATGTTTGTTCGATATAATTTCCATCTGGGAATAATATCGTTGTTTGCACACTTGTTTTTCTTTGATAGTTAACTCACAGACTATCGAAGTTTTGACCATTTTAACGTTGTTAATATGGAGAGACCGGTTGGATTATTATCCAAAGAACCACTTTGTATTGGCATAAGCATTGCGAACCATTTATGCCAAAGATAAGTGAAGACGGAGTAAAATGCAAGGGCTGTTGTATAAGTCTTAGATAACAAGTGACTAAGATGATATACTGAATAGTGCCTTTGGTTTGTCCAGTCCCAGGACAACGTATATGGAAGAAGGTCTGACAGAGTATATCTAATGGATCGCGTAAGTTGATCTGTTCAAACGTATTCACGTTTGGTGGCGGAGGAATTCGTTTCTCTTAGCTGTATACCCGTGTTATTTTTGGATAAGTCAATTTGTGATTTGGCAGGTATGACGATGTGGCATTCAAAGTGAATGGTGATCAGATGTTCTGAAGATAGACGTAGCCTCTAGCCTCACAACCAGGAAGTAACAAAAGTTGGGCTAGGCAGCATGGCTAGTTGGGTCATCCCCAAGCAGGGTGTATTGTCACCGATCTAGAGAATATTCATATTTTTACTTCTTTTTGATTCTGTATCTTCAGATGACGGTTGGATGGCCTATAACCGTGGTGGCAATATATTCGCGACACTCAAGCTAAATGAGTGAGCGGTCATGTGTGGCCGGGTTGCAAGACGTTCTTGTTGAACCCTGAGTGTATCACCTCTAGAGTACACTATTCAGAAGGTGCTCCCATACCTTGTCTGTTGGAATCCATTCTCCGATAAGCGCCCTGCAGTTTATGATTTTATACTATGTATGTAGAACGTGAGATGCAAGCGTTTCTGCTAGATTGATACCTATCTGTACTTAGACATTATTATAATATCACAATGATATTGCTTGTCAAAGTTGTTTAGATACTCATAAGGAAAAACCCGTTCCGTATTCACGGCGTGGTCTTATGAGATACCCATACCTGTTTTAAACTATTTTACTCATACCAGTCCCATGACTGACCCGGAGTTTACTTTGTTGTTTTCCCTAATCTCTTGGGTGCCTAAATTTGTACGGGCAGTCAAGTAGTCGGGATTTACAGATATACTTGGAGAGCTTGGAGCAGGAGACTTCAAGATTCTATAGCTATAGTTATTTCCGCTGTGTTGTAAGTGTTGTACTCTGATAAAGTGCTATTGTATATATAACTGTTATGTTTCAAAGATATGTTATATATTATATGTTATTCGTTCCGGTGTGAGTCTCGTGTTTACTCTGATTCTGATGTTCTTCTTCTTCTTCTATTCTATTAGTTCTATCTTTTCTTTCTCACCTTCTAAATTCTTTCATTAACAACCGGGATTTTTCGATGTTTGGTTAGTCGTCGTCGTGTTTATGGCGATAACCAAAGTCGCGAAAATCCGGGCCGTTACAACCGACGATCAAATCACAACTATCAATTGGAAATTAAAATGCAAAACAGAAATAAATTGCAGAAAGTAAAATTGCAGGAAAAGAAGAACAACAAAAAGTAAATTAGGATTGTCGTTGAAACTAATCAAACGACTAATCACTAACAAAAAATGTAAAATACAATTTGTGCCCTTCCAAAACTAATTGTGAAGACAACACCGATTGCTAAGAAAGAAAAATGCAGAAATAGTAAAAAGAAGAAGAACTTTTGTTAATGGAGAAGAGAATACAGAAAAATGGAGATCTTTTTTACAATGGAATATACATGTGCTTTTATAGGTGAACTTGAAACCCTAATCCTCTAATGGGCCATAACTCAACCTCTTGAAAATAATGTATTCACAAATAAAAGAGATAAGATAAACTTGAAATATTTCATGCAGCTTTCCTCTTTTGATTGGTCATGTGGCAAATTGACTGGCATTTTCCAAGAGATTTGAAGTTGATTGGTAAATTGATTGGCATCTATCTAATCAAATCTTCATCTTTATGGAGAGAAAAAATGAAAGATTCCTTTTGATTTATCTATGAAGAATACTTCCAATTCTTGAAATATTTATTAGCGTATATCATATATTCATACATATGAATATATGTATACACACCATAAATCACTAACCCATAAATTCTTCAAAGCAAGGGGGGCAGTGTGAACGCGTTCCATTCTTCAGCAAAAAGAGAGTTTGATAGGAATTGAACCCAGGTCTTTCTGTACAGATTTCCATGCCTTAACCAATGTGCTACGACTTCCTTTGTGATTGAAAACTTGTTGAGATGGGAAAGTAGATTCTTTTTCTTATCAGTGGTCTTTTATTTGATGAAGGAGATAATAAATCAACGGCCTGTAAAAACACACAAAATACCCAAAGTAGCTTTTATTCATATACAATAAAGATAGGATATAAGCATAAAAATAAACACATTTCTGTGCTAATCACATACAATTTTATTCCTCTTATCTAGCCTTCTTGCTATGACCTGTTCAATATATTATATGTATGTTTTCATACAACGCCCATATATACATTTTCATATGACTCTTTTATATATATTCATTCAACGCATAAATAATTTCACACAACGCATATATAAGCCAAAAATAATATTATTAGCGAACTAATAATATTTCCATCGCAAGGAAATTTTGTACATTCCATATATACGCTAAAAATGATAATTTTAGCGAACTAGTATTTATTTCAAGATATTACTATTTTATATACTCATATATGTGTTAAAAATGGTATCTTTAACAAACTAGAATCCATTTCAACGTATGACTATTTTTATTACTTCACATACATGATAAAAATGTTATTTTTATCGTTCACAGAATTTATTTCAAACATGAATATTTCATATATTTCATACATACAATAAAAAGGTTATTTTTATTGTTCGAACAATTTAATCAACATATGAATGTTTCCTTTACTTCATATATACGATAAAATGTGAATTTTATCGTTCAAACAATTTATTCAACATATGAATGTTTCATTTGCTTCATAGATACGATAAAAATGTGAATTTTATCGTTCAAACAATTTATTCAACATATGAATGTTTTATTTACTTCATATATACGACAAAAATGTGAATTTTATCGTTCAAACAATTTATTCAACATATGAATATTTTATTTACTTCACATATGCAATCACAATCAATTTGCACAACATAATCAAACAAACAAGTCATCCATAGTCTGTGGACGACGGGTGTAACAACCCTGAATTTTGGGGCCAATTTAAAATTTTATTTTAAAGTTATTTTAATGAGTTTTGGATATTTAAAATAATTTATTTTAAATAATCACGATTAAAAATTTATTTTATTTGAAGTAAGACTTTAAAATTTATATTAATTCCATTCCGAGGCTGAAATGGCGCGGTAATTTCAAAATTCATTTTTCAACTTTGGAAAAATATATATAAAAAAAGGAAATGTAACGTTGAATTAGAATTTATATTTTTTTTGTAAAGAAAAGGAAGGATTCATCTTTGAAATATAATATAATGTAAATAAAGGGATAAAAGGAATAGAAGAATATTTTTAAATGTTTGGGAAAATTTACTGAAGTTAATAGGTGTAAGGACCCGTAACTTCCCCATGAAGGAAAGCGCGGATACTTTGAGAACAATACAAAATAGAACGCAGACAGAAGAACAATTCATTGTTATCACAACAATTCCATCAGATACAAGAATATACAGAGTATAAATTAATAAATTACATTCGATAAATATCAGAGATTACAATAAATTACATAACAGCGGAAAAATATATAAAACACAACTGAAAGTAATGCACGGTTACAGAGCTTTCCGAGCATCGTTCCAGCTGTAAATCAGGATCCTGTGAATATAAATCTGCAAAACCAAAACTACTAGCCCAAGGGGAAAAAAATCGAATTGGAAAGGGGCCTCGTTGTCGTCGTTTGAAGGGGGCTGCGCATTGATGTTGGAGGTGGTGGTCGGGCTTGAGGTGGTGCCGGAGTGGTTGGGAAGGGGAGCAAGCGGTGGTGGGGACGGTTTACTGAGGGGGTAGGAGGCGCAGGGGAAAGAAGGGGGGAGGGCGGTCACGGTTTTTAGCAGAGGGGAGAGGAGAACGAGAAGGGATCGAAGGGGGAAGGGGGGTGCGGTGTGGCGTCGCCGCCTTGGGGCGTGGCGGCGCTCCGATGGGAGGAGCGACGACGCTCCCCTCCCCCCCCCCGGTCGTTCACCCCTTTTTTCTTCTTCTTTCTGTTTCGTTCGATTGAAATTAACTGAGGGGGGCAATGGGTTTTAAGGGGAAGAGGTTTAATTTAATTTAATTTATTTTAATTATTTAATTTACAAAAAGTTGACTTTTTCATACAACCTCTAAACAAGGCCCACCGCCTGTCGTCCAAAGCTAATTACCCCCATTCCGAACACAATGGGATATGTATCGCAAGCTGATTCGATCGTTTCGATCAGTTTCCATTAAAATCAACATATAACTCTATATATTGAATTTGAACGCGCATTTCAATTTACTAGGGTCACATACTAACTCGAAAAATTCCAGAAAAAAATTTTCTAGATTCGTATTGACGATACGGTCCTAATAAAACTAGTTTTGTCGAATTACGAGACATGTGAAAAAATGGCCATTTTCCAGTCGATTAAAATCAACTAAAACTGGTCAACCGCGTTTTCCTTTGCCACGCTCACATATTGATTCGAAAAATTATGAAATTTGAAACCTAGCCATAACTTGACATCACGGATCCAACAAAAGTGGTTTCGTCGAATTCCGAGGTCGTTTGCAAAATTCCAATTTTTAAGGGCTTGAATTCCATAGCGACTATTCAAGATTTTCAACTGGACATATCTTTTGATTTCCGCTATGAAATTTCAATTTTTCAGATTCGTTGGAAAGATATTCACAAATAGATTCCATTATTTTTTGTTTCACTAAAATCCGGTTTATTTTGCACCCGGTATGTTCAATTGAAGTTTGTAATCGAATTATCGAACTACCGCGCCATTTTCAATTCTATTTATAATTATATATAATTATTTATATTCTAACGACGACGTATATAAATATATACGTTCTATTTCTATTCAAAATAAATTTCTCGTCGTTATTGTTTAAAATAATTCATTTTAAGTGTTCAAAATTCGTTAAAATTGCCAAAATAAAAATTTTAAACTGGCCCAGATTTTCGGGTTGTTACAATCTCCCCCACTTAAAACTTTTTGTCCCCGAAAAGGAACAAAGTCGAAAGTTATTTGATTAATCAAGTCTGCGTTCGATCTGGCTTCCATTCGCCAACTTTTCAGTTTCTGAGAATTTTTAGATTCTTCAAAAATTTGGCTAACACCCAGAATTTTCGAAAAATTTCGCCATAACCTCCCCTGCACTGGGAGCCACGGGAAAATCCCAAAATTACCATATAGGCCTTCTGATCTCAAAAAGAAAAAGAAAAATCCAAGCGGCTAGCCAATAGGCTCATAAAATCATCATCACCCAAACAAAATAGTAAATTATTGTAAATATGTACCTATTTTTCGGGCAAACAAATTTTATTCTCTGCTCTAGCCTCCTTGCTACGACCTGTTCATTGTAAGTACATGTATATGCAAGCAAATGCGACCAATTTTCAATACAATTCAATATTTGATTCAATTAGGCTAAATGGTTCAAAATTATTAAACAAATAAACAAACAACACAAACATCAATCAATTAGTGGATTAAAGTTTCCAATTCTGTATTTTGATATATATACAGAAAATCATGTTTTTGATGCCAATTCACAACAATGTATTCTAGTTATATTAGTTTTGGTTCACACACCAGTCTAATGGAAATATATAGAAATCACACCTTCGAAACACGAACATAAATATTGATGATGCGGCCGCATTACCAGAATTATCTCCGGGCGACTAGAGTGTGATTCTATATCTATCCAGTATATTAAAACTTCGAATATACGTTCATGACGCATATACGCGAAATCTTTATATACTCGATTGCCCAAATTCAAAATAAATAAATTTTCAAATACGTATAAAACGATTTAAATTTTCAAAACAAAATTGTTTTCATTTGAAAAATATACTCTTCAGACTCGTTCTAGGATACTACTGATCCTATCTCTAACGAGTCATTCTAATTGGATATTACTAATCCAATATCTGATGAATTCTTTCGTATGGTTCTAACGTGTCTTGTTCTTGATCTCTGTAACCAAAGATCTGATACCACTATAAGGACCCGTAACTTCTCCGTGAAGTAAAGCGCAGATACTTTGAGAACAAGACAAAATAGAACGCAGATAGAAGAACATTTCATTGTTATCACAACAATTCCATCAGATACAAGAATATACAGAGTATAAATGAATAAATTACATTCGATGAATATCAGAGATTACAATAAATTACATAGCAGCGGAAAAATATATAAAACACAGCTGAAAGTAATGCTCGGATACAGAGCTTTCCGAGCAACGTTCCAGATGTAAATCAGGATCCTGTGAATATAAATCTGCAAAACCAAAACTACAAGCTCAAGGGGGGAAAATCAAATTGGAAAGGGGCCTCGTTTTCGTCGTCTGAAGGGGGCTGCGCATTGATGTTGGAGGTGGTGGTCGGGCTTGAGGTGGCGCTGGAGTGGTTGGAAAGGGGAGCAAGCGTTGGTCGGGGTGGTTTGCTGAGGGGGAGGAGGCGCAGGGGAAGGAAGAAGGGAGGGCGATCACGGTTTTTAGCAGAGGGGAGAGGAGAAGGAGAAGGGATCGAAGGGTGAAGGGGGGGGTGCGATGTGGCGGCGCCGCCCTGGGGCGCGGCGGCGCTCCGATGGGAGGAGCGGCGGCGCTCCTCCTCCCCCCCCCCCTGCCAGTCGTTCGCCCTTTTTTTCTTCTTTCTGTTTCTTTCGATTGAAATTAACTGAGCGGGACCAACAGGTTTTAAGGGGAAGAGGTTTAATTTATTTTTTTATTTTTTTATTTTTTTAATTATTTAATTTACAAAAAGTTAACTTTTTCATACGACCTCTAAACGAGGCCCACCGCCTATCGTCCATAGATAATTACCCCCATTCCGAACACAATGGGATATGTATCGCAAGCTGATTCGATCGTTTCGACCAGTTTCCGTTAAAATCAACATATAACTTATATATTGAATTTGAACGCGCATTTCAATTTACTAGGGTCACATACTAACTCGAAAAATTCCAGAAAAATATTTTCTAGATTCGTATTGACGATACGGTCCTAATAAAACTAGTTTCGTCGAATTCTGAGACCGTTGGAAAATTGACCATTTTCCAGTCGATTAAAATCAACATAAACTGGTCAAATGCGTTTTCCTTTGCCACGCTCACATATTGATTCAAAAAATTATGAAATTTGAAACCTAGCAATAACATGACATCACGGATCCAACAAAAGTGGTTTCGTCGAATTCCGAGGTCGTTTGCAAAATTCCCATTTTTAAGGGCCTGAATTCCATAGCGACTATTCACGATTTTCAACTGGACATATCTTTTGATTCCCGCTATGAAATTTCAATTTTTCGGATTTGTTGGAAAGATATTCACAAATAGATTCCATTACTTTTGGTTTCACTAAAATCCGGTTTATTTTGCACCCGGTATGTTCAATTGAAGTTTGAAATCGAATTATCGAACTACCACGCCATTTTCAATTCTATTTATAATTATATATAATTATTTATATTCTAACGACGACGTATATAAATATATACGTTCTATTTCTATTCAAAATAAATTTCTCGTCGTTATTATTTAAAATTATTCATTTTAAATGTTCAAAATTCGTTAAAATTGCCGAAATAAAAAATTTAAACTGGCCCAGATTTTCGGGTTGTTACAATAGGATTTTAAATCTTAGCATGTTAAAACATTAGAATGATTTTTCTAGTAAGTAGTTTGGACTAGATTGTATATAAATTAAAATTAACAAATTTTAAATGAGTAAATACAGAAATTTAGAAATAAGCATACACGTAATAAGTACGCTGAAAATATATATTGATACCATATCCATCCAAAAACACAAGTAATCAATGCTAGTTATTATTAATATTAGGTAAACGTTAAATGTAGTTTTGAATTTGAAATGTTCTCTGATACTTATGCATATTAATTAATGTTACCTATAACAAAAGGATAATTTACAATTGTAATCGTTGGTGTTAACGGGAGATAAATGTGGAAATAAATGGTAATGAAGCCAGAACGGTTGCAATTAGTACAAATGAGAATTAAATGTTGTAACTCTAAATTAGGGGAAATTAATATAACAAATATATACATATATATATATATACACACACATAATAAAGAACTAAAATAAATGACAGTGCAATAAGTGGAAATTACAATAAATTGGAACAATGAAATAAAGAGGGACCGACATAAATGTTATTTATTTGAATGTCTATTGCTTTAGAAAAAGTGAGCATTGTGGTTATTAATGACGTATGGTAGTTATGATAATTAAAATAAATGGGGATATGAGTGGGAACCACTGTGGTAAATACTAAGTCCAATAAATCACCTTAAAACATATAATAATCTTACCCTAGCTAGGAAGGCCCGTTGTTAGGTCTAAATCAGAGCTATTAAAAAAATATTGGATTTAAGTGTAAAATACACATTAAAATATTATAAAAGAATGGAAACTTCATAAAACCCTAATTCTAATTATATAGTAGCCGCCACTCTTAACGTATGAATGGATGAAGCGATTCCTTTTTCCCCCATTAATTTCTCTCAAAATATGAAGAATTAAAAACATGAATCTTGAACGAAATCAAAGTGAAAGTTTTGAGCTTCAATCCAGTATGAAGATGATCATGTATTGGTTCGCAGATTGGTTAGATTTCAAATTTGAAAATTTAAATTTATTTGTTGAGTTCAATGTGGAATTTATATATGTACGTTATAAAAATTCATATTTTTGATTGTATGAAATCTGAATGGGTTGATTTTGTTGTGATGATCTATTGTATGAAATTAGGTTGTAACACACATCATCATAATTTAATTTGAAATAGAGATATCATTTTATTGTTACGTAGAAACATTCACATCGTCATAAATTGAATTTCAATAAAAAATTCTTTTTATTGCCAAGTCGAAATCCAAGTTGTCATATTTTGTTGATGAAAAAAAAATTAATTACTTTTTATCATCATGTAGGAACATAAATTGTTATAATTTGTTAGATGATAAAAATCAGTCCTTTATAGTCATGTAGGAACAAAAATTGTTATAATTTGTTAGATGATAAAAATCAGTCCTCTATAGTCATTTAGAAACATGAAAATTGTTATAATTTGTTAGATGATAAAAATCAGTCCTCTATAGTCATTTCGAAACATGAAAATTGTTATAATTTGCTAGATGATTAAAATCATTCTTTTGTTGTCAATTAGAAACTATGAAATATGTCATAACTTGTGGATTATAATTGTCAAAAAGACATATCATTTTTATGTGAGATTTCTTTTTATAATTAAAACTAGTTAATCATTATCGTATTTATAAATTCTTATATTTACGATGTAAATTCAATTTGTGTTGTTCACGATTGGAACTGTTTTGGTTGTTGTCGTTATGATTAATATGTTGATTGGATGGATAATTTTGTTGAAATGAAATAAGTATAGAACAAAAATTAACATTCTTGTTATAAAATGCTGCCTTAGATAAAATTAACATTTTAGTTAGAAATGTATATTAGAATAGAAATACATTTTGTTTAGAAATGTATATTAGATTAAAAATACATTTATGTTTAGTACAAATTGTGCCATTTTGTCATTCATGTTATGTTAGAAAATAAAATTGGTCATTAATGTTATATTAGTACAAATTGTGCCATTTTGTCATTTATGTTATGTTAGAAAATAAAGTTGGTCATTAATATTATACTAGTACAAATTTTGCCATTTTTGTAACGTTAGAAAATAAAGTTGGTCATTAATATTATAGTAGTACAAATTGTGCTATTTTGTCATTTATGTTAGAATTCAAGAACGTCATTTATGTTAGAATTAGGAAGAACATTTATGTTAGGAAGAACATTTATGTTGGAAAGAACATTTATGTTAGAAATAAACATTTATGTTGGGATTCAAAAATATGTTACACTGCCATTAACAAGTTTCCTAACTTGTTTATGTTGATTGGGACGATAATTTTTACACATCGCCCAAGTGCACAAATAATTTATTTAATTATTCCAATTTAGAAAATGAAAGTTGTCAAAATAAGTTTTTTTTATAAAAAATATAGTACATTAAAATTTTATCTTTTTAATGTAATATAAAAAAAACATGAAAGGAAATTTAAGTTCTTGACGCTAATGAAAATCATTTCTTGGATTATACTTTTGAACACCATTAATGTAACCTTTTATATGCTAATGAAAACAAGATAATCATTTATTGAATTCAATACTTATACAATAAAAATGCCACTTTTAATATGTTATGAAAATAAGATTATCATTTTATGTAATGGTACATCTCTATATGAAAAAGAAATATATTTATATAAAAGAAATATGTTTATGTAAAGTACATATTTATGTATAAGTACCTTTTTATATATAAATGGGTTACATTAAAAGACTGGGCTTTACTGTTACAATAGAAAGATTGGAATATATAAAGAGCATTTTTAGTATGAGGATTATTTTAATAATGAACGTTTAAAATAATTTTCAGTAAGATATTTATAATTATAATTAAAAATTACAATTGTACTTGGACACGAGGTTAGGTTACATTTGTGGTGGAAGTCTGCCTGGACCCAACCGGCATATCCAGCAACCACAAATGTTGGGCCTAATGTGAGGGGTCCAAGTGTGCAAATACGAAACGGGCCATGACACGAGGTTAAGCCCAACTTGTGGGATAAGTCTGCCCGGAACAAACCGGCATATCCGGCATCCACGAGTCGTTGGCTTAATGTGGGAGGTCAGGCCCAGTATGAAATATAAATGAATAAGATAATGAATTGGGCTAGTTAATCTATTTTAAATAGCAACGCCGTTTTAACCTGAACGTGTTTATCGATTTTATCCATTTTAAAATGAATATTAAAAGAGCTAATTTCAAATTTAGTATTTTGGAAATAATAATATTATTTTAATATGATAATAGATAGGATATTCAATTTGGATTCAAAATTGAAATAAAGTTGGAATCACTTTATAAACGAATTTATAAACATTTTAGAATATGTTTGAAAAGGAAATCGGCGAAATATGTATATATATCATATATATAATGGCTTAATAAAATTATATAATATATGGGAAAATTGTGTAAAATTATAATAAATGATTTAGAAAGGATTGGAATGAAGAAAAGAAAGGAAAAACAGAAGAAATAAAATATTACATTTTCAATGTAATTAAAGAATGTAAATAAAATATGAAAAAGAAATTTACATTTTCTTATGTAAATAAAAAGAATTATTTTAGATGACACTTTCATTTTCATTTTCATGTAAACAGGATATGTAGAAGAAAAAGGAAAACACTTATTTACATTTAGGTAAATAAATAAGAATAAGGAAAAGTAAACTTATTTACATGTAGTGTAAGTAAATAAGAAAAAGAAATGTTTTTAATGACATTTTCTATGCATTAAATGAATTGAAAGTTACATTTTAGTTGTTATTTGTTAATAAATAAATGTGGAAAGGGAATTGAACTATTCATTTAACATGATATCTTGACATAAACATGTCATATTACATCATTATATGATAGGAACATGATTGTGCGCTGTTGGTTTGGTTGATTCATTATTTGGCTTTCGCTCAGACCCAGAGCATACGTTTATAAATGCAATATGTGTCTGACATTGTACTCCTTTATATATTGTACTTGTTGATTTTCTGCAGAATGTATGAATGCTTGGTGGCGGAGAATTTATTCTCTTGCTTAACACCCTTTATATATTTCGACAAAGGATTGGTAGTGTGATATGAAGTGATGATGTGGCATGCTAAGATGCATATGATCAAGGCTTTGTTGAAAAGCACGCCTTGTGGGATGATCAAAGCATAGCCTGTTTAGGCATAGCTTTGTGTATAGCGTGACTTCGCGAGCCCCACAAACCGGTGGAGTCTAAAACAGGAGAAGGGAACGCAGGGAGAGCAGCACGTTTCTTTCTTTTATTTGTTTACTTTACAATATAATTTGGGCTAACAAATAAAATTTTACTTTTATTTGCCTACATTAAGAACAAGATTTGTGAATTACAGTAAAAAATTCTTTTTACTGTCACCTTAAGCATAGGATGTTTTGGAATTTCGTAGCGAGAATCAAAAGTTATGTCAAAATTAAAATTTATAAAGGTTATGATAAAGAATTTACTTTGTGGTAACTTTATAAAATTAAATAAAATGTTTTTGTTTATATTATAAATTAAAATAAAAAGGTTAGACCTGGTAGATATACATCTTGTGACATGTTTAATAAAATGGTTGTCTTTTATTTGTAATGTTACAATAAAAAGAGTCGAGTCAGTAGAAAATTGTCACAATAAAAAGATTTAATGTTTTTATTAACAATTTGTTCAATATTAAGATAAAATATGAAAATTACATTTTTTATGTAATATCATTTTATGAGGAGATTATGTTTATATTTTATTTTGTCACATTAGAAAATAAAAATGTAGGATTACATTTTGTTGTAATTTTTCTTTTATTAAAAATATTAGAGACTAAAATTTGCATTTGTAAGGTAAAATTTTGTACAACAAAAGGGATAAGAATTTAATGTTACACTTTAGCTGTAATTTTATTTCATTTAATAAGTTAGATTATAATAAAAGAATAGAATTGGAAATTATGATTTTATTTCCAAATTGATTAAAACATAAAGATTAGATCTTATAACCACATTTTTATTGTCAATTTTCATTCAGTAAAAAGTTGCATTTTTATCTGCATTTCTTGATGCCGATGAACTAAGATTAATGAGTTTTACGTTATTTACATTTAAAAGTAAATAAATATTTAGGATAAAAAGTTATATTTTTTTCTTTACATTATAAATGTAAATAAAAGAATAGATAAAAGGGGCAACATTTTGATTGTCATTATATTTACAATAAAAGTGAAGATAAAAAGGGTATCATTTTATTGTCATTTTCTATGCAATAAAAAGACAGATTTAAATATTTTATTGGTATTTTGAATACAATAAAAGAGTGTAAATAGAAAGATGTCATTTTTATTGTCATTTCAAAAAAAAATTAAATAAATAAAAGAAAAGCATTATTTTTATTGACATTTAGTATGCAATAAAAATAAAAGAGTTGAAATACTGTATTTATTCATTTTGTTAAACTAGAATTGTTGACAAAATGAAAATGACCTCTTTTAAATCATTTTGTTGAAATAGAATTGTCAACAAAATGTATATATCACTTTTATACCTTTTTGTTAAGATGGAATCTATATGCAAATATCATAACCAATTTTATTTGCATAATGTATATTGAAAATTTATATGCAAAGGTAATAATCATTTTTATTCGCATAATGAACAGTAGGATAAGTTGCAATAATAATAATCATTTTTAATTGCATATTATACGATTGAATTTATAGGCAGATATAAAGACCATTTTATTTGCAAACTTACATTAGAATTGATATTCTAATTGTAAGAACATATTAATAGTCAAAACAAATATTATAGAATTTATAGAGAAATTATTCGAGCAAATTATATTTTTACTCGACATTAGAAATAAATGACATGTTTATTATCATCAACTTCTTAGTAGAATTGAAATTAGTTAAATCCATTAACCAATTATTTATTTGTATATTTATATGAACTGTTGTTAGCTGAAAACCCCACATGGGTATTGGGACGATATCTGAAATACACGAATCCCAATATTGAATCGTATGTCTATCGATAGATCGACAGGCTGTGATGAGCGTGATTATTTCATTTTTATGCTCACACAGTTGGAAATTGCACTCTGGATGTAAATAGATGTGAATGGATGATTTGATGAGTATTTATCACTTATTGTCATATATATGAGATGTGTGAAATCCGTATAACTCAAATTATATGGCACATGATTGAGTCGCATTCCGATTCAGGTTTTCTTTTAAAAGAGAATATTTTAAATTTCATAATCTTTTTATATAAAGAATAATTTTTAATGATTATTTTAAAATATGTTTTACAGTAATGAATAAATATCTAAACAGTAAATCTTTTATTTAAGATCATTAACATTTCTAGTTATATTTTATGATTGAAATAAAATGATTTGTGGGTTGAATTTATCGTGGACAGTGTTTTCAAATGACACTTGTCCTTTAATTCTATTTACATTGAAATTATTACTTGGAATTTATAAATCTATTTTATAGATTTGAAAAGGCATTTTCTAAAAATCAAGTCTTTCCAATTTAATATATTAAAATTGGAATTAAGTGGAAATTCGATTGGTAATAATCGAGGTGGGCTTCTGTGAAAGAAGACCTATAATATATATGGAATTTAAGAGGCCTTGCCGTTATTCCGTTTATATTATTAGTCCGATACAGAAATTAATATCGATTATGTATTGATTTGATTTCTGTGGAATTCCATATTTTAGAAATTTATTTGCGGGTTTATCGTGAACTGTGTTTAAAGGGCACTAGTTCTTTAACCTGCTTAGGACAAGATTTATTCCTTAAAAATATATGATCTTGTAATAATGAATTTTGATATCAAATCCAAACTGGACTTTTAATAACTTTTTAAGGAAGATTTAAGATTTTTATTTTTAGAGTTTATCTTTGATAAAATTATTGAGAATCTTTTAATGTGAATATTTTATTAAAAGAATATTCTGTGTTGGAATGCGGCGTTATTGTGATTTTATAACATTTGATTTTTTAATCACAAAAAACGCGAGTTTTCCGGAAAGACCGGGTTTAACCCATTCTGAATAATCATTACGATGATCAAGAGTCAAAGATGAAGGCGGTGGTTGAAGACCGAAGGTTTTCACATCGTTGGGAAGATGATGACTGGTATCTTGAATTGGGACTGGCATTCCAAGGCAAGATATTTGGTAATTATCGTCCAAATGCATTTGGGGATCGACGGACACGTTGTTTCGCTCAGACCCAGAGCGGACTTGTAAATGGATTGTATGTCTGACATTGTATTCATTTATACTGTATTGTTGAACGCTACCAATTATATATTTCTGTTCGGTGGCGGAGGATTTATCCTTTGCTTAACACCCTTCTCTAAGACGTATGAGCTTAGAGGTTATATATATACTGGTAGATGATCAATGATACGGTATGGTCTGACAATATGGCATGCTAAGATGCATGTGATCAAGGCTTTTTGTTGAAAAGCAGGCGTTGTGGATGATGATCAAAGCATTTCCTATTTAGGCGTAGCTTTGTGTATAGCGTGACTTCGTGAGCCTCACAACCCGGTTGAGTCTAAAATGGGAGAAGGGAACGCAGGGAGAGCAGCACGTTTCTTTCTAGCTAGAAGTGGTGTCGGTGCTTAAACTGTCTGATATTTACTTATGTGGATGATGGAATGTGGCACGCCTCGGATGATATGTCCTATAGGACCGGGAAATGTGTGTTCAGGAATAATTAATCCGCAACTCGTATGGTCGACCGGCCCTGCAACTTTCCAAGGCTTCACTACGGGGGACCCTGAGGCATTAGCTAAAGTGTCTCGAATCGGTAAGGAGCTCCTCCCTAGCCTTGACTCATGATGGAAACCCAATTCCCAATACGACTCATGCAGTTTTGATTGTATTACTAGTATGGAAGCATAGTATTATGGTATCTATGTGTCCTATTTACAAAACGTTCATTTATTTTTATATGCAAATAAAAGAGTTTACATTTTTCAATGTAAACAAAAGAATGATTAGGAATTTATATTTTCCAATGTAAATAGAATGTGAAATAAAAGTTACATTTTCAATATAATAATATATTGAAGTATAAGTTTACATGTCTCAATGTAAATAGTATAGGAATAGGAATTAACATTTTTCAATGTAAATAATAAGATTAGAAATTTACATTTCTAAGGAATAGATTATAAATAGAAAAATAATGGAACCAAATATACATTTGGTGTAAATTGAAAAATGGAAGAGGAAATAAACCTTGTTATGTTTAGGATGTGTATGTAAAGTAAAGTAAAAATAGCGATAGGTCGTTCGTTATAAATTATTAACAACAGTATGAAATTGTTTTCAAATTTATATATGCGAGAGTTATTTGGAAAGTCCGAGTTTACTCTCATTCCAAATAATGATACGATGTTCGAAGAATTGAAGACGGCGATTGAAGACCAACGATCATCACATCGAATGGGTAACTAGTGTTGAGGCCCTTGATTGATTTGCTCCCAAGACGGTGCTAAGATGGTAGTTATCCGGACGTAGTGTTGATTTGTACGGATTTGGCTTTCGCTCAGACCCAGAGCATAAGTATAAATGGAATCTGTGTCTAACATTGTACTCCTTTATATATTGTACTAATTGATTTTCTGCCGAACGTATGAATGATTGGTGGCAGAGAATTTATTCTCTTGCTTAACACCCTTTTGTATATTTTGGCAAAAGATTAATAGTATGATATGGATTGACAGTGTGGCATACCAAGGTTTCTGCAGCTATCATTCAAAGCACAGCTTGTTTAGGCACAACTTTGTGTATAGCGTGACTTCGCGAGCCTCACACACCGGCGGAGTCTAAAACGGGAGAAGGGAACGCAAGGAGAGCATCATGTTTCTTTCTAGCTAGAAGTAGTGTCGGTGCTTAAACTGGCTGATATTTACTTATGTTGATGATGGAATGAGGCGCCTCAGATGAAAGGTCCTATAGGACCGGGAAACGTGTTTTCAGGAATTGCCAATCTGCAAAATCGTATGTGCGGACCGGCCCTGCAGTTATCCAAGGGTTGACTGCGGGGGATCCTGAGACATTAGATAGAGTGTCTCGAATCGGTAAGGAGCTCCTCTCTAGCCTTGACTCATAATGGAAACCCAATTTCCAATACGACCTCATACGGTTTTGATTGTATTACTAGTATGGAAGCATAGTATTATGGTATCTATGTGTCCTAGGATTGATACATTTACTTTGAAATGTTTTTGAAACATATACACACTAATAATAATATCAAATTCGTTTTTAACGTATCAAGCATGTTTAATCATCATAAGGTAAAACTTTATCCTCTGGTTTGCGTTGCATTGTGTGATGGGACTTGAGTCTTATGGTGATTTCACTTTTCCAAATGCATTGCGTGGTTTTGACGATTCACTTTATATTATGCACGGCAATCCATTGGAATAAAACCCGTTCCGCGTTAGCGGCGTGGTCCTTGGATTTGCCTTATTACTATTAGTTAAATTAGTTAAGAATTCTCACACCAGTCCCGTGACTGACCCGTTGTTTGTTTCCACCTTTGCAAACTCGGGTGCCCTCTTTTCCACACGGGCAGTCGAGTAGTTTGTCTACAGGTTCCTATCTTGAGCAGGATGCTGGATTGAAGCTTAAAGCTTTGTCCAGAGCATAGTTATCTTCCGTTGTATCTATTTTATTATTTCCGCTGCAATGTATTAAAATATTGTAATTTCTCTGCCGCTGTAATTTATCGATGTACTCTGATATTTTGTACTCTGATGTTACATTATTATAATGTTTATAAAAGTCTTTTGTTATTTGTTCTGACGTGTTGTATTCCCAAAGTTAAAGTATGCGGGTTTTGAACGGTCTTGGTCGATTTTGCGATCGATCGGGTCGGGCAAAATGCGTGTCGTTACAGTTTCCATCCTCCAATTTACACAAAATGTATATTTGGTTTCATATTTCTTTCTAATGAAAATCCATTCATTAAAGTATAAATTTCTAATCCTTTTACTTACATTTATGTAACGACCCAGAAAATCTGAACCAATTTAAAATTTTTAAATTGGCTAAAATAATGGATTTTAAATATTTAAAATAAATATTTTAAATAATAGCAGTGAAAACGGAGTTTGAATCGACATTTGAAAACGAATATAATTAATTATAATTATAAACAAGGCCTGAAAAGGCGCAGCAGTTTCAAAAATGGAATTCAAACTTTGTCGGACGGTACCGGGTGCAAAACAAAACGGATTTTAGTGAAACCAAAAATATTTAAATCTGTTCGTGAATACCTTTCTAACGAATCTGAAAAATCGAATTTTCATAACGTAAAACAAAAGTTATGTCAAATGAATTTTCTGAAAGGTCGCTATGGAAATTATATAGCCCGTGAAATTGGCCATTTTGCAAACGACCTCGGAATTCGACGAAACCACTTTTTTTGGATCCTGGATGGGAAGTTATTGCTAGGTTTCAAATTTCATAATTTTTGAAGCTAATATGTGAGCGAGGCAAAGGAAAATCTGTTTTGGTCAATTATAGTTAAATTGGATCGACCAGAAATGGGCCTTTTTGCAAACGGTCTCAGAATTCGACGAAACTAGTTTTGTTGGGACCGTATCGTCAAAACATAGCTAGATTTATTTTTCTGGAATTTTTCGAATCAGTTTGTGGCCCTGGCAAATTGAAATGTACGTTCAAATTAAATATTGAATGTTTTATATTTTAATTTGAAGGAAAACTGACTGAAACATTCGAATGGGCCTTTGAAACATATCCCGTTGTGTCCGGGATGGGGGTAAAACGCTAGGGGCGACAGTCGTTGGGTTTGAAAAGTAGTTCGCTTAAGAAAAACCCTATTTTTAAAATAAATATTTATCGACCAATCACGAAATTCAATTCATTAATTTAAAAATAAAAAAAATAAAAAAACACCCCCGTAACAGCTGCGATCGACGACGGAAGTCATCCGATTCTTCCCGGCTTGATTTCTCCTTCGTTTCTTAACGAAATCGAGCGCGGTTGGATCCATTTCGAAGCTCTCGATCTCCTCTTCAAATCCATATAAGGAGCAGCAATTATAGTTGTGTAAATCGGCCGAATCACCTCCGTGAAGTTTCGACGTAGAAACCGCCGCCACGACCGCTGGGGACCACCGAACTGGCCCTCCTCCCTGGCGCACGTGCGCCTCACGTAGGCCTCGACCCTGCGCAACCCGATCGTGGAACCATAACACGGATTGATTGAAAAATTCAAACCTAGTTTTGAAGATTTCTGAAAGGTAACGGCTGTTTAATTTAAAAACTGATTTTAACAGTTTAAAACCGTTGCAAACTTTGAAAAATCATATCTTTTCACTTTTTGGTCGAAATTCAGTGAAACAAGAGACAGTGGACTCATGCGGACGCCTTCTACATTCTAGAAGAGACCGCATATTTTTTTGAGCCTTCTGCTATTTTTGGTGGAGTGGAACCCAATGTGAGATTTCTAATTTATAAACGATATGGAAAACGACGATGTATAAATTATATAGTCGATGTATGAGTTATATAAGCGTTGTATTCCTCATGTATAAGTGTTGTATAAGTTGTATGTTCGATGTATAAGTTATATATGTGTTGTAAAAATTATATATGTGTTGAAATAGAAGTGAATTGCTATATATATATATATATTTTTATATATACACACATATATATATACACCCCTCGATCACAAACCATGGACGATATTTATTGATTGTGATTGGTGTGAAAATTGATTGATAGTGAATGGTTGTTTGGGATTGTTTGTGGTTGATATTGATTGATTGTGGTTGAAAAATACCCATTTGTGGTTGAGAAATATTTGGTTGAAACCACATAGGATTAGTTTGTGGAAATGAAATAAATATATACATGCCGCCTGCGTGCGAACTAGATGCATGATTCCCATTGTCAAAAACCATGAGTTTTTAAGGTAGAGTGAGGAGCCGTACTAGGGACGGTCCTGGTTTGAACTACCCTGCCGTTATGCTGCCGAAATTTTGAATAATATTCATGTGTTTGAATTATTTTCATTTGCTGAAACTATATTTATTCGTTGAATAGAAAATCTTCATGTGTTGAATCGATATTCATTCGTTGATTAGAAATTCATGTGTTGAATGGTATTCGTGTTTTAAATATAAAAATCACATTTTTATCTATATATAGAAACTATAGAAAACCTTCATGTGTTGAATCGATATTCATTCGTTGAATTGAAATTCATGTGTTGAATGGTATTCATATTTTGAAATAAATTGTTTCATAATAAAAATCATCTTTTATCAACTATATGGACTATGTAAAATAATCTCGTTTTAAAAGAAATTGTTTTATAAGAAAAATCCTATTTTTATCACCTATATAAACTATTTAAAATAATAGTGTTTTGAAATGAATTTTTTACAATAAAAATCACATTTTTATCTATATATAGAAACTATAGAAAACCTTCATATGTTGAATCGATATTCATTCGTTGAATTGAAATTTCTGTGTTGAATGATATTTATATTTTGAAATAAATTGTTTCATAATTAAAATCACCTTTTATCAACTATATGGACTATGTAAAATAATCTCGTTTTAAAAGAAATTGTTTTATAAGAAAAATCCTATTTTTATCACCTATATAAACTATATAAAATAATAGTGTTTTGAAATGAATTGTTTTACAATAAAAATCACATTTTTATTATATACGTGAATCGTTGAAATGTAAAGTGTTAAAAATAGCAACTCGTTCAAATAAAAATGCATGAGTCGAAATATTCATTAATTAGCTAATGATATGATTTTTGCATATGCATGCAACATTAGAATGAATGGTATTTTTTAAACCAAATGGAATCAAATATGAAGTTGAATGGAAAATGATAAGTGATAAGAATTGTATATATGTACATGCATATTTACTGAACAGGTTATAGCAAAAGGGGCTAGAGAAGAGGAATAAAATTTTGTGCCCAACAAATAGGTACACATTTACTGTTTTGTTGGGGTGATGATTTTATGAGACTGTTGGCTAGCCGCTTGGCTTTTTCTTTTTCTTTTTGACATGAGACGCCCGTGTGGCTATTTGGGAATTTTCCCAGCCCCTCCCGTACAAAGGAGGTTATGGCGAAATTTTCCAAAATTTAAAGGCGTTTGTAAAATATTTGAAGTGAAAACGATAATGAAATTGTTGAATGAACTATTTTAATATAAATATATAAATATAAATAAAATTTAAACGAAACGTGGCCGTGCAGTTCGTGTTTTGAAATCGTGATTTCAAACAACTAGTGTGGGAAATCCGACCATTGGATTTTCCTAAAACCGCAACCGTTGGGTTCGCCTTGGAAATATCGTTCCAACGGCACCAACTTTGTAAAAATCCAGCGGTTGGATTGTATGGAATGTTTAATTCAAATCAGAAGTAAAACAGTGCCAGAAACGATTATATTTATATATATATAAATATAATTATATTTAATTGAATAACGACGCTGCAGTTCGTATTTTGAAATCGAAACTTCAAACGATTGTACCAGGAGATCCGACCGTCGGATTTTCCCGAAACTGGAACCGTTGGATTCGTTTTGAAAAGACCTTTCTAATGATGTAAATTTTGTGAAGATCCAACAGTTAGATTTTTAGATATGTGTAAATCAAATTTGAAGAAAAACAGCACCACAGCCGCTTTATGGCCCGAAGCGTCGTTTTGAATAAATTGGCTATTTTAAAATAAATAAAAATAGCGATAAATCGTTATAAAATATCATAAATGATATGGAATGGAAATAAACTGAATTTGCTCGATTTGTGTTGTATCTGATGGTTGAATGTGTTTGGTGTGAAAATTACATTAAAGAACAAAATTGGTGTTGTCGAATGATTTAACCATTGAAATAAAATGATTTAAAATTCAAAATACATGTGAATCATTTGAAAAGGCTGAGTTAATTCTCATTTCAAATAATTGACCGATGATTGAAAGTCGAAGATGAAGACGGTGGTCAAAGACCGGAGATCTTCACCTCGTTTGGATGGTAACCGAGGTCCTGATTGGAAGGCATCCCGAAATATGGATAATGAGTGGTGATCGTCCAGACGTACGTGGTGATTGATGGGTTTGCGAGGTATTTAGTTCCTCCGGTTTCGTTCAGACCCAGAACGGACTTGTAAATGGACGGTGTGTCTGACATTGGATTTTATTCTGTGTTGATTGATCTCTATTAAATATACATCTGGTTGGCGGCGGAGAATTTATTCTTTTGCTTAACGCCCTTCTCTGAAACGCACGAGCTCAGAGGTTGTATACCGATGGACATCAGTCGCATGGCATGAATTGCTAGTGTGGCATGCCTAAGTGGCAAATGATCAGGGCTTCTGTTGAAAAGAAAAGTCTTGTGGTGATGATCAAAGTACCGCCTGTGTGGCGTAGCTTTGTGTATAATGTGAATTCGCGAGCCTCACACCCCGGTATGAACCAGAAACGGGAGAAGGACCTCAGGGAGGGCATGCGTTTCTTTCTATCTAGGGTGGTGTCAGTGACCTAACAGACCTGACATTTATATACTTTTCACATGTGTTGTTGTTGCTGTTGCGAGGCGCCTCGGTTTGATCGGACGATATGGGTCCGATGGAGTCATTCGTTGGCTCGTTTATTCCCCAACGGGCGGGGAGACGTAGTGTTCAGGCATAATAATCCACATCGGTGGACCGGCCCTGACGATCTAAAGGCTTGCCTGCGCGCTTGCCTGTGGCTCGGGCTAGAGAGTCACGAATTCGGTAAGGACTATCTTTTGCCTTGGTTTATGATGGAAATCCAATTTCCAAATACGTGACTGTGCGGTTTTGATTGTATATATATATGGCGACATGATATATGGTACCCATGCCGTCTATGATTGATAGTTATGATTTGAAATTGTTTTTGAATCATATAAACACTAGTAATAATATCAAATGCTTTTGTTTTATTCGTATCAATCATATTTTGGCCATTATAAGGTAAAAATCTATCCTCCGGTTTGCGTTGCATTGTGTGATGGCAACTGAGTCTTATAATGGCTTCATTTTTATAAAAAGCATTGCGATGTTTAAAGGAAAGGTTTGTTTTAAAGCACTGTCAATCCAATGGAGTAAACCCTTTCCACGAAAGTGGCGTGGTCCTGTGATTAGCCAAATTATATATGTGTTGAGTAGATTTCTCATACCAGTCCCATGACTGACTCGTAGTTTGTTTCACTTTCAAACTCGGGTGCCCCTTTTTCTACATGGGTAGCCTTGTATTCAATTTTAGCCGGTTCTTTCTGGATAGCTGGAGCTGAAGATGGATTCTATTATTTATCTCTTTTTATGCTGTTCAGCTCCTATTATACATATTTTGTTTGTTTTCGCTGTGAACATTTATGTATAGCTGAACTGTATTTGTACTAAGTAAGATCCTGTACACTGTGTAACTCTGATGATTACTTTTATCCAGTATATTCTATTGTCCATTATATGGTGTATTTATTTAATTTTGTTCTGCTATTATCTGTTTCCGTGTTATATTCCAAAGATTACCCTTGTCTCCGTCAGTACGGGAATTGGGGTCGTCACAACGTGGTATCAGAGCTTTGGTTAAGCTTAGTTCTGGAATATAACATTTGAAAGAACTTGTCAGAAATAGAACCAGTAGTGTTCTAGGACGGGTAACTCAATACAGATAGGATCAGTAATATCCTAGTATGAGTATCAGGATGGAATAACACCTAGATAGACACATTTACATGCAAGTATCTGTCTCTATATTTTGAAATATCTTTTCTGTTTACCTGACACTTTGTCTGTAATTGCAGATGCTCTAGAAAATGAGTGCCAGAAACAGAAGAAGTAATACTGACCCGAATATAAAAGCTCTATTTATGAAATATAGAAATCTGGGGGGAAAACCCTTCACGGGTGAAGAATCAATTATGAAAACACAAGCCTGGATTCGTTCGGCTGAGAAAATCTTTGAAGGATTAAAGCTGAGGGATGACCAGAAAAGATTACTGGCCTCCTGGGCACTCAAAGACGAAGCTTTATTCTGTTGGGATTCTGTTGTTAAGAATAATCCAGAAGGTGATATCACCTAGGATAGATTCAAAGTGATTTTCCTGGAAATATTTACTCCTCCTGAAGCAATTGAACGACTAAGTGATGAATTTTCATATTTGATACAAGGAGATATGACCATTCCCAAATATCATAAGAAATTCAATGAACTTTACCTCTTTGCTCCTCATCTAATTGCGAATCCGAAGAGGAAAAATCTGAGATTTATTCACGGGCTTCAAAGAAAATATCAGAACAGTGTAATGAGGAACGTGAAGCTCCCCTTCTCTGAAATGATATACATGGCTTACCAGTACGAAGATCTAGACAAGAAAGGTATGTTACAGTGCGAAGAGGAAGTCAGCTCTAGTAATAAAATTGAGTCTGAAACTGATCGTCCTGAGGCAAGTGCAACGTTTGAGGTCAGTAAGAAGCGCAGTGCCAATCGGAAAAGGGCTGAATCTGAGAAAGGGCAAGTAACGACAACTGTATGCTCTAAATGCAATAAGCAAGGACATCTCTCGATAAGTTGCCGATCTCTAAAGAAACCAAAAATGGATGAATCTAAATCCAAGAATAAGTTTCAAGTGACCCAAGAGTGCCATCTTTGTCATAAGACTGGTCATATAAAGAGAGACTGCTGGAGGTTGAAAAAGACCAAAACGGTTCAAGTAAATGAAGTAGCAGAAACCTCAGCACCCTCAGTTAGTCAAGGTAGGTCTGATGTTTTAGAAGGCACGCTTAATGTCAGAAATATTCCAGTTAAAGTACTGTTTGACACAGGCGCGTCACGAAGCTTCATTGCAAAGGATGCAGCTAAGAAATTGGATTTGAATGTGAAAAGGCTTAAGGAACCAGTGATTGTCCATAATCCTGTTGGGGGTTCCATTGACCTCAGTTGGGTTTGTGGAGTGACGGTTTCTTTCTCTCGTTATCGGTTTCCTACCATCGCGGTCGTCATGAATTTTAAGAGTTTGATCTTATTTTGGGATTAGACTGGCAGACCAAATATGAAGCTGAATTTAAATGCGCCGACAGAGTCGTAAAGGCAAAGATTAAATCAGGTGATTATATAACCATTCCCTGTGAAGGTCAGAATGCTAATAGAAAAGACTTTTGGGCAGCTTTAAATGTTTCTCCAGCCCAAATAGAAAATGTCCCTGAAGTCACAGAGAATATTCCCGATCTAGTGAAAGATATCCCTATCATCAAGAACTATGCGGATGTGTTTGAAGAAGTTGTTCGCTTACCTCCACAGAGAGAAATAGATTTCAAAATTGCTTTAATTCCGAATGCAAGGCCGGTAGTTCACGCTATTCGAAGAATGTCCTTGAAAGAGAAGAAGGAATTAGACAATCAAACACGACAGCTAGTATGGAAGGGTCTGATCAGGCCTAGTTTCTCTGATTGGGGAGCAGCAGTGGTTTTTGTCCCAAAATCTGATGGTACTCTACGGTTATGTGTGGATTATCGTGATTTGAACAATAAGACAATAAAGAACAAGTATCCATTGCCGCGAATAGATGATTTGTTGGATTGTCTAAATGGAGCACAAGTATTTTCATCAATGAACCTAGCTACAGGCTTCCATCAACTTCAAATTGCCGTAGAGAGTGTTCCAATGATAGCATTCAGAGGTCCAGACTTGTTCTACGAGTGGTTAGTAATGTCGTTCTGCTTATGTAACGCTCCAGCTTACTTCGTCAATTTGATGAATAAGGTATTCAGAGGTGTTTTGAATAAATTTGTTCTGGTTTTCATTGACGATATTCTAATCTTCTCTAAATCAAAGGCCGAACATGAAAAGCATCTGGAACAGGTTCTGGAAATCCTCAGAAGGAACGTATTGAAAGCCAAACTGTCCAAATGTATATTCTGGCAAGAAGAAGTCAAATTTCTGGGCCACATCGTATCGAAAGAAGGAATTGCTGTGGATCCGAGCAAAATCACAGCTATTCAGAATTGGAAACAGCCCGGTACCCCCATTGAAGTCCGTAGTTTTCTTGGATTGGCTAGCTATTACCGGAAATTCGTTAAAAACTTTTCGAAGATATCTGGTCACTTAACGAAGCTTACAAAGAAGCATTCTAAATTCAAGTGGACTCCAGAATGTGAAGAGGCTTTTGAGGAGCTAAAGTTAAGATTAACGACCGCTCCAGTGTTAACCATCATCGATGGCAAGCAGGATTTAAAAGTCTGGACTGATGCTTCTAGAGAGGTGTAACGACCCGGATTTTTAGTCGATTTATTTTAAATATTTAATAAGGGTTTAAATATTGAATTTATAATATAAATGTTATTTTTAATGTTCGAATTAAATTATACAGTCTATTTCGTTGAATTCAAAATAGCGTTATAATATTGAATCGTCGGTCTGTACGTTAAAATAGCGGTTCAGAATTTTAAATTAAAGGACCGCGATATAGTTTAGTTTTAATTAAAGAAAAATCAAATCAAACTTTAACCAGCCGACCTACTTCTTTTAATGCCACCCTATTGCCTTCCTCGAGCCAAAATTTATGTCTTCCCCTGTTCAGCGTCAAGCAAACAAGAATTTAAAGCCTGGTACGAATTGCTCCCTCTTCGCAGTTATAAATTTAGCCTCGCTCTCGCTATTCTGCCCATTCCCAAATCCAATAGAAAACCACTTGCAAAGCCTTTCCTCTTTAATTCCTTTTCTCAGACAATTTGGAAATCGATTCTCCGATTAAAAAAAAAAAAAAAAGAATAGAAATCAAATCGCGATGGGGACAACAGAATTCTTGAACTAGACTTCAAGATGGAAGCGCCTGCGTTAGGGAAGGGTATCCATTTCTTGGGTTTAGGGCTTGTTCACTATCGCGGCTTCAATCGCGGGTTTTCCTGAGGTTCGATTTTGTTCTGGAGGGGCTCGCAATTAAGACTGAGGTAGGATTCATACCGGTGTTCGATTTGTTTCCTTTTGGTGATTGGGAGGTGTCCGTTCTGGGTTGAAGTGAAGATCTGGGGTGGTGCGATTTATGCTGTGGTCTATACTGGAGTTCGACAGTGGTGTGTGGGAGTTCGAAATACTGATGGGGTGAGATGAGACTGGGAGAGCATTGTCTCTGACTATTGGCATTTTCATTGGTGGAGAATGGGATGGGAATTAGCTACAGTTTCTGGTTGAGACAGTGTAGTGAGTGAGTTGTTGAAGGTGGTGATGGTTAAAATGTTTGAGGTTCAAACTGATGGTGTGAAGGGAGTTTACAGTGGTAGGGAAGTAATTTGGTGATGTCAGTAGGAAGCTCTAACAAGTATGAGGAGCACGGTTTGGTGGCATTGTCTAGGGATTGCTCGTGTGAAGGAGCAACAAAGCTATGAGGAGGAGAAGGAAGGAAAAATGCAGCATGAAAGGTATTCGATGGAATTAAATTTTATAAGCTAATTAATTTAGGCATGTTGAGTTAATTTAAATTAATAAATAGCTTAATCGATAATAAAATAAATTATCGTAGGTGCGAAATAAATTTATGCGAGAAGATTCAAGTTGATTCGTAGTGGCAACGATACGGCATCTAATTGGATATTCGCCAATTAAAAAACCAGGTGAGTAAATCTCACTCACCTTAGAATTATTTTTATTTCATTAAAAATAATTGTTTGTTGCTTGTGTTGTTTTCTGGTTGTTTATATATATTAGTTATTTAGGCTATATATATATATATTGGGTTGATTGATTGGTTGGATTCCCGCAGTCTCATTAGCGGATGCCCGCAGTTTCATAGCGGATGATTACCCTATACGCCCCACGCTATGATTAGTGGATGACCTTCTATACCGCGATATTCTGCCACGAAGCAGAATGGGTATTATTTATGTGCTAACATCTGTGGATGCAGGAAAACAGGTTGGAGGAATCCAACTGGATTCCTCAAAAATATATTATCTGTTTGTTTATTCGTTTGCATATATATTGTTATATATGATGTGTTAGAAAATAATAATTCGTTGCTTTGTGTGTTTAAATATCACTGGGCTTAAGCAATGATATTTAAAATATTGTAAAAAGGATATTTGAGATTTTAAAAGGGAAAATTCTATTTTTAAATAGAATTTGGATTTTAAATGGAAATAAAAATATAAACTTGTTTTGAAAAAATAAAACAAGTAGTTTCCTTTTAAACGAAGTTTATAAATAGTTCTTTTATAACGAAGTTATAAATAAAGTGAAATGAATTATCATTTGATAATTCAGAAATAGAAATACAAGTGTGAAATTGAAATTTGAAATGAAATTTCAAAATAGGATGTGAAATGAAATTTTTAAATATATAACTCAAATGAAATTTGAGTATAACATTTGAATTTTAAAAGGAGTTTAAATATTTGAACTTTTAAGAGGAGATTGAATATTAGAAATTCAAATAGAAGTTCAAATAGAATTTGAATAGACGAAATTAGAATGAAAAATAGAATTTGGATTCAAGGAATTAAAATAAGATTTGAATTCAAAGGAATTCGAATAAAGAAATTCAAATAGAGATTTGAATGTAGAATTTCAAAATAGAATTTGAAATATAGAATTTCAAAGAAGAATTGAATAGAATTTGAAATATAGTATTTCAAAGAAGAATTCAAATATGAAATTTGAATAGAGATTTGAATTGGAATTCAAATATGAAATTTGAATATAGATTTGAAATAGAAATTCAAGTATTGAATTTGAACATGGAATTGAATATAGAAATTCAAGTAGAAATTTGAATATGAAATTTCAAAATAGAATTTGAAATAAACTTTGAAATAGGATTTTCAAAGTAGAATTGGAAATAGAATTTCAAATAGGATTTCAAAATAGGAAATCCAAAGGGTTTTGAAACAGAATTTGAATTCAAGGGAATTCAAATGGGTTTGAGTGAAGAAATTCAAATGGTGTTAAAAATAAGTTTGAATATTAGAATTCAAATGGGGTTGGAGATGAATTTGAATATTAGAATCCAAATGGAAAAGGAAAATGGAATTTGAATGTAAGAGATTCAAATTGAATTCAAATAGGATTTAATCTATGGAATTTGAATATGAAATTCAAATGGGTTTTAAACTATGGAATTTTGAATATAGAATTTAAAAAGGAGTTTGAATATTTGAATTTCAATAGAATTCAAATATAGAAATTGGAATATAGAAGTTCCAATGGAATTTAAATATAGAGTTTGAATAAGAGAATTCAAATGAATTCAAACATAGAATTTGAATATGGAATTGAAATAGAAATTCAAGTATTGAATTTGAAGATCCAATAGAAAAGAAATTGGGATTTGAAATATAGAATTCAAAAGTGAGATTGGAATTTGAATCAAGGAATTCAAATAGAGTTAAAATGGAATTGAATTCATTTTAAGAAGTTTAAAAGTTTATATATATAAATATAATTAAAACGAACTCGCCGCAGCGCTGCAGTTCGTAAATTGGCATTTCGAACTTCAATTGAATATATAGAACTCGATTGAAGTCGAAATTCTTCGAAACAAGAAACGTCAGGACCAATTTGATAATAGTTTTCTAATGGAAGAGAAAAATATGGATTTCGTCAAATAGATTTTTAGTTATGTCAAAATCAAATTTTTAAAAATGCAGCGCCATAAACCATTATAAACCATAATGGATTTTATATATAAATATTGGGATTTTTAAGCAAATAAAAATCCGGATTTCCATTTAAAAATCTAGACTTGAGTTAGAAAATAAATGTGAACTCAAGTGAAGTAAAGAAGATGATTTTTGAAACAATAATCCTATTTTTGATTATTGAATAGAATTAACTAAATCAAAGGAGAATTAGTTAATCGAGTTTGAACTAAAGTCGAACTTTGAAAAGTGAAATTTGGGATTGTAAATATATATTCGAAATCGAATATAGAACTTATATTGAAATTTGAATTCAATTGATTGATAAGTAAGTGGAAATATATTCGAAACGTGTTATATTCAAATATACAAGCGAGATAGGCAGAGAGTTAGTTAAAGAATTACTTTAACGAATTGAGTCAAACGAGTGTACGAAGTTGAAATAAATGGGACAGGTATAGACATACAGGAGACAGGTATGGGGCAAGGATAATGCAGGTATATAAATAATGTGCTCGACAAAAGGTACATGTTTAATTCATATATGAGGTTTTATGCGCCGTATCGGCAAGCCGCTTGGCTTTTCCTTTTTCTTTTCGATTGGAGGAAGATACCGGGAAGCTATTTGAAATTTCCCGATGCTCCCGATACAGGGGAGGTTATGGCGAATTTTTCCGGAAATTTAAGGAGTTAGAATATTTTTAAGAAATTTGACAATTAGAAATCTATATATCGATATATATAGAATTCGATAAGGAAACGAAATCAAAAGTAGCGAAAAGGGCCAATATGGTTATTGAAATATTTGGATAACAAATATTGATAAGAAATGGAAAAGTGATTTAATTAATGAAATATTAATTAAAGAGCCCAGTGATTTGTTTGATATGTTTGGATGAACACTTGTTTTATTCGATAGTTAAATCACAGACTATCGAAGTTTTTGACCATCGTTGTCAATATGGAGAGACCGGTTGGATTATTATCCGAAGAACCACTCCGTATCGGCAT